>JAWZYV010017067.1:0-587315 GCA_038373885.1 Cheiracanthium punctorium | reverse complement strand
TAGATCCTCAACGGGGCATTCGATTGAGCTTATATTTGGTATATATATTTTAATGATTCATCGATTCAAATGGATTGAAATGCTTGGTAACGATCTTAATCGTAAGTGTTCGGAAAGTCGAGTGGAGTCAGTCAAGATTTTTCTAAAATGTTTTCTTCTTGCTGGGTGAGATTGTACCTAAAATCCCGGAGTTGTTGACTCTTCAGAAATATTTTTGTGCCCTCCCTCTTATCGGCTCCTTACCTAGACTTAAGTGTTTTAGATTAGCATCTTTGACTTATCTTTTTTTTTTTTTGCCACGCTAGCAATATACAACGTATTGAGTTTGATATTATTGTGTCGTAGCCTTTCTCGCAACGACAAAATACACTAGAGAAATCCTGGAGTTTATGAGAGTTATAGAATTAATTTTTCGATTGAAATCATCTTTTGTTGCTTTTTGTGTTGGATTTTTCATTTTATCACTATGTTTGCTTGTTTGTAGTTTTACTGAACTTTTCAGTGAGCAGTGCTAGTTCCTTTACAAAACAAACAAACAAAAAAAAAACGTTCATGGAAATTTTCGCCATTCTGGGTATTTATAATATGGGTGCTCTTTTCAAATACCCATATTTTATTGCCTGGGTATAAAGGAGAATTATATTTTTGTTCAATGCTTAAGACTTCGGTCAACTTTCAAGGTTCCTACGCAGTTTTTACAAAGTTTTCTCATTCACGTTTTGCGAATTCACAGGAGTTCTATTCAAAACAAAATCATTGGGTCCTTAGTGAAGCTTTGGTTGTGTACAGGCAAGAGTTGTCTTGATACTTGTATGTATACTGTCCCATTTGCGTTGTAGTGGTATTTAGCATAGAGCAAAGTGCAAGGTGCTAGTTTGTAAAATAGAATCGTGCATGTGTTCTTCCTTCTCCACTCTTTCTGATGTCTCGAATGTTCTATAGTGCAAGTTAAATATGTTTGAATAGGTCCTATAGTGCAAGTGAATGAAGACGCACTTTTAGGATCTATCTTTCCAATGTTTTGAAAGGAAATTTTTGAGTATTTGTGGATTTTTTTTCAGTTATTCATGTAATCGAATAGTATGAGTTTCAAATATATTTTTATGCTCTCTTCCTTGGTTTCTACATTTGTTTGTCATTGGATAGTATTTGGTTCCGGCAGTAGTCAGTATACGGCTTTAACTGTTGAATTAAGTAGCTTTTTTCTAGTCCTGTCCGATAGTTTGACATTTGGCTGTAATGACTATTGTCCAATGTCTCCGAATCTAAGAAGTATTTTTAGGGTCCACCTCTTCCATGCTTATCCTATATCCTTGCCCAATATTCTGGGTCTAATTCTTACCGTTAAAATTTCGATGTGTTTATGATTGTTTAATTCTATTTTCCTTAAGGGGTTAGGGGTAGTCAGAATTTTCAAAAAATTGATTTTTTTTTTTTTTTTCATTTTCTTAAAGTATAGTATCTTAAAAATATTCTCTGAAAGTTTGAAGTGAATCCGACAAATATATTTCGAGTTATTTAGCGAAGAATAAAAGGCTCTCGAGTGGTCTAATATTTCCGAGAACAATTAGCTAGCGGCATAATTCTCCCTTACCTCCTGAAGTTTTAAAAGCAATCAAGCCTATTTATGAAGATCTTAGTAATGAAAATTTACTTTCAAGATGTGTAGGTGGATTTAATCAAAATAATAATGAGAGCTTCAACCAACTAGTGTGGAAAATATGCCCATAAACTATCAATACTAGTTTTACCATTGTTCAAATTGCTGCATACGTAGCTATGAGTATATTTAATGAAGGGACAAAGTCATTATTTGTAATAATGAACACACTGGGACTTAGTTGTGGGCCTAATTCGCATCGGTATACTGAAAAAACCGATAGTGCACGTATAAAAGTAGCTGATCAGCGCACTAACGACAACACTCGCGAAGGTAGAATGCGACATAGACAACAACAAATGGATGTTTTAGAAAGTTCTACAACGGCTGAAGAACTCTTATAGGGTCCAGGAATAGATGACTCAGTGTAAGTATTGAAATTATTCGTATTACTGTACATCAATCGACTGTAAAACTTTAAATGCGTTTTTCTCAAAACTATGTTTTTTGAACTGGTGACCACTGTAACTCAAAAACCGCTCGATAGATTTGAATGAAACTTATACAGCTTTTAGAAAACATAAAAAGCTAGTGCCTGATCGAAGGATTTTTTTTTAAACTTCAATTTTTTATAAACAATTAATTGTTGGTTTTTTCCCGAAAATCTGCAAAAAAAATTTCCAGAGACCGCCATTTTGTTAATTTTGAAAAAAAAAAAAAAAAAAAAAAGCTTCGATCAGGCACAAGATTATCTATCCATAAAAATAATCTTTTTTGTTTCATTGATTTTAGATGAATCTCCAAGGAGCTGTAATGGTCACCGCAAGGACCCATTATTAAAACCTGTTCAACTTAGACCGCCATAACTTGTAAAATAATTATTATTTTTTTTTTTTAATTTAAGTGAAGTAATGTTAAAGTATGATGAAATGATACTATGTTTTTACTTATGTGAAATAAACTTAATTACTAGTAAAAGAAATTAATAAAAAATGGCATTTTTTCACGCCTCTGACTACCCCTAACCCCTTAAGGTGAGCTCGTCAGCGAAAGCCTTTTTAAATGAAATTTTTCTGCCCTCTCTCTTGGTTTCTTAATGTCTGCATGGGATTTATGGACGGAGTGAATTTTACACGAAAGACGGATAACCTGGAGAAACATTTCAAATTTTAATGGTCTTAGAGTGAATTTTCTAATATTCGTTCCTTCTTTTGTGGATATTTTATCCCGGATTTTCCAAAGTGGCTTTTATACCGGCTGTTTGAGCCTCTCTAGGTCTACGTCTTTAGGTTGTATTGGATTGTTATTGGCAGTACCATAACTCTTTACGGCTTTTTTGTACTTGAGCTAGAGTGCCTGTTTTTCGGAAAGGAATTTTCGCTTCACAAAAACGGATATTCCAGAATATCACTAATAGTTCCTTAAGAGTGCTTGCGCTTCAGTTCAGTAGTTGCAGGTTAGAATTGAGTACCAGACACGTTTGGATTTATTTTTGTGGCAAGTATAAGGCTTGGGCTGTCCGCTTCTTTACAACTTCCTGTCATTTTAGTACAGATTTTTACGCTCTACTTCTTGTCTTGAATCTTACAGACACCAAAACTACTTTTAAGGTCATTTCGCTTTTACAGTACGTGTAAATAATGTAGGATGTTTCAAAATTTTCTTTTCTTAGTCGTGATTAATGCTTTTTGGTTAATATTCCCGCTACGAATGCTTGTACGACGAGAAATATAGAACTGTCTCGTCTCGCACACCAGCCACAAATCTGTCTCTCTCGTGTTTACCAAACATCCCTAACTATAGTTATTTTGTTCAATACTGAAAATGTTGACTAGTTTAGGAATTCGTTTTCCTACTTCAAAGAGATATTTAAAATTACCTTGCTGTCACGTTCGCTTTAGCAGTGGAAAATAGTATTTTTATGTTCCATCTTCCTCATGTTTAGACGAGATTTTTTAAATCAATTTTCCAGATTTATTTTTGCTCATTTAAAAATTCGCTGATTTTATTCCCCCTCCGAATTTTTGAGACTATTTCTCATGCGGTCAGTTGTTTTATTAAAACCTAGAGTTTGTTCTTTCTTTAAAATGTTTTTATGCTCTCTCTCTTGGTTCCTGCTACCCACACATTGAAAATGTGTCATATTTTTCACATTTTTTCATTTGTGTCACAGTTTTCTTTATTATTATTATTCCTGTCACGGAATATCACACGCAATGTGTCCGTTACCAAATATCCCTGTAACTTCTAACGATTTTTACAAAAACTCACTTTTGACATATATTTTTGAGAAATTTGCAAAAAAGGCTTTTCCAGTCACAATTTAACCTGTTTATAATATTTGCCATTCGGCCGTATCCGTCTATTTCCATATTTTCAGTCTGAACAGTTTTGGTCACAGTTTTATATAGTTTTGGCTAGCTTTAGCTAATTTCTGGAAATTTATTTTCTCAGGTCCTTCTACACCAACGTCTAGTTTGCAGGTGGTGCCTAATAGGCGCCTTCGATTTGGATGGTAGGCTGAATGCTAATATATCATTGCTTGCATAGCCTGTATTTATAGGCTATTGTTAGTGCAGTGCTTCCATTTGGAATGAAATCATTTACGTCTTTCGTCCCTTCTCCTTCCTTCTATTTTATCGTCCTTCAGATGACGTGGCGCTACGCGATGACGCTATTGTAAGCTCGGATATTTTGGAATCTATTTTTATGGCTCACCTTAGCCATAGTATGCGACAATTTTAAGCAAATTTCAGAGTTCTTTAAAAATGTTTTTCCTTTACTTTTTTTGCAATTATTTCAGTGATCTTACTGTTTAGTAAATTCGTGGAATAAAAGCCTCAACTTGTTTAACCTTGAGAGAAAATTGTGTGTTAAGCTTCCCAGTGAATTTCTTGGTATTTTTTTTTCTTTTCTACATTGTCAGCAATTGGCATGTTGGATTTTAATATTTCTATATAACTTTTCTCTAATTCTAATATTTTTAACCACAGTCACTTTTATACTTTGTCCTGCTTGCAATTCTTTGCTTTGACTCTATCAGTCTCTTATAGATTTTGACAGTACCTCTAAGTCTGGTCATACTTTTTTTTTTTTAATCGCATGTGCGTTGTTTGTATGTCTCTTTCTTCATCAACGCCGAGTTCGCATGCTCAGCCTATTTTAAGTACATGTTGCTTGTAGGTGAAATTAAAAAAAAATGAATGAGGATAGACACATTTTCTGCGTGTTTATTGGAGACTTTTTAGATTGCACTTTTTGGTCTATTTAAGCTCTTTTGGCACTATTTCGTAAATGGTGCAAATCTTTTGTTTTTTCCTATTTTGAAGGATTTAATTAAATAGATTATGTAAGTAATTGCTTGTATACTATGTACAAGTAGTTTTTACTTGAACACAGACTATCCCATAGGAAAGATGCTCCGGATGTTTCAAAATACTTAATTATTTCACTGTTAAGGACTGCTATAAGTTTGGTCAGTTCCTCTCAATTCGGACAACAATTTTCATATTCTTGGCCAGATTTTAAGGGGATTTCGCTGGTGAAGAATAATAAAAATAAAATTATGGCCGCTTTAGCGAGGGTTGGCTAGCTCTTGATTGAGATGGCTTGGTCATTCAACATTTTATAGGAATTCTTGCAATAGTTATTTTTTAGAGATCGTAAGTAATGGCTAGTTAATATTGGCTTATTTGCCTGATGAAAAAGAATTCACTGCTATTTTATTGTCCTTGCGGACTGTTTTCAATCTATCGGAACCGGGGCAGAACTTCTTGGAGTCTAAGAATTATTTTCTGGGTTTATATTGCCCCATGTATAATCACGATTTACGGCACTATATTTTTAACAAGAATTTTGTATATTTACAGCTGTTTGGGACTATTTCCCACACTGTTAATATAATACAGAAGTATTTTTAATCTGATAGGTTTGTTTTAATAGTTACCTCCTCAAAATAGGACGTTGGAGGAGTGTCAGCTAGCGATATCATCCATTCTCTGCAACATCTAAGACGATTTGCATGAAAACTGGTTTCATCTGTTTGCCCTCACTTAAGGTGGATTTAGCAGAACAGCCTTTTTTAACCGCTATATCGATGTGTTTGTTATTATCTGTTTTGGCTCAACCAGACTACCACCTTCTTTGCTCTTACTGAGAAGCTTGGTCCATATTTTTCAACTTGTTAGCCTGTCTCTGACGGGTCTTTGGGAATCTTCGCAGGTTCCACTGGCTGTTTTATTGTCCTTTCGGAAGCGCTGGTGGATGGACGAATTTCTCCAGATCTACATGTTTGCTCAGCTTGACAATGCTGAACTGGAGTTTTCTAGTTAAACCTGCAGATTTCAAAAAAAAAAATTTCCCCTTGCTGTACATAAAATCCTGAACTTGTTTACCTTTCAGGCATATTTTTATGCCCGCCAGTTTCATAAGTCCTGTTCAGTGTTTTATGCAAGCAATCTTGTCTCCTTTCGTAGCTTTCTTATCACGCTATCAATAATTGGCATATTTAGTTTTCATATGACTGTGTCGGAGTATTGAAACCACGGTAAAGTGCATTATAGAAATGCCTGTGTCACTGTGAGTTAATAAATTATTCTCTGGACTCAAGCCATCTTTCGTTGCTTTTTGCTGCGAATTTTTCAGATTAGCAGTCATGCGGCCTGTTTATAGTTTCTATGGAACTATCCTGTGACTTGTACTCGCCTAGTTTCTGTAAAATTGAAAAAAAAAAGCCATTTTGAATATTTATAATATCTCCCCCTAATAAAATGAGTGTTTTAGACTACCCTACTCCTTTATAACAGTCTCGTTATTTTTAGCTTTTTGTTAGGCTATCTGTAACTGGCATATTTGGTTTTTATACTAGTCTGTCCGAGTACTAACGCACGGCAAGATGAACTAGAGAAATCCTTCTGTTTTTTAAAGTTTCAGAATGAATGTTTCGACTGAAATCATCTTTTGATACTTTTTATGCAGTTTTTACGAGGTTTATTATTATTATTATTATTATTAAAGTTCTGAATTCGCACGGAGCTCTAGCAAAATAAAAACATTTATTCCTTAGGCAAGGGTTGACGGCCTAAAAGCTAGAGATGCTTTTATATTCATATATATACATCTCGTTTATGACGCAGTAGTAGTAAGCCTATAGCAAGTACACAGATTGCTAATGGGTGGAACAGGACAGTTACTTTTTTTCAGTCTTATGCACTTTTTCTAACATCGCGAATGCACCATAGTGCAAATGTCGAATAAATAGGAATCTAAATCGGAATGCATTTTTAGGATCCATATTTCCCATTCACAGAAAAAAATCTTTTCTGCATTTATGTATTTTTGTTCTGTTATTGACATCATCCAATTTTAAGAGTTTTAAATATTTTATACGCTTTCTTGTTTGGTTTCAGCTACCTGCATATGAAATGTTTCAGACTAGCTTTTTGTGTGTGGCAGCATTGGTTTTTACAGTGGCTGTTACAAAATAGTGCATGCAACATGTTTGCATGTTGGGGAAAATGATTACGTTCTGAAAGTTTTAGAAAGATTTTCTGAAAAGGGATATTTTTGCTGGCCTTTTGAGTGCCGTTCTATTCATTGACTTCAGATTTTACGACTCTCTTTCTAGAACGGTACATGCCTAGAATTTTCATACACTTTAAAAAATGTAAGGATTTCTGAATTTTTGAGTTCTTAGAAGATGTTTCAAAATCATTCTGTTTTCTTGAATATATTTTTTTTCTGATTTGTGGCTGGTATACGGACGACCACTAAGGATGCTTACCATGGCATAGTGCAAGTTTCTTCTTATAACAATCATCCCTTATTATAATAGTTTCCTTCAATACCGTTCATTTTTGTCATTTTTGTGTATTTTGGGCCGGTTTTCTACGGTATTTAGGACTATGGCAGGATGAAGAATAAAATTTAATTTTTTTTTGGTCTGTAATCATATGTTGTTGTAAGTATATACATGCAAAGGCTGTATTGATTGACTGCATTGATTGTACCATAAATGCCAATGTGCTGTTGTCAAACTAGGAGCCTTTGAGGTTAGTCTTATATTGCGTTGTAGAAGAACTGCATGCTCGGCAAGTATGTTCTAGAAACTTTTGAGTGTCTGTGAG
Source organism: Cheiracanthium punctorium (assembly GCA_038373885.1). Classification (NCBI taxonomy): domain Eukaryota; kingdom Metazoa; phylum Arthropoda; class Arachnida; order Araneae; family Cheiracanthiidae; genus Cheiracanthium; species Cheiracanthium punctorium. The sequence goes on along the minus strand of JAWZYV010017067.1, from coordinate 579,590 downwards.
TGTTCGAACGATTTTTGTATCAACGAACTCATTGCTCTTAGCCTGTGCTAGTAGATGAGTTGAATGATTTTTGTGAGTCAACGCGATGCTTCGTTGCATTTTATGGGAGACTTTTTTAGATTGCACTGTTTTGGTTCACTTATGCTCCCTTGGTACTACTTTGTAAACGGTGCAAACCTTTTTTTTTTCTCTCCCCTATTTCAAAGGATTCAATGAAATGGATTATGGAATTTCCACCATTTCGTGTGGGATGCTTCGGAATAACTATTCTTAATCATGTGTAGGTGATTGTTTGGCTGCAAAACGACTTATTATTTTGGGGTCAATATCTTCAATTTTGACTATCTTTCGTTTTTTCGGATTGTTTTTACGCAGCTTTTGCATTCATTCATGGCTAGTTTGCTGGCGTAGTATAAAAATAAAAACATGCACCCTTTATCTAAGGGATGGCTGACTGTAGGTTCGAGTCAATCTTTGGAAAACATAATCCTCCCATTTGTCATTTGACAGTATTGAGTGTCGGCCATCGTAAGTGTACCGCTCTAGCTGCTGAAATAAGTAGAGGTTCTCTGCATTTGTTTTCTTGTCCATCGGCTGTTTGATGTTTGCCGAATCTCTAATGTCCAATTTCTCCGAATATAAGAATAGGGATGGACGCGAGACGAGACAGGATTTACAGCTTTTTGCTCGACGGACACACTTTTTAACATTACGATATAGGATTTTTGCGAGACGAGACAGCTTTTAGGCTATTTTGCGAGACGCGAGACGCTTATTTTTCGTCTCGCGTCCATCCCTATCTAAGAAGTAGTTTTATGTTCCATTTCTCCGATTTTTCCCCAGATTCTTGGCCAATATTTCGGACCTAATTTTTATCTAAAAATTTTAGTGATCTAATGGTTCTTTAGGACTATTTCTCTTAAGTTGAGTTCGTTATTAAAAGACATTTTAAATGATGTAACGATATTTTTGTGACCTCTTCCTTGGTTTCTGCTATCTACATGTGGTTTATGAGCGCAGCATTAGAGGGGAAAATGATTGAGCTTAGAAATTTTTTTTAAGTTGATTTTGTTGAGAGTTTTAGAATGAACTTTTTTAATACTTATTTCTTCTTCTGCGAACATTTTTCTGGATTTCCCAAAGTCGTCTTTATAACGGCTATTTTACCGTTATCTTTGTCTCTAATGTTATATGCAGGGCGTAGCAGGGGGGATATCGTATTACCCACCCCCCCCCGAAGTTTTTGGTTAGTGATAAATTCGTCTATTTATGCACATATAGTTCATATCCCCCCCGAAATTTTCCAGGCGCATATTCCCCCCCCCCGAAAATTTCCAGGCGCATATCCCCACCGAAAATTTTGCTGTACGCGCTATTATATTGACTATCAAATGTATGACAACAATACCATAGTGTTTTCTTGGCTTTTTTGTAATTTTGTCTTGTTTTAGAGAGTTTTTGATTAAGAAATTTCTCGCGTGTCTCTTCACAAACGTCTACGATGCAGGCGTTGCCTAACATTCAAAGCCCTTGCTCCTGAGTCAAGGCATTTCGGGATTTCTACGTTTTATTTCTTGTTTTAAGTGTTTCAATCACCGAAACTACCTTTAAGGTAATTCCGCCTTTTTTAGTATGTATACAGAATGTAGGTTGTTCCAAAATGCATTTTTTTTCAAGTTGTAATTCATTTCTGCCTTTTGGCAAATATTAGCTGCAAGGATGCCTGCGCGACGGGAAATAGGTCTGTATCGTCTCGCATACCAACCCCAAATCCGTCTCTCTCTGGTCTCCCAACCATCCTTAACTATAGTTATTTTTGTTGAATGATAAAAACATTGGATATTTTAGGGGTTTGTTCCCGTACTTTTAGAGATTGTTTTGCTAACACAGCGAATACGCTTCAGCAATGTAATGTTTTTTATAGCCGATCTTCCTCATGTTTAGGTGAGGTCTCTGACCAGTTGTCCAGATTTATTATTATTTTTCCATTTAAAAATTTGGGTGCTCCCCGCCCCAGGTATTTTGGACTGTTTCTCATGTGATGATTTTCAATGTGATTTTCCTTTTGTTCGAAAGCTTCGAGTCTTTTTATTCTTAAAAGCATTTTTATGCTGTTCCCCTTGGTTTCTGCTTTCTACACATTCTTGATGTCTCTCAATAAGCTATGATTTTCTTTAAATTCCTTTCGTGAAATATATGTGGCAAAGTGTTTGCGCTGAATTATCCATGTAACTCATAAGTTTTTAGAATTCTTTTTAAGAAAACTCCCTTTTTTAGCTTTTCTAATGAATTTTACAAGAAAGTCTCTTCTAATCATAATTTTTGCCAGGGTACAGTATGTGCCTTTCGGCTGTATTTTTGTTTTTATGTGTTTGACCCATTTTGGTCACTTTTTTATCTACTATTGACAAGTTTTCACTCATTTCTGGACAATTGTTTCCTCTTCTCTTTGTTCACACCGACAGACGTCTATTTTGCAGGTGGTGCCTAATAGGCGCCTTCGCCTTGGATGGTAGGGTGGGGATGGTAGGCTGAAGGGTAATATCTCATTGCTTGCATAAACTGAATTTACATACAGTGCTTCCATCTGGAATGCAATCATTTAAGTCTCTTCTCCTTCCTTCCATTTTATTGACTTTCAGATTACATGGCACTACGCGATTTCGCTAGTGCAGGCTTCGAAATTTTGAAATCTATTTTCATGGCTTACCTTAGCCATACTATGGCACAGTATTCGGCCAATTTTACAAGATTCTGCTTAAAATATTCATCCCTCCACCTTTTTATCAGTATTGTGGGCATCTTATTTGTCAGTCATTTCGTAAAGCCTCAAGTTTGTCTCCTTTGTATATATAACTCATATGAATGAATTTTGCGGAAGATTTTGTCATGTTTTTCACAGCTTTTTCTTTCTTTCGTTAGGAAAAGTTACCATATTGGATTTTAGTATCGCTATGTCAGAGAGCTTTCGCAGAAGAATTTATAGAAATGCTCGAACCTCTGACGTTCTTTGGAACGATTTTGATAGCCGAAGCCATCTATTTTTGTCTTTTACTGGCGGGATTTCTGTATTTGCAGTTTTTGACCTATTTATTGTCCTGTGGCAGTATTTTTTATTAGGTGCAGTCTGCATTCCGTCCAACTTCGAAAATTATTTTTATTTAATTCCATCCATTTTGTGTACTTGTAGAAATGTGCATTTCAAAATAACTATTTTTATTGGGTTGTAATAGATTATTATATACTTTCGATTGTTTCCTTTCATTTAAACTTGGCTTTTTAGGGGAACAATTTTTTTTTTCTCTATCGTAATTTTAGCATATACTCAGTGGATTTTCGATGACGGATGCTGCATAAAAATAAAATCATTTTTCGCATGATCCAATGGCTGCCGGCTATGAGCTAGAGGCAGCTTTCGTAATCGTATGTATTGTGCCTGTGTTTTGTTCATTTTTGCGCTGTTGTGGCAAGTCTCCACAAGAGAGATATATCTAGGGTGTGCCTTGGGGGGAGCACTCTCTGCTTTCAATAGCATTTATTTACTTATTCCATTTTTACTTTCCGAACATGTACCATGTAAGGAAAGTATTGTAATCATGAAAAAATTCGAATTAGAGATTTGGGTGTATTGACACGTTTTGAGGTCTTCTGAATTCATTTATGCTATTTTTACGAGATGTATGTATGTATGTGTGTGTGTGTGTGTGTGTGTGTGTGTATGTGTGTTTGTGTGTATGGGAGTGAACACGATAGTTCCTGAACGGGGCATGCGATTGAGTTCAAATTGGGTATATATGTTATAAACCACCGTCGCAAGACCGGTATTGATTTTGATGTGTATAGGACTTATAGTGTTTCTACAGGGCTACGACAAAAATTTCTTTTACATTATGGCCTATGGGGGAAAATTCTGGAAAATGCGCTAGCGTTTAAACGGTACATTCGATTGAGCTCAAATTGGGTATATATATTATGAACCACCGTCGCAAGACCTGTATTGATTTTGGTGTGTATAGGACTTATTGTTTTTCTACAGGGCTACGACAAAGATTTCTTTTACATTACGGCCTATGGGACGAAATTCTTGAAATTGCGCTAGCGTTTAAACGGGGCATTCGATTGAGCTTCAATTTGGTATATATATTTGAATTATTCATCGATTAAAATTTATTTAAATGCTTGGTAATGATCTTAATCGTAAGTGTTCGGAAAGTCGAGTGGAGTCACTTCAGATTTTTTAGGTTCATTTTCCACGAGCAAAAATTGTATTGTGCCTTAATTTTGCTATGTCTGAGAATTTTAGGGAAGAATCTATTAAATCTAAAGCCCTCGAATCTCTGTGATTTTTAGAACGATTTTTTTTATAACGGAAGCTGTCAGTTATTATGTTTCTGGGCTGCGTTTTCTAGATAAGAACTCTCTGAGCATTTTGTGCTCCATTGACTGTATTTATTTATAGGTGCAACACTTTGAAAACTATCTTTACGGAATTTCATCTATTTTGTGTACTGCGATATATATTTTAAACACCTATTGTCAATTGATTTTAGTAGTCTGAATTTTTAGTTGTTGCACTTTCGATTCATTTTGTTTTTTCTGTTCTTATTTCGTAATTTTAGCATAATTTCAATCGGTTTTTGGATTAACACACGGCGTGTTGCCGGATGCTGTATAAAAATATACCGTCATTTTCGCAGTGCCCAAGGGCTAGATGGCTACAAGCTGGGGACTGCTTCCGTAATCATATGCATCGTTCTTGCGGTCTGATAGCATTTATTCATGGTACATGGGACTGTATAAATAAAAATTAGGCAATAGTCAGTGAAATTCTGCGTAGAGGCATCTCTTCCAACTTATTGTCCCATCGCACTATTCTGGCAGTCAGCGAGTAAGCCGGTAAGCATTTCTCAGACCCTAAAAAATACCTTCGCCGTGTTTAGTCGCAGTTTTTGCCAATTTTATAGATTCATTTTGAACCGAAAGGGTGATGTATGTTCGGTTTTATTTCCCAAAGAACGGGATCTTTTTTGAGAAATTTGACTATTATTATTCTTCAGATATTTTATGTTCTGTCGCATCGTTTCTCCTGCTTATGTATAAAGTCTTGCACTAGCTGTTCTAAATTGGTATTATTAGTTTGTTGTATTTGCTGTTGTTATCAGTGAATACGTTAGATGCAGAACGAGAATGTATTTTTATGATTAATGGTATGTCGCTGCAGTTTTCGTTAGGTTTTTCGAGAAAAGCTTTGCACTATTACGGCATGTTCTATCGTTTTACTTTATCTTACTATTGTAATTTTTTACAATTCCGCCAACTTTGGTCCCTTTTTTTCATTTTTGGCATGCTTTCACGAGTTTTTCCAAATGATTTTTTCCGACAACAATGAAAAACTCGTGAAAACGTGCTTCACAAGTTTGGTTTTTTGAACGGGTGACTTCTGTAATGGTTTGTTCCATTTCATGAACGGAGATTTCGCAGGTGATGCCTAATATCAAAAGATTGCATCAAAAAAGAAAGAAATTTAACCTTATCCAAAGATAGAAGGGATGTTTTATTTTGTTTCGGTTGTATTTGTTCGCTCTCATAAGAATAGGCCTTGAAACTTTGAGGCAAGTTAAGAAACCTCTTTGCTCGTCCTTGCTATTTTATTGTCCTTTCAAACTGTTTAACACTCTTTAGTGGTACGTTGAAAACATCGATTTTTGCCAAGTCTAAAGCCTAATTCTATGGTCCATCCGATGTTTAGCAGAGATTTTGGGAGAATTTTTCACTTGGAAAGAGGCTCAATGGGCGAAACAGCAACTCGGCGTCCTTTTGTCATTTTATTGTGTATTCGTAGGATTTTTTGGGATTTTGCGGATACTTCCTACACAAACTCTTCTAATTTTCCCAAGAGCTACTTTTAAGGCCCATACCGCATTTCTCAAACAGATCTGTTTAAACTCTGTTTTTAAACAATTATTATTGGGTTCTTTTCACAAGGAGTGATTCTCTAGTTGACTGAGCCAAAAGGCTTCTTCAATTCTGTAAAGCGGCTTCTGTAATTAGTTGCCCTTTCTTCTTATTTCGCATTCGGTTTATGCGTTGGTGTAAACCTCAAATTTTTTATAGTCTAAAAATTATTTTTATGAACCGTCTTGCACGGGTTGAACAGCAATTTTTCAAGGAATTTTCCAAAATTCCTTTTTTCCTTTTAACGATAAATTGATTGTGGTCACTTTGGACTGTTTGCTGGAGGGGTGAAGGATCGCTTTGTTTCATTCATAAAGATGTTTTTATGTTTCTCTGTTCGCTTTGGCTATTCACACAAAGACAACATATCAAATTATATGTTTTCAAAAATTCTCATGATTGGTTGTTTTAACTTCTGATTCAGCGGATATTCAACACAGAGTGCAATAGACTCTTTACCTTTGGAATGATTTTTATGATCTCTCAACCAGCTGTGTGCATTTCTAATGGATTTTCCGTTTTTACATTTTCAATTCTGTTTAGTCTTGTTTATGTAAGTCTTTTGGCTTGGCAGTATTATGCTGACAGAGCAAGTTTAGAGTCTTTCAAATTTTTAAAGCAGTGCAAGTCCAGTTTTTTTTCTCAAAGTTTGAAAGCTGCCGGCAAGCTAAGATTTTATTTTATTTGAGATGTATTTATAGGCTTGTGAAAAGAATAAGACAAAGAATCTTTTCTCTTGGCAATTTATTATTATTATTTCTATTATTACTGTTATTATTATCATTTTTGTCACCTAATATAAAATGGGTCTCTGCCTCAATCAAGAAATTTATCTAGTTGCTGGCTCGCTGTAAGATCGATTTTACTCCTATTTTTGATTGAATTTATTTCTGTTGTAAGTATCTATTGGGCTTGTAAAGCATGCAAGTAAGCCTCTCTACACCCCCTTTTTTTTTCCTCTGATTTTTTCGTTTTATTTCTTTCTTGAGTTTTTCAGCTACCGAAACTACCTTTAAGGTAATTTTGCCTTTTTCAGCGTGTTTACACGTGTAGGATATTCACAAAAACATCCTTTTTACTTTATGAACATGTAGCATGCAAGGAAAGTATTGTCATCATGAAAAAATTCGACTTCGAGATTGGGGTGTATGGACACGTTTACAATTCTGAATTCATTTAAGCTATTTTTACGAGATGTATGTATGTATGTATGTGTGTGCATGTGTGTTTGTGTGTATGTGAGTGAACACGATAGCTCCTCAACGGGGCATTCGATGGAGCTCCAATTGGGTATATAGTCTATAAACCACCGTCGCAAGACCGGTATGAATTTGGGTGTGTATAGGACTTATAGTTTTTCTACAGGGCTACGACCCAGATTTCTTTGACAGGATGGCCTAGGGGGTGAAAATTCTTGAAAGTGCGCTAGCGTTTAAACGGTACATTCGATGGAACTCCAATTGGATATAAATGCTATAAACCACCATCGTAAGACCGGTATTGATTTTGGTGTGTATAGGACTTGTAGTTTTTCTACAGGGCTACGACCCAGATTTCTTTGACAGGATGGCCTATGGGGAGACATTCTTAGTGTTTAAACGGTGCATTCGAATGAGCTTCCATTGGGTATATATGTTTGAATGATTCATCGATTAAAATTCATTTAAACGCTGGGTCATGATCTTAATTGTAAGTGTTCGGAAAGTCGAGTGGAATCACTCCAGATTTTTTCAAACTGTGATTAATTTCTGCCTTTTGCCTACTCATCAGTACCTCCAGGGATGCTTGTTCGATGAGAAGTAGAACTATCTCTTCTCAGCAGCTACAAGCCTGTCTCTCGTCTGCCAAGCCATTTGCAACTAGAGCTCTTTATTCAATAACTCCCATACTGGCAATTTTGGGATTATTTTTTGTCCTACTTTTAGACATGCTTAGGATTGTTTCTCTGTCCTGGCGAATTCGCTTCAGCAGTGAAATATATTTTTACTGTCCACATTCCTGTGTGTTTAGACGAGATTTTTCGATTATTTTCCATTCAAAGATTTCATGTTTTTTTTTTTTCTTAAATCTTACAGCGGAACTTTTTCTCACATCGGAATTTTTTTTTTTTTTGGAAGCTTTGAGTCTTTTAATTCTTAAAATAGTATATTCTCTCTCGTCGTTTCTGTTTTTTACAGATTGTTAATGTATCCCACTAGTTCTTTTGATCTTTTTTTTTTACTCGTATCACGGAATATAACAAAAAAAGTGGTTGTGATGAAGCATTAACTTATGAGAGATTTAAGAGAGTGAAAACTCATTTTTTGCAGCCATTTTTTAACGAATTTGCCAGAAAGGCTCATTTACTTCCAGTTTTTGACTGTTCAAAATGTCTGTCTTACGGATGTATAGGAGTATCTTGATTTTTGTCCATACCACTCAATTTAGTTACTTTTTTCTCTCCTTTTAGCAAGATTTCACCATTTTTTGGGGGGGAAATTTGGTTTTCAGGTTTTTGTGCACCAGCATTTCAGTGATTAGGTGCGGCCCAAAATTAGCTTTAGACTTGGATAGTCGGCTGAAATCTAATATATTATTCCTTATTGCTTTTGCAGTGGTCACGTTTGCTATTGTAAGTCCAGTGCTTGAGTTAGTGACGAAATTAAATAGGTCTGTTGTGCGTGCTCCTTGTTCCTGTCGATTTTCTGCGATATTTAAAATGATTTGTTTAACCCTTAAACGCGCAGTGTTCCCGCTCTGGGAACACCCAACTCGGACGCTTTGACTGCTGCCAGTCACGAAGAATAGATTGGATTTCCATAAAAATAATTGCGGGTGACAGAGCTCCACGAGAATCTTTTACTTTTTAGCACGTCATTTACCGTAACAGAATTGTCACGATTATTTTTAACAGTACTGACATCTTCTGAAAAATGAAAGAATGCGTGAACTGGATAGATTGCCCAATGCTGAAAAAAGGGCAGCCGTTGCCATCGGCTCGACTGAACGACCCGCAAGAGGGCGGACGATCGAAACGTTCATTGCGTGCCACAGATCGAGAGACCCTTTTTTGACGACAGCTGGCTGTCCCGGCACAACCAGCTGCGTCAAAAAAGGGGTCTCTCGATCGGTGGCACGCGATGCACGTTTCGATTGTCCGCCCTCTTGCGGGTCGTTCAGTCGAGCGATGGCAATGGCTGCCCTTTTTTCAGCATTGGGCAATCTATCCAGCTGTTATCGCATTCTTCCATTTTTCAGCAGATGTCAGTGCTGTTAAATATAATCGTGACCATTTTTTTACGGGAAATGACGTGCTAAAAAGTAAAGGATTCTCGCGGAGCAAGGTCACCCGCAACTATTTTTATAGAAATCAAATCTATTGTTTGACTGACAACAGTCGAAGTTGGGTGTTCCCAGATCGGGAACACTGCACGTTAAAGGGTTAATGATGCTAAATTGGAATTTTCCGTTAAGTTTACAGAACTCTTTTTCCTAAAAAAACCTATTTCGAACGAAAATGTTTCTGTATTTACATCTTTTTGTCTGTTATTGATATCCTAGAATATATTAGGAGCTTTAGGGTTTGTTTCTTACTTCAGAGAATAGCTGAATGTGTATATTGCTGGTAAAAATGTACTAGGCTTTGACGCTTTAGAACTACTTCTTCTGAAACTAGAGCTATTTTCCCGGGCTGTGCCTCTCTATTAATTGTTGCACTGTCTTTCTTGGAAGTCTGGAAATTTTTATGTACTTAAAATGATATTTTTGGGGACGTACGAATTTTAGTGCTTGTTGTAGATGTTTCAAAATACTTTTTTTTTGGGGGGGGGGGAGTTCAGACATGGCTGTTACGGACGACCACAAGATGTGTTTCACGTGGCACGTGCAAATTTCTGCTTCTTGCAACAATCATTCTCCTTGTATTATTTTTATTCAATATTTTTGTCACTATTGTATAATTTGGGATAGGTTTTACGGATATTTAGCACTCATGATGACTAATGGTTCAAATTTGAATTTTTGTGTTGACTCTATTCATATGCTGTTGTAAATATGCGTAAGGCTGTATTGTAATGCTGTTCTAAATCTAGCCAGTATGCTGTTGTCACGCTGACAACATCTGGACGTGTTACGCTTGTATTTTGCGTTCTTTGAGAATTCTCACGGACGGAGATAGGCTGGGAAACTTTTGAGTATCTCTAGTATTTGCAGAGCCTGATCATAGGTGGTCGGGGCCCCGAGACAAGAGGTTATTTTGGGGGCCCCTATACTATCACAATCGCTTTAACTTATTTTTGTTGGCTGTTGCATTTTTCCGACCTAAAAATAAAACGTTTCCTTTATAATATATACAAAGAATACTAAAATTGAATTCAAAATATCTATTTATTGATACTTATTGAGAACAAGACTACGTATTTAAAAGTGATTTTAACACTTTTTGAGTCCTTTTGTATGATGAGCGCATGGGTGCGCAAATTCCAGGAATGGCCAAGTTTCTCACTCCAAAAAAATTTCTCGATACACCAAAAAGTTCGAAATTTACTTTCCTTCATGATGAAATAAAAAATGTTAACCAATGGATATATATTTTGTGATAAGCAAATATATAGGGCCATACCCTACGTTTTCAAAAACTCCTCACTTCTTGTTTATGGATCTATGAGTCTTAAAGACCCTTGAATTAGAAGAATAGAAAATAAATCTCCATTTATTGTTAAAAATGATGCTATAGATATTACAAAGGAAATTGAGTTGCAAAAAAATTATAAATTGCAGTATGTATGAATATGTAATAACTCATGATAACAATAACTCGGGAGATTGGGGGGGCCCTTATTTTTCCGGGGCCCTGGGCTCTTTGGCCCCTCATGCCCGTGTGATAATCTGGCTCTGAGTATTTGAACCATTTTTTTTTAATCAATAAATTAATCGCTTGCAGCCTGTCCTGGTAGATGAGATGAATTGCTTTTTTGAGTCAAGTGACGCTGGTTGCATTTTATGATTTTTGTTTATTTTTTTATTCCCTTGTTCTGGTCCACTTATGCTCTTTGGCAAACGGTGCAACTATACTTTTTCTTCCCCTTTTTGAGGAATTTGTTTGGAAATTCTTGCACTTCGCATATTAAAAGTGGCAAATTCTTGAAACGAAAAGTTATTTTTAATCATGTGTTAGTTAGTCATTGTCTGGTTGTAAAGGACTGTTACTCTTGTGGTCCATATATCTTCAATTTGGATCCTTTTTCGTCATCCGGTCTGCTTTTACAGAACTTTTGGATGAAGGTGCGACTAGTTGTTTGATACAGTGTGAAAATTAGAGCATTTTCCCTCTATCTAAGGGCTGGTTGGCTACAAACTTGAGTCCAATTTTCATAAATCATAAGTGTCCTGTTTATCATTGGACGGTATTTAGTGTCGGTAGTCGTGTCAGTGTACAGCTCTAGCTGTTGAAAACAAGTAGAGTCTCTCTGCTTTTTTCCAGTTCTGTCGAAAGGTTTGACATTTGGCGAAAGGCTATAATCCATGATTTTCTGAATCTAAGAAATATTTTTATTCTGAATCTGAGAAATATTTTTAATTTTTATTTTAGATTCTCGCCAATATTCCGGACTTGACTTTTGCAATGAAACATTTTGATGACATCTAATAATTTTCTTGAGCACTACTTTCTTGTAGGTGAGTTCTTTAATAAAGAACTTTTTAAATGGTTTAATTTTTATGACCTCCCTCTTGTTTTCTGCTGTCTACATGTTATGGACAGACGGAGTATATTAGTACACGAAAGACGGGTGAGCTGGAGAAATATTTTAATCTCTGAAAGTCTCAGAACGAATTTTTACTTTCCGAACATGTACCATGTAAGGAAAGTATTGTAATCCTGAAAAAATTCGACTGCGAGATTTTGGTGTTTTTACACGTTTTGAGGGCTTCTGAATCCATGGATGCTGTTTTTACGAGATGTGTGTATGTATCTGTGTGTGCGTGTGTGTGTGTTTGTGTGTATGGGAGTGAACACGATAGCTCCTGAACGGAGCATTCGATGGAGCTCAAATTGGATATATAGGTCATAAACCACCGTCGCAAGACCGGTATTGATTTTAGTGTGTATAGGACTTATAGTTTTTCGACAGGGCTACGACCAAGATTTCTTTTACAGGATGGCCTATGGGGGGAATTTCTTGAAAGTGCGCTAGCGTTTAAACGGTAGATTCGATGGAGCTCCAATTGGGTATATATGTTATAAACCACCGTTGCAAGACCGGTATTGATTTGGGTGTGTATAGGACTTATTGTTTTTCTACAGGGCTACGACAAAGATTTCTTTTACAGGATGGCCTATGGGGGGAATTTCTTGAAAGTGCGCTAGCGTTGAAACGATACATTCGATTGAGCTCAAATTGGGTATACATGTTATAAACCACCATCCTAAGACCGGTATTGATTTCGGTGTGTATAGGACTTATAGTTCGCCTACAGGGCTACGACAAAACTTTCTTTTATATTATGGCATAATGGCATATGGGGAGAAATTCTTGAAAGTGCGCAAGCGTTTAAACGGTGCATTCGATGGAGTTTCAATTGGGTATCTATGTTTGAATGATTCATCGATTAAAATTTATTGAAATGCTTGGTCATGATCTTAATCGTAAGTGTTCGGAAAGTTGAGTGGAGTCACTCCAGATTTTTTAATATTTATTTCTTGTTTTGCAAACATATTTTTGTGGACTTTCTAAAGTAGCTTTTATAAAGGCTATTTTAGCCTCTTTAGGTTTCAATCTTGAGGTCGTATTTGTCTTACAGAACATGCGAGACAATACCACATTATTTTATGCTTTTTTGTTATTTTAGGTTTGTTTTAGGGGTTTTTTTTTTTTTTTTTTGGAAATAGATTTCTTGAGTGTATTTTCAAAAACGTCGACACTGCAGGCGCTACCTTATGTTAAAGGCATTTGCGCCTCTGTTAGGGAATTTAGGGAGAAACAGGCTCGTTGCAGGTTGTATTGCGTTTGGTTGCATTTATTTTTTAGTAAGAATAGACATTGGGCTTGTGAAGCATGTATAGATAAGCTTCTGTATGCCTTTCTGTCATTTTATTGAGTATTTTTACGTTCTATTTCTTGTATTGAGTGTTTCAGACGCCAAAACTACCTTTAAGGTAATTCCGCGTTTTTTTAGTGCTTGTACATACGCAGGATTTATTGAAATACCTTTATTCAGTTGTGATTCATTTCTGCCTTTTGGCAAATACGTCTAGGGATGCTTGTGAGACGAGAAATATAGGTCTGTCTCGTCTCGCATACCAGCCACAAATCTGTCCCTCTCGTGTCTTCCAGGCATCCCTAGCTATAGTTGTTTTGTTCGATACTGAAAATGTTGGTTATTTTGGACATTTTTTTTCCTACTTTAAAGAGATATTTAAGATTGTTTTGCTGTCGTGGCAAATTCGCTTTAACAATGTAAAACTATTTTTATTCTCGATATTCGTCATGCACAAACGAGATCTTTTAGATCCCTTTTATAGATTTTTTTTTTTTTTCATTTAAAGAATTGACATTTTTACACCCTTCCCCATCTTTAGAACTACTTCTCATAGGGTGAATTTGTGTTTGCAAGCTCGCAGTCTTTTCATTCTTAAAAATATTTATAGGCTGTCCCCCTTGGTTTCTACTACTTACACATTGTTAATATCTCACACTAAGTGTTCATTTTTATTTTAAATTCTTGTCACGGAATACAACTCACAAAGAGTCTGCGCTGAATTATGCCCCTAACCTCTGAGAGTTTTATTACAATTTTTACGAAAACTCACTTTTTTACGGCTATTTTCTGACGAATGGACAAGAAAAGGCTCTTCGAATTACAATTTTTGCCTGCTTATAATGGTCTGTCTTCTATTTTTATTTTTGTGAGTCTGACCCATTTTTGACTTTTCTTTGTGTACTCATTAAAAATTTTCCTCCCATTCCTAGAAATTTGTTCTCTTAGGTCTTTGTCCACGCACTTCTAGTTGTCGGGTTTGTATCCATTATGCGCCTTCGCCTTGGATGGTACGAATGAAGGCTAATACCTTTAATTCCTTGCATTGGCTGCATCTATGTATGTTATACATGCTATTGTAAGCACAGTGCTTCCTTTTGTATTGCAATCAGATAGCTCTTCTGATCCTCCCTTCTAGTTTATTGTCGTTTCAGACTACGTGGCAGGACGTGATTGCGCTTATGTGGACTTCCAGATTTGGAAATCCATTTGCGTGGCTTACCTCAACCATACTGTGCCACAATTTTTGGCAAATTTCAGAGAATTCCTTTTAGATTTTTCTTTGCCTTTTAACAATTACTTCGGACACCTTATTTTTCAGTAAGTTTGTGGATGAACGTTTAAGTTTGAGAGAAATCTCTGTGTTGTTTGCACATGTATCTCTTATGAACCTACGGTTAGACTTTACGGTAGATTTTTTTTTTCTTTTTTAAAGTTTTATTTTTTCACAGTTTACACATTGTGAAATTATATTGCTATGTCGGATAATTTCATTTAATAAATCTATAGAAACCTTCGAAGCTTTGATTTTTAGAACAGCTGCTGTAGCTGAAACCAACTTTTGGGGTGAATTTCGAGATTACAGTACTTTTGACCTCTTTATGCTCCTTGGTGGTATTTCTTATTAGATGGGTGTCTGGATTCTGTGCAACTTTGAAAACTATTTTTATGAAATATCAGCCATTCTGTGTACTTATATGCAATGTATATTTCAAAGTATACCTATTAAGGTTTTAATAGATTACTGCACTTTTTATTCATTCCAGTTGTTTAGGAATTTTCCGACCGTATTTTCGGAGGACATGGCTTAATTCTACTTGTTTGCTTTGATAAGAACAAGAGCAAACAGGTCACTTTCATTTTCCTCGCTATTTTACTGTCTTTTATGACTATTTAACTCTCGACGATAGCGTGTTGCTAGCGTCGATTGCTGCCAAATCTGGGAACTAATTTTATGTGGAATCTTTCCAATACTTAACAGAGTTCTCACCAGTGGCCGAGCGCATAGCGCTCTCAAATGGGAGACAGAAGGCACCTGGTTCAGATCCAGGTCGCGTCCGTCGACCTAGTCATTCGGTGTTGTCCGTGGTTTTCTCCGAAATTTGCAGTAAATACGGACCCCTTAGAAAGACACCCACGGTACATAAAATCCTGGACTTGTTGACTCTTCAGGCATATTTTTATGCATTCGCTCTTCACATCTGCTATTCAATGTTTTAGTTTAGTATTTACTCTATATTTAGTGTTTTAGACTGCCTTTTTTAGCTTTCTTGTCACGCTATCAGTAATTATGCTACAGTACGTACACAGTACTATTAGTGGTAGAATGTTGAAATTTCATAAATAAGATTGTTGTAACATCTAGTTGTGCATCTCGATTTTTGGTTCCAATTTACTGGACAGTTTATTGACAGGACCACCTAAAAGAATTTCAATACATTAATGTCTATGGTATCATCTTCGATATATTACCTCTATAGTCAGTCATTGTTGCGTCCTTGCCCAAAAGATCGCTATTTGTCGTCGTTCTTGGCAAGTTTTGCCAAAATGTCGCCCAATTAGGCGCCAAAAATAATTTTGCATGGTGCATAAGTCTAAAATTTTTAACATTAGAATGTTGAAATTTTGTATTTAGAACTATTGTAATATCTAACTGTTTTCATTATCTTTTTTGACTGCAGTCGACTGGGTCATTCATTTACAGGGTCAGCCAAGTGACTTTAAATACATTAAGGTGTATGGATGCATTCCATTCATTGAAAGTCTGCGGTCAATGACTCCTTTGGCTATCCCCAAAATCTCGCAAACTATTTCAAGGTTGTCGGCTTTTGGTGAAATATCGCCCAATTAAGTGTCAGAAGCAAATCTTTCGAATGGAACCCAGCTTGGCGATATCGAAATATTCGAGTAGAAATCGCTCAACCTTAGTATTACTGCAGTATTTTGTCTATTTCAAACGGAATTAGTTTAGATGAAGTGCGCTGGAAATTATTTTTGATTGAATAGACATGCAAGGAAGTCATGTATTGTTCACATCAGATTTTTTTTTTATATAAACAAATAACTAGGATGTAGCTCGCTGTATTCAATTGAAAGAGCGACCATTGGTGAAAGAGCGAAAGCGACAACTCTGCGTCCTTTTGTCATTTTATTGTGAATTCGTAGCATTTCGGATTTTATAGATACTTTCTACACAAGTTCTCTCATTTTTCCAAGAGCTACTTTTGGGTCTCCTATTACATTTCTTCAACACCTTTTTTTAAGCTATACTTTTAAATAAATACTTTTTGCCTCACTATGATTAAGTTACATGTAGTTTTAAGAGCAAGGTACGAGTGGGTGACTAAGCTGAAAGGCTTCTGTTATTGATTGCCCTTTCTTACTATTTCGCATTCGGATAATGCGTTCGTGTAAGCCCCGAACTTCTCATAGTCTAAAAATTATTTTTAAGGGTCCGTTGCACAGGTTGATCGGCCATTTTTCGAGACTTTTCTGAAATTCATTTCCTAACCAGAATTGGATGTTGGTCACTTTGGGACTTTGCTGCAGGGGTGCGTTCGTGGGTAAAAGTCCCTCTTCGTCTTAAAGATTCTTTTATGTTTTCTGTGTTCAATTTTGTTATTTAAACAAATGGGTAAAATATCAATTATATATTTTTCAAAATTTCACTACTGTTTTTTCAACTGCTCAGTCTTTAGCGTACAATTCCAGTGGATGTTCCATTTTAACACTTTATACCACTGATTAGGCTTATTTATGTACGTCTACTTCTTTTGTGGACGGTACAAGTTTATACATAGTCTTTCGGAATTGGCAAAACAGAACACGTCTAGTTTTTCTCAGATGCCACTTGGGTGCGGTGTAGTGGCTGAAGAACTATGTATTTATTTATTTATTTGCCAGGAGAGGACAGCTCGCGTCACTGAATGTGTCGCTTAGAGCTACATATACGTCCTTCCCGGAATTTCCCGCCAAGTGAGGGACTTCTGAATATTGGCACCCCTCGGAAACGGCTAGCGACCGCCGAGAGGACTTTCGGAACCACGAATTTAACGTGCACGTACACCGCATGTACACGGTGATCTTGAGTGGTATGCCGGTATCGAACCCGCAACCTTCCGGTTACGAGTCCAACGCCTTAACCACTGGGCTACCACGGCCCCACTGAAGAACTATTGTATCACTTCTTGGGTGCGGGTTCGGTCAGCATCTTGAGCTTGGTTTTTAACTCGTCCGTCCTTTCATAGGGGGTGATATTGGCCACCCATTGGATGCCCCCATCGTAGAATAGCTAATACTTTCGGTGCCCGCCCGTTATTTAAAAAAAAGGTATCTCAGGTTTTCGAAAGTGGCTGCAAACTAAGGTTTTTATTTTATTTCAAACCTATTTTTATGCTGGAAGTAAAATATGTAAAATTATCCTCTTGGATCCTCCTGGCGGCTTTTTTTTTTTTTTGGGGGGGGGGGGGTAGTCGTTTCATATTTCTTGCAGTTCAGAGCAATCTTTATCGTTTGATACAAACGTGCACGAACGGGGAATTTCAATTACTCTAAGAGATCATTTTATAGAACATCTTCCGCAGGTTTAGCAGGAGCTGTTGGTTAACTTTCCAATTCTGTTTTTCAATCAAAACGTCTCGGGTTCATCAGGAATATATTTTTTTTGCAATTTTTCACACTTTGCTTTCCCTTTTAACTAGGAATGGATTGTGGTTGTAGATCTTTGGGGCTATTGGCTAAGTCCGACTTTGCCGTTCGTGGGCGAAAGCCTCTCGTTGTTTTATTTTTAAAGATGATTTCGTGTTTTCTCGCTTTGCTTTTGTTATTGATACAAACGGTTAAAATACCAAACTATATGCTTTTTCAATTCTTATTCTAGTTTTTTTAACTGTTGTTTTAAAAGTTTTGAAGCACTGGATAGACTCTCGAGTTTTGGATAATTTTTAGGATCCCTCAATCGATTGCTCTCAGTTCTCATAGATTTTCCATTATAACATTTTAAACCACTGCTCGCGGTTTATTTATATAGGTCTTTTTCTTTAACAGTATTTTCTGAACAGTACAAGTTGATAGTCTTCCCGAATTTCTTTAAAAAGTGCATGTCGAGTTTCTATATCAGATTTCCAAAACTGGCTGCAAGGTAAGGCTTCATTTGTTTTAATTGTATTTATATGAACTTGGGAAATAGGCATCCTCGCAACTTTTGGCGTTTCAGAGACCACATTCTATTCAGACTCATCGTTATTTGTGCCTTACAAATGAGCTGGGCCCAGCGTCGAATGTCGAAGAGTCTTTGAACTACTTTTAAACATCCTATTTCACCTTGTTTAGGGGAGATATTTGGTACATTTTCCAGACTTTTTGAAATTTTTTTAAACCAAGCTTTGGTAAGTGAAGCTCTCTTTGGAACTATTTCCCACAGGTTGAGTTCGCCATTGAAATCGTCCAGTTTTTTTCATTTTGAGAGTTATTTTTATGTCCTCTTTAATCCCTTTTGTTACCTATGCATAAATATTAGCACTTGATTTTTACTTTCCGAACATGTACCATGTAAGGAAAGTATTGTAATCATGAAAAAATTCGAATTCGAGATTTTGGTGTATTGACACGTTTGGAGGTCTTCTGAATTGATTTATGCTATTTTTACGAGATGTATGTGTGTATGTGTGTGTGTGTGTATGTGTGTGTGTGTGTGTGTTTGTGTGTATGTGAGTGAACACGATAGCTCTTGAACGGGGCATTCGATTGTGCTCAAATTGGGTATATATGTTATAAACTACCGTCGCAAGACCGGTATGGATTTGGGTGTGTATAGGACTTATATTTTTTCTACAGGGCTACGACAAAGATTTCTTTTACATTATGGTCTATGGGGGAAAATTCTTGAAAGTACGCTAGCGTTTAAACGGTACATTCGATTGAGCTCAAATTGGGTATACATGTTATAAACCACCATCATAAGACCGATATTGTTTTTGGTGTGTGTAGGACTTATAGTTTTTCTACAGGGCTACGACCAAGATTTCTTTTACATTATGGCCTATGGGGAGACATTCTTGAAAGTGCGCTAGCGTTTAAACAGTGCATTCGATTGAGCTTCCATTTGGCATATATGTTTGAATTATTCATCGATTCAAATTTATTTAAATTCTTGGTAATGATCTTAATCGTAAGTGTTCGGAAAGTCGAGTGGAGTCACTCCAGATTTTTTTTAATTGAATAAAATTCTTTATTTATGCATTCTTGCTCGCAATTCTCTGCAACTTGTGAAACAAATTCTGTAGAATCTCAATTCATCTATTGGCAACATTTTTGTTGTATTTTCTAGAGTAGCTTTTTAATGATCCTTTTCTTTTCCCCTCTAATTTTGTATCTGTCTTTTAGTTTTTGACTAAAGTTCGATCACGAATTAGCAGACGCAACTTACTAATAAAAATAAATGTGCCTTTGCGAAGGATGCTGAGTGGCTACGTTGCTGTAGGCTACGTTTTTAAGCCTCGTTTTACCCTATTAGGCTGTTGTATTGTTGGGGCTGGAGAATGTGGTGTATGCAGACTGGCTTCTTATCGCCCCTCCCATATTTTACTGTAGATTCTCTGCTCAATTTCTTGGACGGTGGATTTTTTTAATACACTTCTTATAAAGTAAAATTTGCCGATTTGGGTACAGATTCGTATAACAGATCCTTCAAAAAAAACTTTTTTTTTTCGTCCTTCATTTCGTATCTGGCTTTTCATGGATGCAAAAGTATCAGAGCGGTTAGGAATGTTTGCGAGACAGCCATTAGGGCTGTCTCGTCTCGCATGATAACTGCAAACTCTGTCTCGTTTTGCAACCATCCGTAACAATTACCGTATTTTTCTGGAATTCCGATCATTTTGGTCAATTTTTGTATGTTTCTTTGATTAATAGGAATATATCACGCAAAATGAATTCTTTGAAGCAGTATCCATTTAGAAACATTTGTGCTTAGCAAAGGATGACAGGATAGGCACTGTATGTTTCAAAATACCTATTTTAAATCATTTTACACTGTTATAGAATTGTTATATGTTTTGTCAATTCCTCCCAATTGCGAAATTTGTCATATATATTTGACCGGATTTTACGGGGCTCCCGCATTATTACACGCACGACAAGTACGCTGGCGAAAAATTGAAATAAAATTATGGACGCTCTAGCCGAGTGCAGGCTAGCTCTTTGATCGAGATGATATTTTTTATCAATCAGCATTTAGTATTTTGGCAATAATAATTTTTTGAGATCGTAAGTATTGGCTAGGAAATATTCTTTTGGTAAAAAGGATTCACTGCTGTTTTACTGTCCCATTGGATTGTGTCGAACCTAGGCGAACCAGGTTAAAACTTCTTCGAATTTAAGAACTCTATTCAGGGTTCAGAGTCCCACGTTTCATGGCGTTTTTTGGTAGTTTCTGATTTTTATTCTTTTACAAGAATTTTGGTGTGTGGATCGCTGTTTGGGACTGTTTCCCCACACTGTCAATATAATACAGTTAAGCCTTTTTAATTGGATAGGTTTTCCTTTATAGTTGCCTTCTCGGAATAGGACTTTCGAGGAGTGTGAACTGGAGATTTCCTCTATTCTCTGCAACATTTAAAACGATTTGCATGAACGCTGGTTTCATCTGTTCCCCTCCACTTTAGGTGTATGTTTCAGAATAGTATATGTCGATAGATTTACTATTTTGTGATTTGGCTTACACAATCACGATTTTTGCTTTTCTTTCGAAGTTTATTCGCATTCGAAATTTTAACCTGTTTCGACGGTGCTATTAAAAAGGTGTCTTAGCAGGTCTCTTTTTCTGTTGCACTGTCCCTTCAAAAGCGCTGGTTCATATTCGAATACATTTTTTACAACTAGACCGTACAAAACTGGAATTGTTGGTGAAATTTGTGGAATTCTTTTTCTGAACAATTTTTTCTTGCTTTGTGAAATCCTACATAAAATCCTGGTGTTGTTGACTCTTCAGGGATATTTTTGTGCCCTCCCTCTGCACGTCTGCTACTTACTTGGAGTTAGCGTTTCAGACTAGTTATGCCTTTCCCCCTTCTTAGCTTTTTTTGTCACTCTAGTTGACATCTTTAGTTTTTGTATTATCGTGTCGAGGAATTTCACGCAAGGCAAGATGCACTCAAGAAATCCTCGAGTTTCCGTGATTTACAGAATTATTTTTTCGACTGAAATCATCATTGGTTATTTTTTGTACTGAATTTCCCAGATGAGCACTAGTCTGGACTGTTCATAGCTTTTTGGAACTATATCGTGAACTGTGAAAGTCCAGTTTCTATGCAATTTTTAGAAATAATTTTGAGCAAATTTCCCCCATAGTAACTATAATATAAATATATATATTGTTTTTCTTTAAAATACCCATTTTGATTGTCTGATTTGTAAAGGACGACGACACTTTTGGCCAATGCCTTTCGGAGAACTTTCAACGTTTTTGTGCATTGTGTATGAGGTTTTCTAACTAACGTTTCCCGAGATCGCAGGAGCTCTATAAAAATAAGTTTCTCCTTACCCAAGGGGTGTCTGTCTAAAGGATAGAGATGGCTTTACATTTGTATGCATATCTCGTTCATAGTACAGTATTTAGCCTATAGGTACTATGTAAGAACAAGTTACTAGTTGGAGAAATGGAATCGGTTTTTTTTTTTTTTTTTTAAAGACATATCAGACTCTGGTTTTGGCAAATGCACTATTGTTCAAGCGTCGAATGAATCGGAATCCAAGACGTATTTTTAGGGTCCTTCCTTATCAAATTTTGGGTGTGTATGGTTTTTTGGTCGGTTTTCAACATAATCGAATAGGATGAGTTTTAAATATTTTTTATGCTCTTTTCCTAGGTTTTCTCTGCCTGTACGTGGAATGTTAAACGTGTTATCACTTACTAAATGTCTTTCTTTCTTTCTTTTTTTTTTGCCACGTCAGCAGTCATTGGCACATTTTTTATTTATATTAGTGTGTCGGATTATTTCACGCACGTCAACTATCTACTAAAAAAAATTCTTAAGTCTCTGTGAGTCTGTTCTTCGACGCAAACCACCTTTCCTTACTTTTTAGCACTGGATTTTACGGACTAACACTATGTTGGTTTTGGTTTTTCTAAACTATTTCGTAGCTGTTCCAGTACAGTTTGAATACAATTTTAAAAATTACTCTATGGAAATTTCATCCATTTTGACTCTCTTTATCATTGCTAGCACTGGAGTGCTATTGAAATCACAATGAGGTTTTTTTTTTTTTTTTCTTTCTTTCTTTTCTGTGAACATAATTTCTGTACATGATTCCCTTGCATTTGATTGATGATTGATTTCCTTTCCTTTTTTTATTGTCTGACACTGTAAAGAACTTCTATACTTTTAATCGATGCCTAAGGTTTCGGATCATTTTCAAGGTTTTTGTGCAGTGTTTACAAGGCTTCTTTTATTAACGTTCTTGCTGTTCGAAGGTTCTCCATCCAAAGGAAATCCTCTACACGCTGGACAAGTTTTGGCTGTCTGCAGGATACAGATGGCTTTATATTTCTTTGCATATCCCATTTGCGTTAATGTAGTTGTACTCAACCTATACCAAGCAAAGGTTCCTATATCTGGCGAAATAGGGCAGTGCGTTTTTTTCTGCCTTATCTCACTCTTTCGGACTGGGCGAATGTACTACAGCGCAAGCGTGGAATGAATTCGAATCCTTTCAAATGTTTTGAAAGAATATTTTTGTGTATTTATGGCTTTTGGCATCCTCTATTATTACAAGCTTTAAATATCTTTTACGCTCTTTTCCGTGTTTTTTGCTGTCTGCATAGGAAATGTTTGAGACTCACGTTTCCTGCACGTTTCCTCACGTTTCCTTCACGTTTCCATGTGATTATTTATCTGCGTGACAGCCTTGGTTTTTACAGTTGGTACGGGAGAATAGTGTACAAAACATGTACAAGCCGGGAGTCATTATTACACTGTGAAAGTTTCAGAACAATTTTTAAGAAAACAGAATAATTTTTCCGGCTTTTCTCTCTGTTAATTGATTGCAGATTTTTTCAATCTCTTTATTAGACGGTAACAATACAGAATTTTTTCCATGCACTCGAAGTAAATTTAATGGAATTCTGTGGGTTTTTTTTTTTTAATTTGTAACACATATTTCAAAATATTTCCTTTAAATTTGAATTTATTATCCTTTTATTATACTTTTTTAATTTATTATACTTTTTGGCGATTTAGTCTCAAGTTCGGCTCCGAAAATGAAGTTTCCAAAACTGCACCCAGCTTTGCAACATTTTCTAGATTTTACGAGAAATCGCCAAACCTTTCTGGTTACTTAATGTAATATTAATCAGTGTTTTTAAATGTGTCTATAGTAGTGTAAATAAAGGTGAAGTACAGTTAGAATATGACTGGCGAAGATTGTAAAACGGTTTTAGTGGACGATTTTAATATAGATTTCAATTCTGAACAAGTGTTTCTTGAAACCAGTAAGACAAATACAGCACACTCATGGATTATGATACACTTTCTATTTTAATGGAACGAGGAAGGCAAATAGGGACGACGTATCGATTATGATACTCTTATACATATAGCACATTAGTGCATATTTAAAATCTGAAAATGTTTCAGACTCTCTTTTTTCATCCTTTATTTTTAGACATTAGTAGAACTTGATGTTAGGTCCTAGACAATATTAGCAACATTTATGCTAATTAAAAAGTTTACTAGAAACATTTGGAAACATAATATTAACTAAACCTAGCTGTACCCATTTTACCCCATCACACTAAAACATATAAATAGAAGGTAAATATATATATATTTTTTTTAATCCTACTTTTTCTGATAATAAGTTGTTTATATTTTTTCTAAATTGAAAATAATAACAGAATTTCTCAAATATTCAGAAACGTATTAGTTTCTTGAAAACACAAAAAAGAGAATGGATTCAAATAGCAGATAAAAGCTAATATTATGTTTCCTAATGTAATTAATAATCTTTTTAATGAACATAAATCTTGCCAAATAATATCTGAAAATAAATGTTAAAACTATCATTTAAAAATAATTTATTAATATTTTTGATCAAAAACTCATACCTACCCTTTTTATCACAACATACGTACCCTGAATGTATACCCCCCATACATTATTCAAAGCAATTTCTGCATTCTTTGAAGTGTCTTCAAAATTATTTGCATTGATTATTATTTTATTCCAAATCAATATGAATGATACCCTCTTGTTCATGTATATGACGCTTTCTTTTAACCCTTTAACGCGCAGTATTCCCGCTCTGGGAACACAAATCTCTTACGTTTTGACTGTTGCCAGTCACGAAGAATAGACTAGATTTCTATCAAAAATAGTTGCGGGTGACATAGCTCCTCGAGAATCCTTTACTTTTTTGCACGTCATTTCCCGTAAAAAAATTGTCACGATTATTTTTAACAGCACTGACATCTGCTGAAAAATGGAAGAATCCGAGAACAGCTGGATAGATTGCCCAATGCTGAAAAAAGGGCAGCTGTTGCCATCGCTCGACTTAACTACCAGCAAGATGGCGGACGATCGAAACGTTCATGGCACGCGATGAGAGTTTCGATCGTCCGCCATCTTGCTGGTAGTTAAGTCGAGCGATGGCAACTGCTGCCCTTTCTTCAGCATTGGGAAAGGGTTGCGCCTCCAAGGGTTATTACTTATTTTAAAATATTTATTTTTGATGGGTTTTCCTCTCTGATTTTCAAAAAGCATCTCTAGGATGCTGTCATGTTTCCAGTACCCTACTTATACAACATTTATTTTGAAACATAATTATGTGATATGACATAAACTCCTGTGAAACACCATTGCTCATCTGTAATTTTTGCTCACCGGTATCCTTTCCTGCAGCGGACACCTACCACGATCCTCAACCTTATTTATCGGCCACTAAGGATATTTCACGTAGCATATGAAAATTTGTGCTTTCTGTAATAAGCATCCCTTAATATAATAGTTTTATTTAGGGATGGACGCGAGACGACTTTTTTGCGAGACGAGACAGAGATTTACAGCTTTTTTGCGAGACGAGACACATATTTTTAACATTACGATATAGGGATTTTTGCGAGACGAGACAAGCTTTTAGGCTATTTTGCGAGACGCGAGACGCTTATTTTTCGTCTCGCGTCCATCCCTAGTTTTATTCAATCCCGCCCATTTTGGGGAACATTGGTCCTGCTTTTACGGATAGTTAGGGCTCTATCTGGCTGAAGGATAAAACTTTAACTTTTGTTGTGACTGTACTCATATGATATTGCAAGTACACTCATGTCCATAAATTAAGGATAATGAAGTTCAGGCAAAGAAAGAGAAAGAAGCAAAACAAATTTGACTTATTTGTAAAGTCCATTTATTCAACAAAAAGTAAAGAGCAAAAAAGATGCTATATGTTTGACATAATTAATAAAAATTGCAAGTTTTACTCCCTTGACCAAATTTCAAAAAAGAACCTATTTACAAAAAACAGTATAACATGGTTAGTAGGATGGTTAATACGGAGTATGTCTCCCGGACGATGCAATACAGGCCTGACAACGCCTAGGCATGCTGAGTATCAAATGATCCATCTGATCTTGGGGAATATTACACCACTCATCAAGCAATGCACTCCGAAGTTCCGGTAGACAGGTGGGAGGGGGTTGACGGGCTGCAATTCGTCGGCCAAGCCTATCCCACACATGCTCTATTGGATTCAAGTCCGGTGAGTATGCTGGCCAATGCATACGGGTGATATCCTCCGATTGAAGGCATTCGTCTACAATGTTTGCACGGCGAGGACGGGCGTTGTCATCCATAAACACAAATTCAGCACCCATGGCGCCCCGAAACAAACGTACATGCTGTTCCAGAATGACATCCCGATAGATGTGGCCTGTCATCGTTACACTCTGAACATGCAGGTCAGTTCTGGAACCAAGAATACTTCCTCCCCAAACGAGCCATCCTGCACCACCGTAACGGTGTCTTTCAATGGTGTTCTCTTGGTGGTAACGGGTACCTGGCGCTCTCCAGATGAATGTCCGGCGAGAATCAGACTCCAAACTAAACCTGGACTCGTCGGAAAACATCACACAAGACCACTGTTGCGGTGTCCACAATGACTCCAGGTTAATCGCAGGCGACAGTGAGTTGCGGTAAGTGGAACACATCTGACAGGCCTATGAGCATATAGACCAATGTGCCCTAAGCGTCTGTACACGGTCTGCCTTGAAACTGTCGTACCGGTAGCTGAAGAGAGCTGACAAGACAGGTCTGATGCTGTACTCCGTCTGTTTCTTTTGGCAGTAACTGCCAAATAGCGGTCCTCATTCGGCGTTGTAACTCGGGGGCGACCTGTGCTGTAACGTCTACTCACATTACCATTCTCTTGGAATCGTTGCCAAAGTCTGGAGATGACACTCTGGGCGATTCCAAGTTCCTCGGATACTTCCAGCTGGGTACGTCCACATTCCAGTCATCCGATAATTCTGCCACGTAAAACATCATCCAAATGCCTCCTTTGTGCCATAACTATGCGGTTTTTGCACTGAAAGGCTTTCACAGCGCTTGTGAACAATTTTACTTATTTGCCACCATTCCTTATAGACCCCTCTCTTACACTCTCGTCATTGTGACGTACCATTCACGCCATCTGGTGGTTTTCTGTAATTTGCATATTCTTCTTCAAGATGTGTGTGATCATTCCACAGGTGAAATTTTTATTTTAGAGATCAATTTCTGTGTGATTCTGAATTATCCTTAATTTATGGACATGAGTGTACTTGGGTAAGGTCGATTGAGTAGGCTGTTCAATGTGCCCAGTGTGCTGTTGTGACGCTGGCAACATTGGACGTGCTAGGCTTTCAGTGTGCGTTGGGCAGAATTTTGCTGGAGAAACTTTTGGGTAGCTACGAGTATTTCTATGATATTTTATTTATTTATTTATTTTATGAGCTAACTAATCGTTTGCAGAATTTGCTAGTAGATGAGTTGAATGACATTGAGTCAAACTAAGTTGGTTGCTTTTTACGAAATTTTTTTTAGATTGAATCGTTTTGGTCCATTTATGCTGTTTTGGCACTATTTTGTGAAGGTACAAATCTATTCTAAATCTATAATTAGAATTTCCACCATTTCGCGTATTTAAAAGTGGCGCATGCTTAAAAACAACAACAACAACATATATTTAAACATGTGTTAGTAGTTGTTTGCTTTTTATAATGTCTGCGAGCCTTTCGGCTGCATAGGTCTGTTTTGATTTTGACCCATTTTGGTCACATTTTTTTTTTTTTAAATCTATTTTTGGCAAGTTTTCACTCATTTCTGGAAATTTCTTTCTCAGGTTTTTGTTGCCAAATATGCGCCTTCACTTGAAAGGAAGAGTGTGTTTATTTGTTTTTGTGCTATACGAGCCTACGTGTGGGGCATTTGCTTACAAGGGGAGTGCCTTTTTCGGAGGACTTCTTAAGGCATGCTGACGGGCATACAGGTTCTATCTGGAGAAAACCGCCCCAAACTCCAGACCGTTCGATCGGCAGCCTTGCGTATGTCCGAACGCGGGACCTTCACACTCCGGATGGTCTGATTATTACTTTTCTTGAGCTTTTTTCTGCTCGGTGAGGTCCGAAGTAAAATCTTGGAGTTGTTTACTTTTTAGGCATATTTTTTTTATGCCGCTCCCCTTTTTATATTGGCCACAAACCTAATAGTTCATGTTTCAGACAGGGCCATTCATAAGCCCTTTTTCCTAAGCTTATTGGGTGACGCTGACAAACACTGCGTATTATTGCGTATTCTCGTGTTTGTCGTTAGTGTTGCTATGCGGGAGAATTTCACGCTCTTGGAAGTGCAACAGAGGAATTTTTGCGTCTCTGCGATTTAGGATGATCTTTTCGATTCAAACTAGCCTACCTTATTATTTTTATGTTGGGTTTTAGCACTGTTTCAACCTGATAGTCCTTCGACAGTATTTCGTGGTTTGTACAACTCTACATTCTTTACAATTGAAAAAAATATTTTTATAGAAATTTCCTCTACCTCTATTTCATTTTATTTTAAACAGCCTTGATTGTCACTATTATACTCTTTACAATTGAATGTTCTATTCAGTTTTAACGAGGTTTTTTTTTAATGAACATTCGGCAAGTTCGCAGCTGTTCTCTAAAACTAAAATCATTTTCTCCTTAGCTGAGGACTGTGTGTGGACAGGCTTGAGATGGTTTTGTATTGGTATGTACATCCCGTTTGTGTTATGGTATCATTCAACATATACTGTTACGAATTTTCGGGGCAACCCGCTGTTCTGGGGCTTAAAATAGTTAAAAATTCGTATTCTACGTTTCAAATAGTTCAATTTTGCTTCTTGTTGCATCGAAATCGGTCCACTAACACCGGAGATACGGAGGTTTCGGTTTCCCCATTGTTTTTTCTATGGATTTCTAGAAATCTCGAGAAATAGGGGTCCTAGGGCTTCGATCTCTTCACTTTTGGGGACTTATTTTGGGCACCCAATAGGGCGATAGTTCGCCGAAAGTCGCCAAGTTTGGCGACATTTGGGTCATTGAGCGCGATTTTCCCTATGGGACCTGTAAAGCTGTTTTTGCTGCATTAAAAATACATAATAACCTGACATTTCTCTTCCATGTCGTCATCAAAATTCCCGCTTTATGTAGAATCTTCGAGAAATAGACTTTTCTGGAGGCTGCCCGCAGCTTCTGCCTCCTCTATAAATACCGCGTGTTTCATCGGCCCCAGTTCAGTGCGAGTGGAGCGCCCAGTGTGTGAATGGAGCTCTCTCTGTGTGAGTACGCTTGCTTGGCTCTTTGATAGAAGCGGTGTTTCGTGCTTCTTTTCGAAATTGTTTTTAAAGTGCTGTGTGTCAATTCTTCACTGTTGAGTCTTGAGGTAGTGTTAGTGTTATCCCTCGAATATTTCCACTGAAGTTTTACCTCTGGATGTGTTTTATTGTATGTGAGAAAGACAGCATGTGTGAAAGCTTCTGATCGAAGCGGACTGTTAAAAGCACATGACTGTTAGATTCTGCTTGTCAATTTCGTATGGCTGATTGTTCTACGAAGTTCTAGAAGCCATAAAGTTTGTGTTCCATCCTGACCAGTGGACTTTTTACTAGAACTTTCTACACCCACTGGACTTTAGGAGGACGAACCCATAAGCTAGCAGAATATTCTGCAACAATACTATTTAAGTACAGATTGCTAGGTTTCTGTTGCCAGTTGTTGTGTATGCCAGTTGTTCTGTATGCCAGTTAGGTTTGGGCCCATCGATCTAGCGGCCCGGAGTTTTAGGAAGTTTTTCCCGATGTAACGTGAAAAGAACCCCCTAAAAAGTTCACCGCCTAGGGCACCCCTTCTTAGGCAGATAGCCCTCCGGTAGCCGTGCTTTAATACATTAAGCAGTAAGCGGAGTCGGTGAAAGATAAGGTCTTGTATAAAGATATTTTATCAAAGATAAGTTCGCATTTTATGATTCATTTTTCAATGTTTTGAACAAAAATTTCTGTGCATGGATGGCTTTTTGTTCGGTTATTGATAGAATCGAATATTATGAGTTTTAAATCTTGTCTATGGATTGTTTCAGCCTGGTTTTTTCTAACTGGCAGTACTGGCTTTTACAGTGGCTATGAAAGATTATAATATGCGAGATGCCACGCTGAGGAAAATTTCTAGGTTCTGAAATTCTTTTAAACGAATTTTAGGGGAAATTTTGTCCGATTAACCTTCCAGCTTTACGAACTGCTATTTTGCCTGATAATGAACCTGCCCTATGGCTGTGTCGGAATATTACATTTTTATTCTTTTCGCCTGTTTTCAGTTGTTCGAAACAGGTTACTCGAGTCTTTCTTTATGAACCCCCAACTTGCGGGTGCTACGTATTAATGTAACACCGGGAATTGATGGATGAAGGCAAATATTTTAATTTTAATTTAGCTTTAATTTTAGCTTTAATGTGAATGCTCTTTTCACTGCTTTTTATTGCAGTTTTAAACCATTTAATCCTCTAAAAATGGGCTGATCTTTCGAATCTATCTATAAGAATGATTTGGCTGATTAGAATGATAAGAATGATTTGTTTGTATTTGGCTTCGCTTTTCCCTGTTGTGCCATGATTTTTGGGTGACTTTTTCCAGACTACTCTTCCTAGAAACCACGATTTTTGTGTGTGGCTTTTGAATGCAACTTGCCACACGGTTGCAGTTTGTGAATGAAAGCCCCGAGGCATTTCATCTGTTAGTTTATTATTATTATTCTCTCTCTTCTTTTCGGCTGTCTGTATGCGGATAAGTTTTTCAGACTAGCTTTTTGCAACTGGTACTCTTGAGCATTTTTTAATGGGTGTTTCTATCTATTACAGCTAGGATGAACTCGCTGGAGAAACACTGGAGTTCTGACGAATTTTAGAATGATTGTTATCATTCAAAATCCATCCTATTGCACCATTTTTGATTATTTTTCGAGACTTCCGCTTCTTTAAATAACAATTTTTCTCATGAATCCATTTTCAGTCATCCGTTCTGTCATAACTGTATTGGATATAGGTTAATGAATGGACCTAGCTCTCTCTTTTGATCTCCCATTTGCGGCGAGCTGTCTGAATATTTCAATGACACATGAGTTGCGGTGAAAGGCTACACGATTGAGTCTTGCAGACTCTTAGAAAGGACGCCCCATTCTTCGACTATCACTGCACACTTTTAGTTAAGTTTTTAATTTTTGGCCCATTTCGGACTACCTGAGGCACTTCCAATGATGCGCTGAAAGTTTCCAGTTTTTCCTAACTCTTAGAACTGTTTTTATGCCTTTTTAACTTTATTTTGCAAACATTCATTTGTTTACAATTTTCAGCCTTTTCTAAGGCTTCGCACCATTTTGGAAGCAATTGCGCTGCTGGGATGTTTCGACATTCTCTGACATTAAGAACTATTTTTGTGCTCAGCGCTTCGCTGCATTTTCCCACCGGTTTTACCTGCATCCGCTCCCATTAGTAACAGTTTAATCGCCGAGAAACATTGTCACCCTCCCAAGCATTGGCCAAGATCGGCACCGCTTCCCTTTCGGTGTTCTGATGAGAACCGACCATAGCGACTGCACCGCCGAGGGACATAATCCCTCCATTTGACTGCGAAATTCCCCTTTTAGCTTACTGAATCCGCCATTTTGTTTGCTTGCGTGGGTCTTTCAGACAATTACGAGCACAAAATGTTTGCTGGAATAGGATTCACGTCTTTGCCATTTTCAGACTTTTAGAATGATTTTTAACCTCTTTTCGTGAGGTGTTAAGAATTTGTATTTTTATATATCGTCACTTTTTTTTCTGTTATAAAGAACATCTATTTATAAACTGCAAAGTTTGGCAAGCTGCCCGTAGACTGTTCTGGTTTTGGTAAATGCTAAACCCCTCGGGTACGAATTCATTTGAAGAAATTCTTGCATTTGGAACGTCCCAATGCAATGTCCGTGTCTCGCCGTCATCCTATCCAGCTCTAGCCACAAAGCGGCGAATTCACGATCGTGACTGCACGAAAGGTCTTCCTGCAACTGTCACAAATCTCTCTTGCCGTGAACAAGAATGTGCACGTTGAATTTTATCCTTAGTTTCAATAGACGCAATAGACTCGTCATTCCTCACTTAGACCATAGAGATATGAATGAAAGGAGATGGCAATCTTCAGCATTGGATGAAATGAAGAAACTGAGTTGGTCTGAGTAGGGCGGATCATTCTTTTTTAATAACGATGAAAGATGCACAATTTTACGCACATAGGGGCAACCGCTGGCCCGCGGGCCGCATGTAGCCCGCCACGGCTTTGAATCCGGCCTGCGGAAGATATCTAAACCCATATGAACCATTCAAAATCCCATATAAATGCCAATTATATGGCCTGCGACTTCGCTAACATCTTGAAGTTTGACCCGCAACTTTTGAAAGGACCTGATTTTACGGATTAAAGAGTGAAGATGCGCAACGATAGGTTACAATACTTCTAAATACAAAATCTCAGCATTCTGCAGTTAAAAGTTTTGCAGTTATGTCAAATCCGTAAATAATCTTGACTCCCGCTTTGGCGACATGACTTCTACTGTGTTATTCTAAGAATAACACAGTTCTATTGCAATGGGGTCTGAGCAATAGGGCGGATCGGTTACAGTTTCGGCTACACTATCAGATAGCCGATTTCGTCTATCTGCGACTTAAACAAAGCATGACGAAACGTAGTCGTCATCCGTTTCTTAACCCTTTAACGCGCAGTGTTCCCGCTCTGGGAACACCCAACTCGGACTTTGGACTGTTACCAGTCACAAAGAATAGATTGGATGTCTATCAAAATAGTTGCGGGTGACAGAGCTTCACGAGAATCCTTCACTTTTTTTTTAGCACGTCCTTTCCCATCAAAAAAATGGTCACGATTCTTTTGAACAGCACTGACATCTGCTGAAAAAGGGAAGAATGTGAGAACAGCTGGACAGATGTCCCCATGCTGAAAAAAGGGCAGCCGTTGCCATCGCTCGACTTAAGTACATTTTCGACTGTGCCGGCACAGCCAGCTGTCGTCAAAAAAGGGTCTCTCGATCTGTGGCACGCGATGCACGTTTCGATCGTCGGGTCGTTAAGTCGAGCGATGGCAACGACTGCTCTTTTTTCAGCATTGGGAAAGGGTTGCGCCTCAAAGGTTTAAGCAGAGCAAGTGCATGATGTATTCACCGGCGTACCACTCAAGACCACCGTGTACATGCGGTGTACGTGCACGTTCAATCCGTGGTTCCGAAAGTCCTCTCGGCGGTCGCTAGCCGTTTCCGAGGGGTGCCCCTATTCAGAAGCCCCCCCCACCTTCTGATGAGGTTCCCAATTGGGGCGGGAAATTCCGGGAAAGACGTATAGGTAGCTCTAAGCGACACATTCGGTGACGCGAGCTGTCCTCTCCTGGCAAATAAAAAAATAAATAGATCTCTCTCTTCTTATTTCTGCTCCTTATTTACCATGGATACTCTTTCACATTAACTTCTTTTAACTTGTCTGTACAGTGCAGGTGACAGCACATTGAGTGCGCTGTATAAACTTTTAAATCTCTACCAAGTATACGACAATTTTGTAACCCCTAAACTAGGGGTGGATGCGAGACAATTATTTGCGAGACGAGACAGAGATAGTAAGCTTTTCTGCGGAACGAGACCAACATTTTTAACATTATGATATAGGGATTTTGCGAGACGAGACAAAGTTTTAAGGCTGTTTTCGAGGCGCCCATTTTTCGTCTCATGTCCATCCCTACTCTCAACCCATTTATTAATCAATTTATTGATTTAATTTTTGTCATTTGTGTCGAATTTTTTAGCAAGTATTTGGTAATGTTCGAATACATTTTAATGTTGAATTTTTTCCATAGAGCCATTTCTAAATGTGATTTTTGGGCTCTCCTTTGCTATCTGCCGTTGCGCCTCAAAGGGTTAAGCATTTGTGCTTAACCCTTTGAGACGCAACCCTTTCACAGATGCTACTTTTACCCTTTACAAAAAATGGTCACGATTCTTTTCAACAGCACTGACATCTGCTGAAAAATGGAAGAAAGCGAGAATAACTAGATAAACTGTCCAATGCTGAAAAAAGGGCAGCCGTTGCCATCGCTCGACTGCACTACCAGCAAGATGACGAAGGGCGGGCGATCGAAACGTGCATCGCCTGCCGCAGATCGAGAGACCCTTTTTTGATGCAGCTGGCTGTGCGCGGGTATAGCCAGCTGCGTCAAAAAAGGGTATCTTGTTGGTAGTTAGGTCGAGCGATGGCAACGGCTGCCCTTTTTTCAGAATAGGGCAATCTATCCAGCTTTTCTCGCATTCTTCCATTTTTCAGCAGGTGTCAGTAATGTTCAAAATAATCGTGACCAATTTTTTAACGAGAAATGACGCGCTAAAAAGCAAAGAATTCCCGCGGAGCTCTGTCACCCGCCACTCTTTTGATAGAAATCCAATCGATTCTTCGCGACGGGCAACAGTCCAAACGTCCGAGTTAGGTGTTCCCAGAGCGGGATCACTGCGCGTTAAAGGGTTAAACATAATATGGCACGGTGGGAATGGCCGTCTGCTAGCTAAGATTGCAATCTTAGTTTTGATTGCACTTATATTCTGTTGCAACTATGAGACTTGTATTTGTGACACAAGCAAGCGGGTCTCTACCTCCTTTCCTGCTACTTTATGGACGTTAGCGGAACAGCCGACATAGGTTTTACTCTTCTAAGAATGAAAGTTTTAACTCTGGGTGCCATGTTATTTTGTGGTATTTCCAGATGAACGAGCTGTTCTAACTACTCATTGGGTCTCTTTGTAAAGACAGTCTTTCGCTGTGTCGGGTATATAAGATATTTGACACGGATGTCCAGTTGGGTCTCTTTCGTTGGCTTTTGCCATGCGTTTACAAACCTTTAAAAGAGGACTTTTTCTTTTTTCTCAAAGAACGAAGATCGAGTCTTTTGGTGATCGAATATTAAAAATCTGGAGTGACTCCACTCGACTTTCCGAACACTTACGATTAAAGGTGCTATCACACGAGAGCTCTACACACTGCAAATGCAATGCACTACACTTTCGCATTGCAATTTTGCCCTTCAGTCGGACAAAAACATCGTGTGATAGCGTTTTTCTTGAAGCCGGACTTTTTTCAGCACTGTTTGAAAAAGTAAGGCATGCAATGCGAAATCAGCCAATCAGAGCCCAAGAAATATCCACGCCTTAATTCAAGATGGCTGCCTTCACGTCGGCAATGTGGACGACAGAAATCGAAGCCAATTTTATTAATGAAATCAGTTACCGCAATTATGGAAAGACAAAGTCTTTGTTGCTCCAAATCGTTCATTCTTTTACTTGAGAATGCAGACACGCATATATAAAATCCCCACGTGCGGAAATCACGAATCTAATTTTGCTTCGTCGCAAAAATAGCCAGTAGTAGTCGGTATTTGTCACAGAAAGAGCGATAACGTCGCCAAGTTTGCAACTCTGCGCCTTTCGTCTAGGTGGTATTTTCGTACTGCAAAACAACCCCTATATATTGCTTTACCCCTATATATTGAAGGGCAAAATGCAGCGCAAAAGTGCAGTACATGCATTTTGCAGTGCATAGAGCTGTCGTGTGATAGAAGATCATGACCAAGCATTTAAGTCAATTTTAATCGATGAATCATTCAAACATATATACCAAACTGAAGCTCCATCGAATACGCCATTTAAACACTAGCGCACTTTCAAGACTGTCTCCCCATACGCCAAGGACGTACCCAGAAAAAAATTTCGGAGGGGTCCAAACGGTGAAAAAGGCAGAATTTCTCACAGAAAGATTTCATCATTCTTATTTTGTTAACAAAAACTGTAATTTCGGGGGGGGGGGGGGGTGACCGGACCCCCTGGACCACTCCCCTGGGTACGTCCTTGCCATACACCATAATGTAAAAGAAATCTGGGTCGCAGCCCTGTAGAAAAACTATAAGTTCTATACACATCGAAATCAATACCGGTCTTACGAAGGTAGTTTATAACATGTATACCCAATTTGAGCTCAATAAAATGTACCGTTTGAACGCTAGCGCACTTTCAAGAATTTCCCCCTCCCCCCATAGGCCATCCTGTAAAAGAAATCTTTGTCGTTGCCCTGTAGAAAAACTATAAGTCCCATACACACCCAAATGAATACCGGTCTTGCGACGGTGGTTTATAACATGTATACTCAATTTGAGCTCAATAGAATGTACCGTTTAAACGCTAGCGCACTTTCAAGAATGTCCTCCCATAGGCCATAATGTAAAAGAAAGCTTTGTGGCAGCCCTGTCGAAAAACTATAAGTCCTATACACACCCCAATCCATACCGGTCTTGCGACGATGGTTTATAACCTGTATACCCAATTTGAACTCAATAGAATGTACCGTTTAAACGCTAGCGCACTTTCAAGAATGTCCTCCCATAGGCCATAATGTAAAAGAAAGCTTTGTGGCAGCCCTGTCGAAAAACTATAAGTCCTATACACACCCCAATCCATACCGGTCTTGCGACGATGGTTTATAACCTTTAGACCCAATTGGAGCTCCCTCGAATGCCCTGTTTAGGAGCTATCGTGTTCACTCACGTACACACACACACACATACATACATACATACATCTCGTAAAAATAGCATAAATGAATTGAGAAGACCTCCAAACGTGTCCCTACACCCCAATCTCGAAGTTGGATTTTTTTCAGGATGACACTACTTTCCTTACAGGGTACATGTCCGGAAAGTAAAAATGATAGTTCCTTAGTCGAGGATGGTAGCCAAAGTTATCTGTAGGCTGAGATTGCAATGCTTCTTTTGGTTGAATTTATATCGCTTTGATAGAGGGCTCGGATTTATGAAGAAAATAAATAAGTTTCTTTCTGCCTTCCTGCAAAATTGACGGCCGGTTTTTTTCTGCTCAACTTCTTGGACGGTACAAGTTTTGAGCTTTTCATTCACTTAAACTACTTTTAAGTCAATTCCAATTGAAGTACGTATGCAAAATGGATGTTGCGAAATACGGGTTTTATCAGTCATTATCTTTTCGTACTTTTTGGCTGATAAGTGACTGTCAGCACGAATGTTGGCGCGGCGAGAAATCGACCTTTCTAGTCTTGCAGAGCAACCACTAACCTCTCTTCCGTCTCCCAAAATTCCCAAAGTATGATTCTTTGGCTTAATGCGGCCAATTATTATTTTTCCTTTTTTGGCCTCACTTTTAACCCTTTGAGACGCAACCCTTTCCCAATGGTGAAAAAAGGACAGCCGTTGCCATCGCTCGACTCAACGACCAGCAAAAGGGCGGTCGATCGAACGAGAGACCCTTTTCTGACGCTGCTGGCTGTTCGGCACAGCGTCAAAAAAGGGGTCTCTCGATCCATGGCACGCGAT
Organism: Cheiracanthium punctorium; assembly: GCA_038373885.1. Taxonomy (NCBI): domain Eukaryota; kingdom Metazoa; phylum Arthropoda; class Arachnida; order Araneae; family Cheiracanthiidae; genus Cheiracanthium; species Cheiracanthium punctorium. The sequence continues at coordinate 542,660 of JAWZYV010017067.1, read as the reverse complement.
GAACGTTTCGATCGTCCGCCTTCTTGCGGGACGTTCAGTCGAGCGATGGCCACGGCTGCCCTTTTTTCAGCATCGGGCCATCTATCCCGCTGTTCTCGCATTCTTCCTTTTTTCAGCAGATATCAGTGCTGTTCAAAAGAATCGTGACCAATTTTTGACGGGAAAGGACGTGTTAAAAAAGTAAAGGATTCTCGTGGAGCTCTGTCACCTGCCACTCTTTTGATAAAAATCCAATCTATTCTTCGTGACGGGCAACCGTCCAAACGGTCGAGTTGGGTGTTCCCAGAGAGGGAACACTGCGCCTTAAAGGGTCAAAGGCCTGTTTCACTGGGACGGAGAAGTGGCTTCAGCAGAATAAAATAGTATTTTTCATGATCCATCCTCTCCGTAACATGTAAGACGATATCGTGTTTAAAAAAGATTTTTAACCAATTTCACAGATTTTTTTTTCATTCAAAAGTTTGGTATTTTTAAGGTTCTCGAGACTAGTTTTGTCACTGAAAGATCTTTCAAAAGATATTTTATGCCCTTTCACTGCTTTTTTAGTATCCACGTGCTTTTAGTCTCATACTAGGATTTTTTAACTGTGGCCATTGGTATTTATAGAGACTGTCACAGAACATGACACGCAAGGCGTATGCACAGGAGAGACTCTCTTGCCTTGAAAATTTTAGAACTATTTTATGGATCTTTAGTGACACGTTTTTAGCGGAGTGTTTATGTTTTAGATTTTTTATTACTATCTTGGTTTGCATGTTGTCTGTTATTCTGTCATAGGTTGGTATCGAAATATTTAGATTTTGGACAATACCGTCGCATCTGGTCACTTTCAAGAGCTTGTAATGACATTTTTACGAGTCTCTGGCAATGCGTTTACAGGAATTTTTTTTGAAGGAATGCCAAGTTTGCAGGTACTATACACTAATAGAATAAATTGCAGCTTACCCAAGGCTGCCAGGGAAGAGCTGGCTACAATTTAAGATTTTAAAAAGACTTCTATAAGATAGAACTTGAGTTTATATAGCCAATAAATAAGCCTTTTTAGTACCTCTCTATTAATTGACTGCTAATTTTTACGCCCTATTTCTTAGACGATAAAAGCGTAGAACTTTTTATGCACTTACAATAATTTTAAGGAAATTCTGAATGTATAAGTTAGCAGCAGATGTTCCAAAATAGCTATTTCCAAAGTATTTTGATTTTTTCCTCACTTATGGACGACCACCAAGGATGTTTCACAGGACACGTGCTAATTTCTGCTTCCTATAACAATCATCCCTCATTGTGATAATTCCATCCCGTCCCCTTTAGTCATTTTGTAGTTCTCTGGATCTGGTTTTACCGATATTTAAGACTATGGATGGCTAACGGATAAAATTTTAATTTTTGCTTTGACTGCATTCATAGGCTGTTGTAAGTATAATGCACTGATAAGATAGACGCGTTAGGTGTTTATATTATATTTATAGATAGGAGAATTTCACGCACGGCTGGAGAAACTTTCGAATGTAAGCGAGTATTTGAAAAATTTTTATGACTGTAAACTAACTGGTCTGTTGAAACTTCTCCCATTGGATTAGTGGATGAATGATTTTTTATGAGTCAGGCTACGTTGGTTGCATTTTATGGAAGATTTTTTTGATTAAGTTATTTTGGTCCATATAAGCGCCTTTGGCACTGTTTTGTAAACGGAGCATATCCCCCTTCCCCCAATTTTGAAGAATTGTTATGGAATTCCCATCATTTTGTGTCCTTAAAGTGGGTGGGTGTTTCGAAATAGTTATTCTTAATCATGGGTTAGTCATTATCTGACTGTAAACGACTGGTACTTCACTGGTCAATATCTTCTACTTGGGTCCATTTTAGAATTTCGGTGTGTTTTTATAGATTTTTTGGAATAAGGCAAGAGTAGTTCGCTGGTGTTAGTGTAAAAATGAAATCATTTAACCCTTTGAGACGCAACCCTTTCCCAAAGCTGAAAAAAGGACAGCCGTTGCCATCGCTCGACTGAACGACCTGCAAGAGGGCGGACGATCGAAACGTTCATCGCGTGCCACAGATCGAGAGACCCTTTTTTGACGCAGCTGGCTGCGTGCGGGCGCAGCTGGCTGTGCCCGCACACAGCCAGCTGCGTCAAAAAAGGGTCTCTCGATCTGTGGCACGCGATGAACGTTTCGATCGTCCGCCCTCTTGCGGGTCGTTCAGTCGAGCGATGGCAAAGGCTGCCCTTTTTTCAGCGTTGGGCAATCTATCGAGCTATTCTCGCATTCTTCCCTTTTTCGGCAGATGTCAGTGCTGTTAAAAATAATCGTGACAATTTTTTTTTTACGGAAAATGACGTGCTAAAAAGTAAAGGATTCTCGTAGAGCTCGGCCACCCGCCACTATTTTTATAGAAATCCAACTTATTCTTCGTGACTGGCAACAGCCCAAACGTCAGAGTTGGGTGTTCCCAGAGCAGGACCACTGAGCGTTAAAGGGTTAAGTGGTCCGTATCTTCTACTCTGGTTCATTTTAGATTTTCGGTGTGCTTTTATAGATCCTTTGGATTAAGGCTTGAGTAGTTCGCTGGTGTTAAAAATGAAAGCATTTAACCTTCATCCAAGGGCTGGATGGCTACAGGCCCGTGTCAGCCTTCCTAAACGAATGCATGCTATTTGTGTTCTGATAGTATTTAGTGCTTGAAATCGTAAGTATAAGGCGTCAGCTGGTGAATTAAGTAAAAAGGTTCTTCGCTTTTTTTTTCTAGTCTTATCGGTCTTTAGACGTTTTTCGAATGGATAATGTCCAATTTCTCTGAAGAAGTTTTTGTAGGGTGCATCTTTTTCATTTTTATCCTAGATTCCCTGTTAATATTACAGATTTAATTTTGTGTCAAAAATTATTTGGTAATCTTGTGGTTGTTTAAGGCTATTTTGTTCTTGTTTAAATACTTTTTTTAGATTTTTTATGCAATCTCTCTTGTCTTCTCCTGCTATCTACAGAATTCATAGACGAGATATTACACGAAAGAAGGTCCAGCTGGAGAAATTTTGTAATCTCTGAGCGTTTTAGAACGAATTTTTTAAAGCTCAATTTTTCTCTTGCGGACGGTTTTCCAAAGTAGCTTTTATAACGATACTTTTAGTTTTTTTTTTATGTTTGTGTCTTTCGATTGTATTAGACTATCAGAATTTGCCATAGTAACGACATTCTATTTGATTTTTGTACTTTGGCTTTTTTAACGCGTTTTTCGGAAAAAGATTTCACTATTGCTTTTTCACCTAATATTAAAAACATATGCTTCTCGGACAAGGATTTTAAGGGAGAATTATCTCGCTGCAAGTTAGATTTTACTCTTACTTTTGATTGCAGACTTGTGCTTTTCTTCGAGATTTTCAAATACCAAAACTATCTTTAATTTGTTATTTTTTTAAATGCGTGTACTGTACATATGTAGGATGTTCTAAAATACCATTTTTTTTAATTTGTGGTGGTTTGTCTTTTGGCTATTATGCGGACTACTGCTAGTGATGCTGCAGGGGGGAAAAATAGAGCTATGTCATCTCTCTTAGCAACCACACAACTCTATCTGGCAACCACCATAAGTATATGTCTTTTATTCTATATCCCCAATATTGGCAATTTTAGGAGTATTTTTTGCCGACTTTTAGATCTATTTAAAATTGTTTTTCTGTCCCAACGAATTCACTTCAGCAATGGAAAATAATGTATTTAATGTCTATCTTCCATTTTGCTTAGACGAGACTTTTGAGAAATTCCCCATTTAATAAATTTTTTCATTGAAGAATTTGGTGTTTTTTTGTTTATTGTTTCATCTTACTTTGGAATTTTTTCTCACGCGGAAGTTTGTGGAAGCTTTGATTCCCTTTGTTCTTAAAATATTTTGTCGCATCTCCTCGTTTCTGCTGCTTTCTACATATCTTTAATGTCTCACACTATTTTTTTTTTTTTTTTTTGTTACATGTATCCCGGAATACAACACAAAAAGTGTTTGAGATGAAGTATCCCCCTAACTTATGAGAAATTTAAGACAATTTTTATGAAAATTCACTTTTTGTAGCCATTTTTTATCAGTTTGCAAGAAAGACTCTCCTACTCACAATTTTTAACTGTTCAAAATGTCTCTCTTTTGGCTGTATCGGACTAAGATTTTTGTCATTTTTTTTCTCTCTTTTTAGCAAGTTTTCACTATTTTCTGGAAATTTATTTTGTCAGGTCTTTGTACACCTACATCTAGTGTGTAGGTGCTGCCTAAGATGTGCCTTTGAATTGGATCGCCCACTGAAGGCTAATATTCCTTGCTTTGGTCGTATTTACAGGATATTGTGAATAGGGTGCTTAAATTCATGTTGAAATAAAATAGGTCCCTCTCTGCGTGTTTTGCGTTCAAACCTGCTTCGAACCCATGATTAAGCTTTGCACAGTAGATTTCTTTTTCTTTCGTTAGCAAAAGTTGTCGCATTGCTATGCCGGGGAATTTCACAGAAGAATCTGTAGAAACAATAGGAACAATGTGATTTTTAGAACGATCTTTATAACGGAAGCCATCTCTTCTTATTTTTTCGGGGTGGGTTTTCTAGATTAGCATTTTTTTTTGCCCTCTTCGTGCTCCATTGGCGGATTTTCTAATTAGATGCAGTCTGAATTCTGTCCAACTAGAAGTATTTTGAGTGTTCCTGTAAAAGAACTATTTATGCAATATGCATGAATCTTAGCCTATAATACTCAGGAATAGCGTAACTTTCTATCAGTAAAAAAAAGTTTTGGGATCGGTTCAGTAGTTACAGAGATACACTTATAGCGTAATATAAGTCTTATGAGTATCCCTGTAAAAGAACTGTTTGTGATATATGCATAAAAGGTAGTCTATAATACTCAGAGCCCCACCAGTGGCTGAGAGGTTCTGCTCTCGAAACTGGGATTCGGGAGGTGCCAGGTTCAAACTCCGGTCGCGCCTGTCGACCTAGCCGTTCGGAGTTTTCTGTGGTTTTCTCTGAAACCTCGCGTAAATTCGGGCTTAGAAAGTCCGCCACAGAGGGCATTCCCCACATAGTCCTTGGACCCTAGTGCAGTCAATCGACCTTAATCCACAAACAAACAAACTATAATACTCAGTAATAGTGTAACTTTCAATCAATGAAAAAAGTTCCATCGAACGAAATGTATTAAAATTAATTTGAGTGTCTTTGTTAGAGAATTATTTATGCTATATGCTTGAAAGGTTGCCTGTATATAATCCAGGGTATAAACTATCTTCTTTTCAAATTTTATCCAAATCCGTTCAGCCATTTTTGTGTCAGTCACAAACATCCAAACACACAAACGTACGTATTTATATTATTGGTAGGATTTGGAAATGTATGAACTTTAAAAAACACATTTGTACTTTTCTTTCTTATGCTTTTTAATTTGGAAAACTAACATAGTTCCCATGCCATTTCATGTTTTTCAAATGCACGCGATTCTGAAAATGGAATTTCTGCTTTATTTAAAATCGCCAAGCATGACCACTTAAAAACGGTTTTTAATTAATAGTTAAAAAAGTTAACAAAATTTCAAACTTCTGAGCCTAAGGTGCGCATTGCCGAAGTCATAGGCTTATATGCTCGAATTTTCAAAGCTCTGCGTGCTGTAGATTTTCCGGGATAACATTCATTTTTATTATTATAGATAGATTTGGCTTAAAACTGGCATAATTTCCGTAGTATTCCATGTTTTTCAAATGCACGCGATTCTTCAATGAAGTAATAAATAGCATTTCTGTTAGCTCAAAACATGAATCGTTTTATGCGGGCGAAACTCGCCAAGCATGGCAATGTAAATACGGTTTTTAATTAATAATTGAAAAGTAATTTAAAACCAAAATTCTAAGTAGCCTATAACCGTCTCCAGGGTCAAATCCATCTCGATGCCAAACTTCATCCTAATCGATTCAGCGGTTTAGGCGTGAAAGCGTCATGAACAAACAAACAAACTGACTTTCGCATTTTTAATATTAGTTAGGATTTCTATATCGTATTATATAATGAGTGACAGTTAAAATTTCCATTCGTCGTAAAATTAAATTTTCGATCTTAAATCATTAAAATGTTTTTTGCGAGAGTCATTTCACCCCAAACTTTGAATAGTTTTACTTTGTGAAAGCAAATGTGTGATGACGTCATTTGAGTGGACCTAGTGATGACGTAAAAGTTTCTGTTCTCAGGCTTTGTATATCTAGGAGGCAGTGGCGTAGCCAGAAATTTTTCATGGGAGGGGGGATACGACTACTGCAACTGACATACATGTATACGTGTTTGCGGTAAGGGAGTAAAGAATATACATTTTGTATGGCAAAAAAACCTCAAATTTAGCCAAATTTAGGTATGGCAAAAAATTCTCATGGGGGAGTTGTGCATCCCCCCCCCTTGGCTACGCCACTGCTAGGAGGTGTTGTCTAGACCAGTGGTGCGCAAACTATTTTCATCTGCGACCCCCTAATTTGTGTAAAATTTTGTCGCGACCCCCTATTTTGAATAAAATTTTGTTGCGACCCCTGGATAGACAGTAGACATTTTGTTTAATTGAAAACGAAGTTACATTGAAATTCTTTCTGGGGGTGGCTCTTACAGGGTGTTTTTAAGAGTGTCGTGACGTCATCGATTCAAATAGCGCGTTTTTAAAATAGCGTACCCAACTTATAAACCAGTATAAATATGTATAAAAGTTGTAACATCCTAAAAATCAGTTAATGAATCAACACATAATTTTATAAAACAATGGTTTATTTATGCATATGGATATGAATGTTTTAAAAAATACTTTAAAAAACTTAACATCCTAAAAAGTCAATGTGAAATAGGTGCTTGCAAAGAGCTCATGATTGTTTCTATGTTCGGATCTGTATTGGAAATCGCAACTCGTAAGTCATCCTCTGGATCCCATCGAGATCGATGTTTTGTTTTAATGGAAAATAATTTTGAAGATCACTATGCATGATCACTATGCATGATCATTATGCATGATCCATTTGCAGATCACTATGCATGATAACGTGGTTTTGAAGCCCCGTGATAGCGATCGCGAATATCGCGCTCGTAAAATAATAATTGTCAGATTCTTCTATTGTATTATTTCAGTTCTTTGAAATGAATAATTGTATATTTTTCATAAATTTGGATCTCTTTGAATTGGGCGACCCTCAAAAATTTTCTCGCGACCCCTCCGGGGGTCGCAACCCCCGGTTTGCGCACCACTGGTCTAGACTATACGCCATGATGACGCTTTGTAAACGGTGCGCTTTCAGCAGCAACTGCAGCTTTCGGAGGTTTCACCGTATTACAGGACAATGGATAAATAATGTGGATGGGGAAAGGCCTGGCTGCCAGTGAGAGGTACGCCTTGGCCGCAGTACTTTTCGCGCGGTTTCAACGCGTACTGACGTTCCACCGGGAGAAAACCGCCCGAAACTCGGATTTCGGAGCAACGACGAGCTCTATCCACTCGGGAAGAATAACAACGGCACCGTGAAACTTCTTCAATCCGGATTCGCTGGGATTGGACCGACTCCGGATGACAGAAATTTCCGGGATATGGCAATTCTGTAGTACAAATAATGAGGTCCAGTCGTATCCAAAATGGACTCGCCTTTCTGGAATAGCAAAAATGACGTCCATTAAAAATAAAACCGAACGGAAGAGGAGTTCTATTTTTAAGCGTATATTTCAAGTAAAAGTGAAACTTCCTACGTTTGTTTCGTACATTATAAATTGCTTATCCTAAAATACGAATCGGGGTACCAATTACTATAACGTTCCACATTTCTGCTGAGCTGTGCGTTTTTCAAAAACTACTTAATTGTCGACAAAGCTAAAGTAGGAACTTTCACTTGTACTCGAATCCTTTTTCGAGAGGGTGCAATTTAATGGGCGTACCTAAGTCTGGATACCTAGTCCGCCTAATTTTCTTAAAAACACTAATTTCACTTAAAAATGACCAGAACTCTAAAAAAGTCCAGGAATGGTCCTTGAAAATAATAGGCAGATGAGGTGCCCTAAGTTCCAAGGAAAGTTACATGAAGGTACAGAGAACTTTACTGAACAATATACAATTCAGTGGAGCCTTCCTGAGTTATTCAGTATCAATAAAGTTCCTTATTTTCATGTAACGTTCCTTGGAATTCTAGGGCACCTTAATTATCTATTATTTCTAAGGAAAGTTGTTAGATTTTTTTATAGTGTTGTTTTAATTTGTTCCCTATATTTCGCCCAAAAAATGCAAGCGCGGAGAGTCCCTATGCCTATTTTCTATCCGGATTGACAGATTACTGTGCAGTCGAAGGCATTACAGCGGACATTCAAACACAAGACTTTCCCCCACCCCCAACAACCAAAGGTTGACGAGAATAGTTCTCATATTTTAAAAGAGAGAAGCCTGAACTGCTTGATTCTACGGCTTCTGATTAAAAAATTTGTCAAAAATAAAATATATTTTATATTTTTCAACCGTTCTTCATGTAAATGATTTAGGAAAGGATACTCTGTATTCGGTGAAATTTTCAAATATACCTAGAATGTACAGATTTTCTTTTTCTTTTTTTATGTCAAAGAAATTTAAAGGAGTAATTTATCTTCTTTCGAAAAATCACTAAAAATTAAAATTTAAACTAGAGATAACCGATTTTAACCTTTTTTAGAATCGAAAGAACTTTCGGAGGATGTAATGATAAAGAATTGCCGACCGATAATTCAGCAGATATGCGTGAGATAACACACTGTTTAGGAAAAGAAATATTTGATACTTTAAAAAACAGTATAGAAAAATTAAAAACAGCGGTACTCTGTGTCACCGGAATTACATATATGCCTGCAAATTTTCAGCTCGATCTGATGATAGGAGGTGGGTTAAAATTCATAAGAAAATTTTGAGTTGTAATGGAATGACATAAATAGTTAATTAAAAGCATATCATTCAATAATTTAAATAGAATGAATTAAAAAAATTTAAATGATGATTAAATTATTTTTTTTACCTAAATATATTTATGATAACTATATTTTATTTACGGGATGTACTTTATAGTCGCAGATAAAAATACTAAACATTAACAGAAAACGTAGGGCAGAAGCTTAGAGCACATACCTTTTCAATATAAAGTGGAATTTATTTTTAACTCAGTGATATTTTTTGTATTTTAACTAATTAAAATGATGATCTTTTCTTATTCTCTTCTAATGTTTTTTCATTCTATATAGAATATACAGACTGATATATATATTTTTTATTCATACCTAATTATACATTACTAATAGTCCTAAACTTACTGCTAGTTGTTTAATAAACACAATAATTAAACTAAGCATTAATGTTTACTTTCACTATTAAACTGCTTACAGTTTGTTGGGTTATACTTAGACGTATGCTGGTGTTTATTTAGTAGTGTTAACCCATTTATGCCTAGTGTCCCTCTTTTGGGACGGCATTTTCGCTAGTAGTCGAAAACGTTATTTATTTTTCCTAGCCTTTATTCATGAGTACTGAGCCTCCACTCTACAAACTATTTTAACAGGACCCAGTAGGATGTCGATATTTCGATTTTTATGCATCATGATTTTAAAAGAAATCATCCCTTGTTCAAGAAGTTGACATCAGAAATTTATCTATTATTTCTGTTATCAGTCCAAATCGAAAAAAGTCGCAAAAATATCCAGGCACAAATGGGTTAATCGTAAAAGTGAAAAGTAGTACACCCTCCAAAAAAAGTATTCGAGCAAGAGAGAAATTTCCTACGTTGGTTTCGTATATTAAAAATTATTTATTATACAATATAAATTAGGCTATGTATAAGTATGACTTTCCATATTTCTGTCAAGTTGTGCGTTTTTCAAAAACTCTATTATTATTCGCGAATCTAAAATAGGAAATTTCTCTATTGCTCGAATACTTTTTTTGGAGGGGATACAAAAATTATTAAGTTTCATGAGATAAAAGAAATTTTTCTAATGTACTAATCTATAAATATAAAAATTACTTTTTTTTTCAAATTCTCGTTTGTAGGCATAAATTAGATATAAAAGGAGTGAAAATATTTTAAAATAGTTTTATTTTAAACATAAATTAACGTTTATAATTTAGACATAATTTATAATTAGAGAATACAAAATCAAAAAATTAGATTTCTTTGTTCTTGTTTGGTCTTGATCAATGAGTCCATTCCCAAAAATTCCAAAAACTAAACTCGAATCTTTAGAATGAAATTAATTCAAGCTAATGTTCAAAAATGTTCAACTGCTGTTCAAAATGTCCCCTGTTATTATTAGTAAATAACAGTGAAATTTATCATACTAATTTACAAATGCTATTTTATTTTTCATAGACTACTAGATTATTAAAAATACAAATAAATAAAATAGTAAATTTAAAATATTGTTTCTAACCAGTGATTATCAGATAGTTCTAGTATTTTTACTTCAATCGAAACATTTTCAATATTTTAAATACAGCCACCAGACAGTTGTAATTCAAAGTGCGATTAAGTAAAACATTAATTACTGTAAAAGAAGAGATGTGCATAAAACGCGCAATGTAAAGGTGTAGGGTTAGTGAAAGTTTTTTTTTCTTTTTTCTTTTTGAGGAGGGGGCCTCAAAATTGAGTTGCGCCTCGGGCCTCTCAAGACCTAATTCCGCCACTGGCTGTGAAAGTAATGAAAGCGTACTTGTGGAGTGCATTGAAGGCCGAGAGGAAAATGGACAGAAACTTCCCTCTGTATTAAAGGTGAAAAGCGCGATGCAACAAATCAAAACAAACGGAATGGTAAAAGTAATCGCTTTCTTTAAATAGTAAGCAGAACCTTATTATCGCATGGGCCCATCGGGGACTTTGCCTAGGGTCCCAGGCTCGAAAGGGCCCCCAATATAATATGTTGTTCTGAATTATTCTTTTTCATATCAAAATTTTATTAAAAATAAAACAAATTTCATATAGGGGGCTATGGGCGCCGGCAGCATAGGGCTAGGGGGGCGATGCCCCCCCTGGATTTTTGTATGCAGTGTTTTCCCTTGCTTTTTTGCTCTTTCCAACATGGTAACCATACGTTGAAGTAGTCTTTACCCCCCCCCCCTTGAGTAGTCTTTGCCCCCCTGGGAAATATTCTGCCGGCGCCCATAGATGAAGCCCTTAAATTCATCAACGACCCGGGCCCTGATAGTAAGTATGAAAACGAGCGTCTAAATCACTGTAGAAGAATACAATGAAAGCTGTGTGACCTACAAGTCACACCTGGACGACGCTGAATCGCAGTTTCATTTTCGAAATTTCTGGAATAGAAGAAAAAGTTTAGGGTAAAAGAAAAAACAAAGGACTCACCCGTAGAGCAGGGCCGCTCCCGCCACCGCCCCCCCGCACTGCGCCGCGGCGTAGAAGAGGGCCCTGAGGGGCGTGATCCTCCGGGCCGAGAGGGCCGCCAGGGTCAGGGCCGGATTGGCGTGGGACCCCGGGAGGGCGTGGTGCGCCGTGGCCGCCGCGAATCCCGTCGAGAAGGACTTGGAGAGGGTGTTCACGGAGTGGAGGGGCCCCCAGGTCACGTGGGCCCCGCAGCACAGGAAGACGAACACGAGGGAGGCGAGGCACTCCCCGATCACGCCCCGCCACAGCTCCAGGGCCCGCAGTTCCGAGGAGGCCCTGGGAAGGGGGCCCCGGGACCCCTCTCTTCGGGCCCGCTCCGCGCGGCCCAGCAGGTGCAGCAGGTAGCCCTCGGAAGGGACCCAGGAGGTCGTCGTCATGGCAACGGTGAGGGGTCGCGTGGGGGGTTAGGAGACCGTCGTCATGGCAACGCGAACGAAAGATTCACCGTCTTGAAAATCAGAAGGATCCACCGTCTTGAAAATCAGAAGGATCCACCGTCTTGAAAATCAGAAGGATCCACCGTCTTGAAAATCAGAAGGATCCACCGTCTTGAAAATCAGAAGGATCCACCGTCCGTGAGTCGAAAAATCCAAAAGTATGCAGATGCAGTCGACGTGACTTGTGTGGCTCGAACACGTCGGGAAGTGGACTCGTCGAAAGGGTTCGTTCTGGGAAGGGACCCGAGAGGTCAGGGGGACCCCCATACACCCATCTCGCGCATCCAGCCGTCCGAAAGCTATTGCGGTCAGTTCTGGACTCAGGTCAAGGGTCTGCGTTCGACGAAGCCAGTCGGTGAGGGGAAGACGTCGATAGGTCTGGCGTGTGTCTGTCTTCGTAGAGGGACGTGTCCAACACGAGTCGGAATTCTTGTGTCCAGTAGTCCGTTTTCTGGAGGGTTTCTCTATGTAAGGACGGCCGGCGAGTGACCGTTTTGGTTCCAGTGGTCAAGACTGCCCTCTGGGGCTTCAGTCCCGATAGATTCGGATTTTCAATAGCTAAGATATTGTCCACGCGACGTTCACGTCACACCTAAAAGACGAGGTGACCTCTGTCCAGAAAAGTGTCCGATCGGTCCGTTTCTGCTGCCCGATGACCCATATCAAAGGGAGGCCTGTCCGAGAAATTCATACGCATAAACACTTTTCAAAATTGCGATGGATCGATCCAAAACTTTCTCGTAACACCGATTGATGATTCTTTTTTTTTTTTTTTTTTTTTCAGATCGTTTTCCACTTTGGCTGCAGGTGACTCTAGCTTCGACGATTGTTTCGGATTCTCAAGAGCCCAGAAATCGTCCCACGCGGCATCGTCAGTGTTCACGCCGGCTCAAAAACGCAAGAGGCGTACTTTTAGAGTCTCAGAAAGCTTCCGGCTGGCCAGTCCAGGTTCCTTAAAAGATTCCAAATTCTCAAAAAGATTCCAATTTTCGTCCAGCGAAAATGTGGATCGTTTTTCCACCTCCGTTGCGCCTCGATCTATGAGGACGAGGTTCGATGTTCGAGAGATCCCGTTCTCGGACACGAAGTGAAGTCGACACGCGGCCAGCTCTCTCTTCCGATAAGGTCCGGCCGGACTTTGGACCCCTTGTGCGTGCGTCAGCGCTGGATAACCCTCCGCGCTTCTCCGAGGAGAGAATGCGTGCGAGCGCCCCTTCATCTCCGACCGGCGAGAGGAAGAGCGCGCTTGGCGCGCCGCCCCACTCTTGGCGCAGAAGGTTGGGGAGCTCAATGGCCTCAGATCAGAGTCGACAGTTCTTCAATGAAACATTCAAATTAAAATACCTTCATCGTGAAAAATGATTCATTCTGATCTATTTCCGTATCCTGTTATCGAATGAGTCGTGGTTCAAAACTGCCATGGGTCGTAAAATTATATATTTTTTATCTCTGATCATTAAAATACTGTTATTCATGAGTCCATTCACCAGACAATTTTTAATAGTTTTATTTTGTGAAAATAAAACACTTGAATGTAGACTTAATGCAGGGTTTCTACAGATTTCACAGCTTCTGCTTCCCTGACATTCCCCGACATCTATCGCGCTCTTCCCTGGCTTTAAACCCTTTAAGGCGCAGTGATCCCGCTCTGGGAACACCCAACTCTGACGTTTGGACTGTTCCCAGTCACGAAGAGTAGATTGGATTTCTATAAAAAGAGTGGCGGGTGACCTAGCTGAACGAAAATCCTTAATTTTTAGCACGTCCTTTCCCGTAAAAAAAGGGTCACGATTATTTTCAACAGCGCGGACATATGCTGAGAAATGGAAGAATGCGAGAACGGCTAGACAGATTGCCCAATGCTGAAAAAAGGGCAGCCGTTGCCATCGCTCGACTGAACTACCAGCAAGATGGCGGACGAACGAAACGTTCATCGCGTGCCACCGATCTAGAGACCCTTTTTTGACGCAGCTGGCTGTGCGCGAGCACAGCCAGCTGTCGTCAAAAAAGGGTCTCTAGATCGGTGGCACGCGATGAACGTTTCGTTCGTCCGCCATCTTGCTGGTAGTTCAGTCGAGCGATGGCAACGGCTGCCCTTTTTTCAGCATTGGGAAAGGGTTGCGCCTCAAAGGGTTAATCGAGCGCGCTATCCCGAATTTTGCGATTCTATTTTTAACATGACATCCTTTCATGAATAACTTTTTATATATTTTGCCCCTTTTTCTACAAATAATGAAAATAATAAAATTAATATATGCAAGAATCTTATTGGGCATCATCACTAAATTCTAACAAAATCCCTGTTGGATAATAATTTAGGATACAATGAAGCCTGTTTCAACTGCACAAGATATAAGTAATTTTAACATGTGTTCTTTGCGAGCATAAGGTTCAATGATAAAATGAAAATAAAACGATTTCTATACTTAGGTTCGAACAACCCATATTTTCTTGATTGGATCGCAACATTCAAATTTTCTTGCATTTTCCTGACCTTTCTTCCATCTCTGCCAATTTTCCTGACTTTTTCCCCAAATCCCAGACTTTATCTGACCAAAACTCATTTCCCTGATTTTCCAGGTCTGTAGAAACCCTGTTTTAAATGAATGCTTAAGGGGATCGTGGACATTAAAAAGTTTTTTTTTTATTTAATAAAATAGGACTATGAAATTTTGTATTTCAATGTATTAAACTAAAAGCATTATAAACAACTGAAAAAAATTTAAAATAAATTAATTTTTTAGTTTCGAAAAAATGCTCCATGTCTTTTAATTTTAACTTTTTTTTAGTCATTTTGTTTCATAATAGAATAAAAATATATTTTAAAAAAAGTCTGTGTATCGGTTTTTGATCCGACAAAGTCGTTCATTTTTTAGAAATATTTTCATGGATATATACCAAACTTCCCCGAAATTTTTCAGTTTTCGTCCATAAAAGTGACATTTCATAATCGAACTTTTGACCCTATTTAAAAAGGATACACAGATTTATTGTAATATAGGAGAAGAATGTTTGCAGTCCATTTTGTACCATTCCGACCCAAATGAAGTCACATGGAGCCTTTCGAAGGCAAGAAAATCACCAAAAACTGGATTTGGAGAAAATACAGTTTAAAGTGTCATTTTCCATTGACCTTGAATACCGTCTCTTCTGAATCATTTTATGGATGATTTTACCTTAACAAAACATATTTTTAAGATAATTTCATTCGAATATTAGCTTATTTTGTAAAACGTTCGATGAAAATGGTGACGTGTTTACGGACGCGTTTGTTTGCATTTTTGTGGACATTGAACTGTCCCTTTTCATTTTTTCAAATTTTAATATCTTTTTAAAAGATGGCCGTAGACATACGCGGTTTTTTTCTCCATGGTTCAGCTTTAACTGTACAATATGAGTATGTAAAAAAGCGTTGAAGCGGCTCATTTCTGAAATAAAAATGAAGTACCTTTTTTAAGCTGGGATGACTCGAACACTCTCGAAAACCATTTCTTCCATTCACATAAATTGTGCAGCAGTCAGTGCTGCCGGAATAGTTCCCTTATCCCTTTCCCCATGCTGAAAAAAGGGCGGCCGTGGCCATCGCTCGACTGAAGGACCCGCAAGAGGGCGGACGATCGAAACGTTCATCGCGTGCCACCGATCGAGAGACCCTTTTTTGACGCAGCTGGCTGTGCCGCACACAGCCAGCTGCGTCAAAAAAAAGGGTCTCTAGATTCGATCGTCCGCCTCTTGCTGGTAGTTAAGTCGTTCGATGGCAACGGCTGCCCTTTTTTCAGCATCGGTCCATCTATCGAGCTATTCTCGCATTCTTCCCTTTTTCGGCAGATGTCAGTGCTGTTAAAAATAATCGTGACAATTTTTTTTTTTACGGAAAATGACGTGCTAAAAAGTAAAGGATTCTCGTGGAGCTCGGCCACCCGCCACTCTTTTTATAGAAATCCAACTTATTCTTCGTGACTGGCAACAGTCCAAACTAGGGATGGACGCGAGACGAAAAATAAGCGTCTCGCGTCTCGCAAAATAGCCTAAGAGCTTGTCTCGTCTCGCAAAAATCCCTATATCGTAATGTTAAAAATGTGTGTCTCGTCTCGCAAAAAAGCTGTAAATCTCTGTCTCGTCTCGCGTCCATCCCTAGTCCAAACGTGTGCCGCAAACGGGCTGTGCCGCACAGCCAGCTGTCGTCAAAAAAAGGAGTCTTTCGATCTGTGGCACGCGATGCACGTTTCAATCGTCCGCCCTCTTGCTGGTCGTTCAGTCGAGCGATGGCCACGGCTGCCCTTTTTTCAGCAGGGGGCCCTCTATCCAGCTGTTCTCTCATTCTTCCATTTTTCAATTGAAGAAACTTCACATTTAGAACGAACGAAATTTTCCCCCTCTTCTTCAGATTTTCGGAAACCGGAAATAGGACGTTTTCCAAGGAGTACGGAAATGATTCGACTAAAAATGGGGGATAAATGAGCCTACGAAGACGAATTTTTCTAACAGTGCTCGAAAAAAAAAAAAAGAACAGCGTATGACTCGCGCATATTACCTCATAACCAGGGATGTTTTTTGATATTTTGTTAACCGTAAAATCGATACACGAGAGATTAAAAAAAATTGAAAAACAAATAAATATTTATTTATTTATTTATTTCATAAAAGAAATGCACACTACAGATTGAAATCCATTTACAGTGATGCATAAAAGAACAAATTACAAAAAACAAAATTAAAAAAGATAAAATACAGAGATAAAATAAATACCAGTCATGACTGCAAAAGTTCAAAACACTTCACTCTAAAGACTTTAAAAGACATGTTAAAAATATCCAAATCCAAAGAAAACTTATTATAAATTTTATAAAATTTATATAACGAAAGGTATATGTAATGATATTTTATAATTGGATCCACAAATAAATGGCTATTACGAAGAGACCTGTTCGGTACATTGACACAAATACTTTGAAGAATATCACTGCAGTCTACCCTATTATTGACAACTTTATAAAAAAAAATAATAAACAAAAGAGATCACGACGAGAACTTAAACTAGGAAGACCAAAAACACTTCTCAAGTAAGATGAAGAAATGTTCGAAATGTCAATAGGATTACTTTTGTAATATAAAAAACGAGTAAACTGAGTCTGCACCCGCTCAAGAATTTTCATTTTATTTTTATAATACGGATCCCAAACAAGACTACAATATTCAAGATTAGAGCGTATACATTTATTTATTTATTTGCCAGGGAGGACAGCTCGCGTCACTGATTGTGTCGCTTAGAGCTACCTATACGTCCTTCCCAGAATTTCCCGCCGCCATTTGGAGCCTCATCATAAGGTGGGGGGACTTCTGAATAGGGGCACCGCTCGGAAACGGCTAGCGACCGTGGAGAGGACTTTCGGAACCACGGATGGAACGTGCACGTACACTGCCTGTACACGGTAGTCTTGAGTGGTACGCCGGTATCGAATCCACAACCATCCGGTTACGAGGCCAACGCCTTAACCACTGGGCTACCACGGCCCCGTAATCATACATTTGTAAACACAAGATATGTTCATATACTGAGAACGAGAGCCTCTCTCAGTATAATAGCAAAAGTACTCGCGCAGGGTGTAAAATACCCGTCGTGGCAATATTCAAAAACATATTGGAAGAATTCCATCACAAGCTTTTTCCCTCCTTGAAGGTTATGACCTTAAATTAAACGGAAGCAGGCTTCATCCATTTTCAAATAAAAGTTAGGAAGGTCCATCGAAAAAAAAGGCTAGCTCAGAACAAGAGCATAAGTGCTCGCGCAGGGTATGGCACGTAAATGGCGATATCCGAAAATCTATTTGAGGAATTTAAAACAAATTTTTCCTCTTCAAGGTCATGACCTTAGAGACCTCTTGAGATGCCCATGAAGGCTCTGTTCTGGAATTTCAATTAGCTTTCAATAACGTGGAATGCTTCTAGTAAGTGTTCGAAAGTTATGAGATTCCTCACGTCACTGCAGTGTCTAATTGTGGAGAGCCCTTGAAACACTCGGGGATTTGTTTGTTCTATAGCTTCTTAGTTCGTTCTTAGTTAGATCTATAGCTTCTTATCGAAAATTTTACGAGACCGCCCAGATCAAAGGTTACGGGAGAGATTCAAGTATTCAGGGGTAAAAAAAAATGGACCATCAAACATATAAGTACTGATTGTTTGTTCGTAAGTATTCGGACAACGTCACAAGACCATGATTTAGGTCTTGTGAGTCAAAAGCTGATGCGTCCATAAATTTTCCAATCTTTACTAACCCGTTCGCTCCCTTGTTCCAACTACACTTCACCTTTATATATACAGTTTTGGAATATGCATTCTAATCCATGAGTGTGGAGCGTTTGTCTTTCTTATTCCCTGAAACACTTCTTCGGCATGGAAATCTATATTAAAATCGCCAATCAAAACCGTTTAACAATTTCCGTCAGGTGTATTCTAACCGTACTTCATGTTTATAAATATTGCTTGAAGAGTGTAACATAATTCATGAGTGTGCCGTGTTTATCTTCCTTGTTTTATAAAACACTTCTTTGGAATTGAAATCTACATTAAAGTCGCCTACTACAACTGTTTCACTTTCTTCGTCAGACTCATTCTAACTTTACTTTGCCTTTGTATTAGACTGTAGGCTTTGCCAGTTTCTCATCCAATAGGGAAGACATCGCCCAGCTAGTTTCAGTTCTGGGGACTTATTTTTGGGTGCCAAAACTTGCCGATAGATCATCGAAGATGTTAAACCTTGGCGACTTTCAACTTAATTCACTTCTTCCTCCGCTATCTGGCAATCCTATTTTTAAAAAAAATGCAACGAAAACGTGTCGGCATAAACCATGCTCACAAATTATGTCCCCATAGCATGCCACAAACAGAGTAGAGGTCAATAAACTTTTCCATCTCATTTCCTGTTTCAGTGGTATGCCTAGGAAACTGGTGAAAGGTTCCATTTTTACTTTCCGAACATGTACCCTGTAAGGAAAGTATTGTCATCATGAAAAAATTCGACTTCGAGACTTGGGTGTTTTGACACGTTTTGAGGGCTTCTGAATCCATTTAGGCTATTTTTACGAGATGTATGTATGTATGTGTGTATGTGTGTGTGTGTGTGTGTGTTTGTGTGTATGTGAGTGAACACGATAGCTCCTGAACGGAGCATTCGATGGAGCTCAAATTGGATATATAGGTCATAAACCACCGTCGCAAGACCGGTATTGATTTTGGTGTGTATAGGACTTATAGTTTTTCTACAGGGCTACGACCAAGATTTCTTTTACATTATGGCCTATGGGGGGAATTTCTTGAAAGTGCGCTAGCGTTTAAACGGTAGATTCGATTGAGCTCAAATTGGGTATATATGTTATAAACCACCGTTGCAAGACCGGTATTGATTTTGGTGTGTATAGGACTTATAGTTTTTCTACAGGGCTACGACAAAGATTTCTTTTACATTATGGCCTATGGGGGAATTTCTTGAAAGTGCGCTAGCGTTTAAACGATACATTCGATTGAGCTCAAATTCGGTATACATGTTATAAACCACCATCCTAAGACCGGTATTGATTTTGGTGTGTATAGGACTTATAGTTCTCCTACAGGGCTACGACAAAACTTTCTTTTATGTTATGGCATAATGGCATATGGGGAGACATTCTTGAAAGTGCGCAAGCGTTTAAACGGTGCATTCGATTGAGTTTCAATTTGGTATATATGTTTGAATGATTCATCGATTAAAATTTATTTAAGTGCTTGGTAATGATCTTAATCGTAAGTGTTCGGAAAGTCGAGTGGAGTCACTCCAGATTTTTTTTTTTTTTTCCGATAAGAAAAGAGGTCGAGGCTCTGTTCGGACGCGTCTATTTTTTAGACACACACGGGCAACCTCCGGTCTTCGGAATTTATCCAATCCCCATATAAACCATTCAAAATCCCATAAATCCCAAAGATACGGCCCGCGGTTTCGCTAAAGTTTGGCCCGCAACTTTCCAAAGGTTGCCCACACCTGCTTTAAGCTAAGTTTCAGATGCGTGGCCTATAATGGACGTCGTTCGCAACCTACTAACGTATGTGGGTATTCTACAAGGTGTGGTAGAGCAGGGGCGTAGCCAGGGGGGGGGGGGATATCGGGATAAATCCCCCCCCCCGAAATTTTTAGATTAGTGATGAAATTCCGTCTATTTATACATATATAAGTTCATATCCCCCCGAAAAATTTTCCTGGCTACGCGCCTGCGGTAGAGCTTTAGGTGCAGATTCTCCCTACCGAAAAGTCTAGCAGACGTTTCGAATGACGTCTCAAATCCGAACGTTTGCTTAACCCTTTTCCAATGCTGAAAATAGGGCAGCCGTGGCCATCGCTCGACTGAACAACCCGCAAGAGGGTGGACGATCGAAACGTTCATCGCGTGCAAAGGCGGATCCAGGGGGAGGGCGCAGTTGGCGCGCGCCCCCTCCGAGAAAAAATATATTTAGGGATGGACGCGAGACGAAAAATATGCGTCTCGCGTCTCGCAAAATAGCCTAAAAGCTTGTCTCGTCTCGCAAAAATCCCTATATCGTAATGTTAAAAATGTGTGTCTCGTCTCGCAGAAAAGCTGTAAATCCTTGTATCGTCTCGCAAAAAAGTCGTCTCGCGTCCATCCCTAAATATATTTACACTAGATAAATGGGTCTTTCACCAATATTAACTGGGCTTTACACTAGATAAAATGAGTATTCACAATTTGCGCCCCCTCCGAAAAAATTTTCAGGATCCGCCCTTGATCGCGTGAAACGTTCATCGCGTGCCACAGTTCGTGAGACCCTTTTTTTGACGAAAAGGGTCTCTCGATCTGTGGCACGCGATGAACGTTTCGATCGTCCACCCTCTTGCGGGTCGTTCAGTCGAGCGATGGCCACGGCTGCCCTTTTTTCAGCATGGGGCCATCGATCCAGCTGTTCTCGCATGCTTCCATTTTTCAGCCGATGTCAGTGCTGTTCAAAATAATAGTGACACTTTTTTGACGGGAAAGGACGTGCTCAAAAGTAAAGGATTTTCGTGGATCTAGGTCACCCGACGCTATTTTTATAGAAATCCAATCGACTCTTCGTGACTGGCAACAGTCAAAACGTCAGAGTTGGGTGTTCCCAGAGAGGGAACACTGCGCGTTAAACGGTTAAATAATGACGGTTTAAGTTGGGAGGGAGGGGGCGGAACTCGACCCTCTATAAAAAAAAAATCTGGAGTGACTCCACTCGACTTTCCGAACACTTACCATTAAGATCATGACCAAGCACTTAAATAAATTTGAATCGATGAATCATTCAAACATAGATACCCAATGGAAACTCAATCGAATGCACCGTTTAAACGCTTGCGCAGTTTCAAGAATTTCTCCCCATATGCCATAACATAAAAGGAAGTTTTGTCGTAGCCCTTTAGGAGAACTATAAGTCCTATACACACCAAAATCAATACCGGTCTTAGGATGGTGGTTTATAACATGTATACCGAATTGGAGCTCCATCGAATGTATCGTTTAAACGCTAGCGCACTTTCAAGAAATTCCCCCCATAGGCCATCATGTAAAAGAAATCTTTGTCGTAGCCCTGTAGAAAAACTATAAGTCCTATACACACCCAAATCAATACCGGTCTTGCAACGGTGGTTTATAACATGTATACTCAATTTGAGCTCTATCGAATCTACCGTTTAAACGCTAGCGCACTTTCAAGAAATTCCCCCCCATAGGCCATACTGTAAAAGAAATCTGGGTCGTAGCCCTGTAGAAAAACTATAAGTCCTATACACACCAAAATCAATACCGGTCTTGCGACGGTGGTTTATGACCTATATATCCAATTGGAGCTCCATCGAATGCTCCGTTCAGGAGCTATCGTGTTCACTCACATACACACAAACACACATACACACACACACACACACACACACACACACACATACATACATACATCTCGTAAAAATAGCATCAATGGATTCAGAAGCCCTCAAAACGTGTCAATACACCCAAATCTCGAAGTCGAATTTTTCGTGATTACAATACTTTCCTTACATGGTACATGTTCGGAAAGTAAAAATTAAGTCATGCTGCAGCTAAGGAACTGCCTCGAATAGGACATGAAAAATCTCTTTCTTTTATAAGGTTTATTGGAGATTATTTGCAGGATTTACAGGGGACGTTCAATGCGCACCAGAGACGCACACAGGAAAAAAAAAAAAAGTCGGAGATGCAAACGTCAGAATTTTCTTAAAAAAGGACTTCATCACTGTTATTTTTTTCTTTACCAACGAAAATCAAAATTTTGGGGAGGGTCCGGACACTCTGGACAACCTCCGCTTCAATACGATCTTGGTGCTGCCTTTTTCAATTTTGCTGAGCTAGCGCTGGTGCTGCCATCCTTCGGCTGAAAAATCATCTATTCTTAACCCATTTGTGCCTAGATATTTTTGCGACTGGATATTTTTGCTTCATCGATTTTCGCCAATATCAGCAGTAATAGATACATTTCTGATGTCCACTTCTTGAACAAGGGATGATTTCTTTTAAAATCTTTATGTATAAAAATTGAAGTGTCAACATCCTACTAGGTCATGTTAACATATTTTGTGGAGTTGAGGTTCACTACTCGTGAGTAAAGGCTAGGAAAAATAAATAACGTTTTCGACGGATAGCGATAATGCCGTCCCAAAAAGGGATGCTAGGCATAAATGGGTTAAAAAAGACAATAATGCTCATTTGTGGGAGTCGTGTGATTTGGGCCAGGCAAATAAATGAAGTAAGGCGCTATAAAATTTTAGGGTGTCTTTTCACGAGCTGGAAAGCATATCGGTGATTCACAGAACAGTGGGTTTTTTTCGAGGTGGGTAGGGGAGAAAAAAATAGGCGAGAAACTAATAATGGAATGGACTACCCTTAATTCGTACAAAAAACAAGCTTTTACATAATCTGTTTAAACTCTCTTTAACCCTTTAAGGCGCAGTGATCCCGCTCTGGGAACACCCAACTCGGACGTTTTGACTGTTGCCAGTCACGTAGAATAGATTGGATTTCTATAAAAAGAGTGGCGGGTAACCTAGCTCCACGAGAATCCTTTACTTTTGAGCACGTCATTTCCCGTCAAAAATGGTCACGATTCTTTTTAACAGCACTGACATCTGATGAAAAATGAAAGAATGCGAGAACATCCGGATAGATTGCCCAATGCTGAAAAAAGGGCAGCCGTTGCCATCGCTCGACTTAACTACCAGCAAGATGGCGGACGATCGAAACGTTCATCGCGTGCCACAGATCGAGAGACCCCTTTTTTGACGACAGCTGGCTGTGCTCGCGCACAGCCAGCTGTCGTCAAAAAAGGGTCTCTCGATCTGTGGCACGCGATGAACGTTTCGATCGTCCGCCATCTTGCTGGTAGTTAAGTCGAGCGATGGCAAAGGCTGCCCTTTTTTCAGCATTGGGAAAGGGTTGCGCCTCAAAGGGTTAAAATACTAAATGTTAAATAAAATGACTCTGGACATCATTGTTTCAAATAATTTTTTTGGAGGGTTCTCTAAAACTTAGCTGTTTTTTGTTCTCTCTAAAACTTAAAAACTGCTAAAAGAAAATGGACACTTAATTTTTTTTTTTTTTCCCCGCACTTCTTATCAATTATCTTAGGTATACTATTACACTGATACTGATGCATTTTTACATAAACTGCAATTTTCTTTACACACACACACACATATATATAACAAATGTAAATTCATTAAATTAAATTTTTTGAATCATTTTTACTTTCCGAACATATACCATGTAAGGAAAGTATTGTAATCATGAAAAAATTCGACTTCGAGATTTTGGTGTTTTTACACGTTTTGAGGGCTTCTGAATCCATTTATGCTATTTTTACGAGATGTATGTATGTATGTGTGTGTGTGTGTGTTTGTGTGTATGTGAGT
The DNA here is from genome assembly GCA_038373885.1 of Cheiracanthium punctorium. Taxonomy (NCBI): domain Eukaryota; kingdom Metazoa; phylum Arthropoda; class Arachnida; order Araneae; family Cheiracanthiidae; genus Cheiracanthium; species Cheiracanthium punctorium. The sequence continues at coordinate 518,888 of JAWZYV010017067.1, read as the reverse complement.
GAACACGATAGCTCCTGAACGGAGCATTCGATGGAGCTCCAATTGGATATATATGTCATAAACCACCGTCGCAAGACCGGTATTGATTTGGGTGTGTATAGGACTTATAGTTTTTCTACAGGGCTACGACAAAGATTTCTTTTACATTATGGCCTATGGGGGGAATTTCTTGAAAGTGCGCTAGCGTTTAAACGATTGAGTTTCAATTTGGTATATATGTTTGAATAATTCATCGATTAAAATTTATTTAAGTGCTTGGTAATGATCTTAATCGTAAGTGTTCGGAAAGTCGAGTGGAGTCACTCCAGATTTTTTTGAATTGCATTCGATCATCACACATTTTGATGATCAGGTAAAAGTGAGCGAACACATTTTGAATGGGAGTGTCTGGAACTGGGAGTGTCTGGAACAAGTCTTTGGAGACCCCTCAAAAATGGAGGACCCGGGGCACGTGCCCCGAATGTTCCCCCCCAATGGCTTACCACCCCCTGCCGCCTTATCCAATGACAATATAAAGGGCGCCTCCCGTATCTCCAGCTCTATATACCCGACGACTTAGCCGCTTGGTACGTGGGCTATTGGTGCCAATGGATGTCCTTTGGCGCGATTTACTTTCAGTTATAATTAAAATTTGGGGTTTAACTTTTTATACCTAGGTCGCCCAAATTGGCGAACTTCAAATGGCTATAACTCGCGAACTATTGGTCCGACAATGTCCAACAAAATAAAAATCCACACCTTGTGGCAACACCTAAACACCCACCAAGTTTCATAATTTTGGATATATTGGAACATAGTTAAAAATAGTGTTCGTTGCAGTAAAGAGATCTCGGCGTCTCCGTCACTTTACGCCATAAAGGGTAAAATCCACCCGTATCTTCAGATCTATGGTTCCGGCGACCTTGCACGGTCTGTTACCGTGTTCAGAACACTAGTGGACGTTCGCGTGTTCAGAAAAGAGCCCGTTTTTTTTTTTTTCGATAAAATAAAATGTAAGTGTTTACACTGCAATTTTTGCCAACATTGGCGAACTTCAAATGGCTATAACTCGCGAACTATTGGTCCGACAATGTTCAACAAAGTATCAAAAGAACAGCCGTGGCAAGACCTAAACACCCACCAAGTTTCATAATTTTAGCTCAATTGGAACATACTTAAAACCACGTTTCGTTAAATCAAAATACCGCCCCCTGCCGCCTATCCAATGACAATATAAAGGGCGCCTCCCGTATCTCCAGTTCTACATACCCGACGATTTAGTCGCTTGGTACGTGGGCTACTGGTGCCACAAGTTAGCGGTAGGGAGTTCGGAGTTAGAACTCCCCTAAAATTTTTCGAAGAGGACCTTATGGTGGTCAGTGAGTGCCCTATCCATAGGCGTAGAGTTATATGGGCCCGTGGGGCTCGAGCCCCCCCAATAAATTGTGAATAGGGGCTGAGCCCACCCAATAATTTATCACTAAATACAGAAAACTAATTTATACTAACATAAAAAAAGTATTCACGCCATTTACAAACGTTTAAAAAAAAACTTTACTTTTAAAAATTTTCTTCTTTTGATTTCAATCATGATTTAGTATTCATTGTGACGCCACGTAACACAATGTTACTATACGGCAATGTTACTATAAGCTGCCCTCGCCAGGCTCTGGTTAATTAAAATCAGATTATGCAATGTAAAGTATGAAAAGTATGAAATGAAGAAAAGTTCATATGTGTCTAAAATGCACTATCTCATCGAAAATATTTTTTTTTCCTCCGTTGGATTTTTTATTTTGCTTCTATTTTTAACTATTAACATGGTAGGTGGATACCAACATGGATACTTACTTTACATTGGTGTAGAATTCTATGGACCCATAGAGCTCGAGCGCTTCCAATAATTTACATTTATATATAGTAAGTCAAAGCTACCAACTACTACGGAATATAATTAACCACTTTTTGCAAGCAGTATATTTTTTAATTATTTTTTTCAAAATATCAGGTTGTAACGAAAGTTTTCCGCCAGATTTGCTTGAGTCAGCTCACGCGGTACCCAGCTATTGATCTTATATGTCACGTTTATGCGATGCTTAGCGCGACTAATGGACATGGAACTAAAGTCTAACTCTTTTAGCTAGCTCTCGAGTGGATGAATATTTTATCTTCTTCCACACATTCTCGTAGGCGGACTTCATCAGCATCAGTAGGCGCTCTGCTTCTTTAATGTCCTAGTCCTCGTTTTTGAACTTTCGGTACCAAATCTTCACAGTGTCATATGATACAACAGTAGTACCTTAAGCTGTACACATGATTCAGTGTCATTCTGTAGCTGACTTTTTGCGACAAAACTGAGAGTAAATGATGGATCAATCTGGTAGCGTGACAGTTCCATTTCAGACACCTTATACTTAATCATAACGATATTGTTTTACAGATTTCACAAAACAGTGCTCTAAAACAAGTCTTTTCTTTCAAATAACAAAAATCGTTTTACAAAATATTGGCAAAGACACCAACGCGAACTGCTTGCGCAGGTAATACTTGTTATATATGTTAGAGTGGCGGTGATGATGGCTAGATATGTTAGAGTGGCGGAAAACTTTCGTTACAACCTAATAGTAACCAGTTCGCGCGCGCAGCACAAAAATTTTGCTATATTTTAAGCCGAAAAATCATGTAGAAAAAATGGTTAAATATATTCCGTAGTAGTTGGCAGCTATGAGTAAGTTATATATACGTGAATCAGTGGCGTAGCCAGAAATTTTTCAGGGGGGGGTTACGACTTCTGCAACTCACATATATGTATAACGGATGTATGATAAGGGAGTGAAGAATATACATTTTGTATGGCAAAAAATTCCTCATGGGGGTGGTTATGACCCCCTTAACCCCCTCCCTTGGCTACGCCACTGACGTGAATATATGTGGTTGTGGGGCCCAGCCCCCCCAATAATTTTGAAAACTCTACGCTTATGGCCCTATCTCTTGGCAACGAGAACCTCAATTCCAAGAATCCAGGCTCCTTTAAAACAAGTTTCAGGAGGCTCTGACCCCTCCCCCAATCCCCCGCCTCTTCTGCCTACGCCTGCAGTAAATCAGTCACAAAACAGAAACCCCCTCCCCCCCAAAAAAATACTTTTTCTTTCTTACCATAATTTTTTTTTAACCCGTTTGTGCCCAGATATTTTTGCGACTTTCTTCGATTTTTGCTAAAACCTGGAATAATAGATACATTTCTGATGTCAACTTCGTGAACAAGGGGTGATTTCTTTTAAAACCAGTATGCATAAAAATTTAAATGTCTACATTCTACTTCGTAATGTTAAAATATTTTGTGGAGTTGAGGTTCAATACACGTGAATAAAGGCCAGGAAAAATAAATAATGTTTTCGACTAATAGCGATAATGCCGTCCCAAAAAAAGGGACGCAAGGCATAAATGGGTTAAAGAGTCCGCCGGTGGCCTAGTCACTGAACTCTTGTAAGAACACTGAAAGTGAAGCAACATTCGGCTTGGCCAGTGCTCGAGAGGGTGACCTCCTCTCTCGGCGGGGCTGCTGTGGGACCGTGTGCTCTGATGGGAGTGTGTGCACGTAAAATCTGTCATGACTCCAATGTTCTCAAAGTTATTAAACCTCTGTGGGGGTTCCGATTGCAGAGGGTGGGTCCCTCCTCTGGAATGGGTTCAAAATGAGGGGACCCCCGAGAAAAGTCGGACTTCCTCCCACTGGGGGCTGATTCAAATGGAAGCCGCGCCTTCCGCCCATCGCCTTCCTATATATATGGGGGATCTCCCACCTCTTTGCGGTTGCCAGAGGGCATCAGAAGCAACAACAAGATTTTTTTTAAACAGCGTGGAATGAGAGCCCACTTTAAATTGACCCTAGGGCAGAATACAAAACCTAATTATACATGATAAAATATGCATCGAATTCAGGCACCCCTAAAGCCCGGTAAGTCCCCTCTCGGTGGGCCTGTCCAGTGGCGGATCCAGAATGTTTTTGGGGGGAGGGCTCAATTTTTTAAAAAGCTTCTTTCGCCCAATTAAAATGTACTATAAATCAAAATTTTAGTCTAAACCAATGTGCATGCTTTTGGGAGGGGCTAAGTTATAAAATAGGATCATTTTACTATTTAAAGTGTATAAAGTAGAACAGTGGCGCACCCAGGATTTTAGTTTAGGGGGGCTGGGCTACATATAAATACTGCTGAACTCTGTCACAGTGACCTCTGTTAGTTACAACTCTCTTATAACGTCAAAATATTTGGTACCACTTGACTGTCCCATAGAACACAAGCGATGTAATTCATTATAGAGTCACAAATAATTATCTGATCTTTTGAGCGACGTTGTAACCGTGTGTGTGTAACAGTGTTTCAACTAACTGTAAGCATTTATTTAAAAACTTTTTTAAATAAATGTCTTTTTTGGTTAGAAATAATTTGAAGACAAAAAAAGAAAGAACTAAAAATATTAATTCATTAGCGACAATTTTCATTTTTTAATGCTTTTCACTTCTAACTTTCTACCTTTAGGGGGGGCTTCAGCCCCCATAGCCCCTCCGTGGGTGCGCCTATGAAGCAGAATGTTACCCTCTAGCCATTTCTTTTGGGGGGGGCTGAAGCCCCCTAGCCCCTCCCCTGGATCAGCTACTGGCCCTGTCTAGACTAAGGTGATCATATGTCTCCAATTATCTGGGAGAATCCCCAATTTCTGGTGGGGGGGGGGTTGCAATTTGTTCCCAAAATGTGAAAAAGCAATTGAGGGAAAATTTTTAATTATTACTACGTTGTTTTTTAATTAGATGACTGCTCATTATTTCATTCATTATAAAAATGTCCTCTATTTTGTTTCAAATTGGAGGACATGTCCTCCATTTTGCATTCAAAAATAGGCTCATAGCCTAGACAGACAGAGGAATTGAAATCCACTCTCTCAATTTGTGCTCTTCCAGCAGTTTAGAGAAACGGCGCCGCTCTCCAAGAGACATCATCGCGACGCGCAGCCTGTGACGTCATCCCGTGTACGTCACCGCAACTCGTCAGGAGGGGAAATCCAAAGCATTTTCTTCCCTACGCTTCTTCTTTTTTTTTCCCCTTTCGTTCCCTTCAAACTTTTGTGTGTTTGTCTTCAGTCAGTGCGGTGACGTTTCTATCCGACTCTAGTGTGTGTTTGTGTGTGTTCTGCTCCAACATCTTATTTGTAAACAAACAGCGGATTATTCTGTTCTGCGTGACCCCCCGCAAGCATGTGTGGTGACACATTAAAAGGTGAGTTATTATTTTGACTAGACGATCCTTGTCCCCCCATGTCGGACTTGTAGAATGTTTTAATATTGAGCGCGTATTGAGGGTTCCGACTTTTTGGCCGTGAAAGTATGGCTGTGGCCGTTTTCTCTGTTATTTTTTACGAGTTCGGTAGCTGGCTGATAAGGGTGTTTGTCGAGCAGCGATTTCTGCCGTCAAAAGAACGTACAAAATAAATCGTTAGGCCACTTTTGCTTGAATGAAATGGGACCCGATTCGCGTATTTTAATCGACGTTTAATATAATCGGCACTGTCAGTCCAGGGATCGACGCAGGAATTTTGTGAAAACTATATTTTTGTGAATTTCAATATCCATTTTTATGATTTTCAACATCTATTTTTGTGAGTTCTCATACTAATTTTTGTAAAAATCCCCATTTTTTTGTTGAAATATTTTACAAAACAAATGTAAATGTAGGATAAAATGCCAATAAAGGGGGGCGTTTTTATCGATTGTATGTGTGTGAAATGGCCGTTTTAATCAGGGTTGTTATGATTTTGCCCAACGCGAAAAACCCCGATGGGTTTTTTCGAAAAAGCCCAATTGGGTTTTTTTTCAAAATTTCAACTTTAATTACGTAGATAATCCATCTCTTAATATCAGTACACCACTTGTAAAGTTTATAAACAGCTCCCTACCTTCCCCCCACACCATCACTATCTCAGGAAAAAAAAAAATTAGAAAGGCTTCACATAGGTATAAAAACTTTCTACAGTAAATTTTTATTTTATCTGTATTAAAATGAATGAGGATTTTTTAACCATAAAAAAATCCTTAGTTTAAAGAGTTCTAATTAAGCACTAGTATATCACTGTTAAAATTTTGTCTAATAGTCAATTTATCTAAGAGGAAACCATGATTGGGATTGCTATTGCATGATTCGTAATTGTAATTAGTTATTACTATTAATTTAACCATTTTTTTTATTTATAATTGATTTTTGTAATCAATTAGTTGCTTTAAGTTGTATTTAGTAATAAGCAAATTTTTTTCAAATATTATGAAACCCCATCCCTTCTTCTGAAAAAACCCGAAAAACCTAGGTAAAGCCCAAAATACCCTGATAAAAACCCTGAAAACCCCCGGGTTTTTAACAACCCTGGTTTGAATGCATTGTCATTTTGTGAAGAGACCGCATATGGGACACAAATTTCGTTTGTATCGATCCCTGCAGTCTGTGGACTGCACAAATCAATAATCACTCATTAATTTTCTGATTTTTGATCGCTAATAATGAGTATATAATTTCACACTGCAACATAGTTTCTAAACTGTATGTGGCTTTTGAACTCCCGTATTTGGAAAGCAAGATAGCATCATTATTCAAAAAATGATACAGGAATCTTCCTTTTTAGTTGTACAAGGCATAGACACACCCACGTAGGGGGCTACAGGAGTTCAAATCCCCCTAATGGCGGAAAGTTAGAAGTGAAAAGCATCGAAAATTGTCCTTAATGAATTCTATTTTTTTCCTTTTAAAAATGGTCTATATTATTTCTAAAGTACTTTTTACGGAAAAAAAAGTTAGTTTTTAAATAAATACTGACAGTTAGTGTACAAAATACAGTTAAACTTGGTTTCAACGATAAAGATCAGACAATTATTGGATTACAATGAGTGGCGTTGCTTGTGCACATGTTGTTCTATGAGCAAGGCAAGTGGCACAGATTATTTTGATGTTATAAGAGAGATAGAACTACTAGTGGTCACACTCGGTACTTATATACAAATTGCAAGTATAGAAATATCAATACAATATACTGAAAAGAAATTTATATGTTTATTGGATTAATCGTTTGTTAAAAATATGGAAATGGAAAAAACATATGGCATTAATTAAAATTCCAAAATATAGAAATGCGAATGAAAGAACTCCGTACTAAAAATGATGCTCAGTGATTATTGTTAGGTTTGTTCGCAATTGGCACCGGTTTGAACTATCTGGCTTTTTACTTTTTATCGGCTGACTGAAAATTACCTAACCATTTATAGTCAAAAACTCTACTGAGTAATTATTAATTTTACTGTCATCTGTCATCATGACAAATTATTTTATCGTAGCTATGATATGTTCTCAGTTTGCCATGTATTCAATGAAGTATATCAGTATTGACAAAATTACAATCATCATTTTTAAAGGCTAAAATAACTGACTTCAATATGTTATCCGAGAGTATGTTTTGTCGGAAATATTTCCATCGGCATAACACCAACAAACCATATTATAAACAATGTAATATTATTTTCATCTCCTATTGATTACTGGTGTATTTCGATAATATTTTCACTAAACTGGCAAACAATTTCATTTTTTGCAAAGTTTGTTGGAACATTATAACCCTGTTGGATCGTTGCAACTTAATGCTGTCATTTCAAAATGGACACAACAATGGAACCATCATCCAACTTGGCGCTAAATATTGATCACCAATTTACTTCTCCAAATTTTTTTGTGGTGCATTAGCCTATTGCACAAAAATTTTAAGATTCGCACAACTACCTCCATTCGAACTTTAACTGTGCCGAATTTCAGACTCACCCGTTCGTGCAATATGCTGCAAAAGGAACACAAAGGTTTTCCTTAGCGTATTTATATTGTTACGAATTTTCGGGGCAACCCACTGCTCTCGGGCTTAAAATAGTTCAAAATTCGTATTCTATGCTTCAAATATATAAATTTTGCTTTTTGTTGCATCCAAATCAGCCAACTAGAACCAGAAATACAGAGGTTTTGGTTTCCCGTATGTCTTTCTATGGGGTTTCTAGAAATCGCAAGAAATAGGGGTCCTAGGGCCTCGTTCTCTTCACTTTTGGGGACTTATTTTGGGTGCCCAATGGGGCGATATTTCGCCAAAAGTCGCCAAGCTTGGCGACATTTGGGTCATTGGGTGCATTTTTCCCAATGGGGACTGGAAGTTGGTTTTCCTGCATTAAAAACACATAATAAGGTAACATTTCTCTTCTATGACGTAATCAATATTCCCGCTTTATGTAGAATTTTCAAGAAATAGACTTTTCTGGAAGCTGCGCGCAGCTTCTGTCTCTCCTATACATACTGGCGTGTTTCTTCGGCCCCAGTGCAGTGTGAGCAAGCACCCGTAGTGTGAACAGAGCTCTCTGAGAGAGTACGCTTGCCTTGGGAATCGATAGTGCTATAGAAGCTGTGTTTAGGCTTGCTTTCTGAAACTGTTTTCAAAGTGCTGTGTGCCAATTCTTCACTGCTGTGTCTTAAGGGATTGTGTACGATATCCCTCGAATATTTTCACTGACATTTTGCCTGTGAAAGTGTTTTATTTTGTGTGAGAAATACAGCCTTTGTGAGAGCTTCCGATCGAAGCGGACTGTGAAAAGCACATTATTGTTTAATTGTGCTTGTGAATTTTGTACTGCGGATTGCTCTACGAAGTTTTAGAAGCCATAAAGTTGTGTTCAATCCTGACCCGTGGACTTTTTACTAGAACTTATCCCAACCCCAAATTAAATCCTTGGTGCACCACTGATACAAGGTGTTCCAAAAACATGGTAATGTGCTTTAATTGATTATATATATTACAGATAAGTGGGTTATGTCCATTAAAAAAGTGTTCAAAATAAGTTGGGAAAAAAGAAAATATTCCCGTCATTAGTTTTCAAAGAGTGACACTTTTTAAATGTGTATTCAATACCCATACAAAAAATTCCCAATGAGTCAAAATAGGCCCAATTAACTCATACGGTGTTATGGCCTTTCATCTTTTAAAACCATCTCAGATACATCTTTAAATGAGGACAGTCAGGGGCTATTCTTGAATTTTAAAGTAAATGATTGCCGGATTTCCAAAAACGCGATTATCGGATGCGATTTTTTCCCTGTGAGAGCCACCGAAAAGTGGCTTAAATCAGCCTATCATTATCTGCATATTCCTGACACTTTTTAGGCTATTATTCTAAAATTTCGTCCATTATGGGGCATATTTTACTAACTACGAATTTCCCTGCGCGAGGTTGTATGCCAATTTATAAAGTGTCACTCTTTGAAAATGAACAACGTGTTTTTTTTTTTTAATGTAGCCTTACCTTGTTTTGAACATTTTTCACAGTTGACATGGCTCGCTCACTTACCTCTAATAAGATAAAAAAAATGAAAGCGTATTATCATCGTTTTGGCGATATCCTAATGGATTCCTTGCACCTTTAGTTTTCTCACTTTTATTTTGTGAATAATTCTGCGAAATTTAAATGTTTGAGTAACAACTGTTTCCTTTTTGGTTATTGTTATTAACTTGAGGAAAATATGTACAGAACCTTATTATCACATTGAAGCCCAGTGGCGTAATGGTTAGCGCACCGTGCTGCCGTCCCACAGGTCCAGGGCTCAAATCCTGGACTGGGCAAGGTTGACTCAGCCTTTCATCCCTTGAGTGGGTCGATAAAATGAGAATGAAGCTTGCTTGGGGTCAAACACTGGAGGCTTTGCGTCAGGCTAACCACCTGGCCGAGGCCTATGCATCCGCACCCCAGAGCCCATGGTCGAGAAGGCATAGTTCGGCAGCACAGGCCTTGGCCCCGCAAAGGGGGTTGTTGTGCCAATGGTTGACTTTTGGCTTATTATCACATGGACCAATTGGGACTTTGCCCAAGGCCCCCACATTCAAATGTTGTTCTGATTTATTTTTTTATATCAAAATTATAAAAAATAAAACAAATTTTATAGATGTGGGCCTCCAAATTTATCTGTACCCGGGGGCCCCTGTTGGCTATAATTGCACCCTGAATATGTATGAATGAATCCTTAATACAGTCTAATACAGACAATAAATGCTAACAGTTCCAATAACAAGCAGCAAAGGGGTAATGGATTTTCCTTCTTTTTGAGATTTTCCATTATTTACATTGTCATTCGAAAAAAATGTGATTTTGAACAGAAATATAAACTCATGTCAGGGACTCTATGGTTTTTCAACTTTCTCGTCCAGTTGACAGGCTGTGTTGCCCACTTCCTGCGGGCCCTACGATGCCTTGCTGTTAACCTAACGCGTACCATTGGTCAGTGAGCATACAGACCTGCAGCGTGGAGTCGTTTTCGGACAGTTTGAGTTGAAAATTTTGCAACAACAGTAGTTGAATGAAGTGGTTGAAGAAGAGTGGCATTCATATTTCCATGTCTTTGAGCCGTTAGTGTTAAATATCGATCTTCATTAGATGTTGTTGCAAATATACGACCTTGCCCCGTCTTCGTCTTGCATTTCCAGTCTCCAGAGGCGCAGAGAGCCAAGTCGGGGCCCCGGGGATAAAATCTTTGGGGTCCCTTTGCTTTCCAGAAATTCTTTTGATGTCATATTAGATCAATCATTTATTCCTTATTAAAATTATTAATCATTTAAAGAAATTTTAAATTAGTAGTAATTGGAAAATAATTAATAGAATTAAAATTATTAATTTAAAAGAGTATTATACTTTAATAAGCATCCATGCTCTAAATAATACCAACATTTTGTTTTGAAGGTTTCGTCCCCTCCATAGAGCAACTGTATTTAAAACGTTGACATTTTTGCATGGCATGATTCCTCAGTATTGAAAAAATTAATATTTTTATTCATACTTCCATGCAAGCAGGCAGCCAAAAAATTTTAGAAGTCCAAAAAAGGGGAAATTTCAAAATTTCTCATAGAAAGTTTTGATCTTTTCTGTTAAGGAAAATTCAAAATTTCGGAGGTTGGGTGGGCCCATAGTCTCTCCTCTGGCTATACCCTTTCTTCCACTCTTTAACAATGTGTCTCGGAAAAAAATGATTTCTTGTTCAATAAATCTTTTCTGCTTTAGTCATGGCAAACCGTTGAATAACACCGTCCATGTCTACTTTTCTTGCAAAAGAAGACTCAATCACTAACACGCCTCGTTTTAGTCAAGTGGGTGGTTTATGCTCTAGCTGGCTTTTTGTAATTTCATTCAAAAATTAATTTGAAACATCCGGGAACATAATCTGAATTTTTACTTTTTTTTTACAAAATTGACAACACACAATTAAGTATCCTATAAATAGCGAAAGCGGGGCCCCTTTACAAGCTGAGGCCCTGGGGATTTTTCCCCTGCTCCCCCTCCCTCTCTGCGCCACTGCCAGTCTCTATGAAATAGTTCCAGATCCTTGATATCACGCTTTGTGCAAATGGCTTCTGCTATTTCGACTTGGTGTGTTTGGCCCCCTTCTAAGCTGACCCACCACTCTCCAAGCTTCTGATTCAGTTAAAATCCTTCTTTGAGACATTGCACTCATCAAAACAAAGCACTTACAGAATGTCGATCATTCTTTTCCACTTTATTTTTTAGTAAGTTCACTGCCCAATTTCATTCGCTGCCACTAAAGTGTCGTTTTTGGCATTAAACTAAAAATTTGCATACTTCAAGGTTTGAAAGTGTGAAAAATTTGCATCTTTGACCAGGGTTGGACGGTATTTACCGTCTGATGGTATTTACCGGTTTTTACCGTCTTTGGAAAAACATGTTTTTACCACGGTTTTTACAACCTTTGAGAAAAACTTAATAATTTGACTATTTTTTGTCACTTTTTTGAAGATTTATCTCTCCATCCATGGCTGAGAGGTTCTGCTATCGAAACTGGATGGTGGGAGGTGCCAGGTTCATACCCTGCTATTTTTTCATTTTCTCTGGGATAAAAGTTCAGGACATTTAATATCACTATTTCCATTTCTATATAACAATCTTCACCTAATTCAGTGTCTGATTGGGTAAGTAAAAGAATGCTATACGAAAATAGTTCATTTTAAGGAATATAATAAACACAGAAAACTTTCATCCATGTTTTCATCTTACAAGAAATACAAATTTATAGATAATGTACATTTATCATTATTAAACTTATTAAAACTATTATTATGAGAAGGCACATTACAATATTTATTACAATTATGTAATGCAGTCTAGTTTAATAATTTTTACTTAAAGGAAAATTGTAAATATACTTTTACTACACTTAACTTATCTTAATCATTTTAATGAAAACTAAATGCTTACAAATATTATTTGTTACATAATGTAGTTTGCACAATCACATAATGTAGTTTGCATCATCAGGATGTCCTGATGATGATATATCCACATCAATTACATGAGAATACAGTTTTATAAATAGCATTAATATACAATTTATGACTCGGGGAGTTTATTGTATCATTAGGTTTTTACCCCTTTTTCCCAGGTTTTTACTGGTAAAAACCTAGTTTTTATTATGCCCTGGTAAAAACCTAGTTTTTACCGGTAAAAAGCCAACCCTGTTTTTGACTGTCTTCTTCAATTTTTTGTAAAAAAAAAAAAAAATTGTTATGCTGTTGTTTTATATAAAACTTACTCTATCCTTTAATTGTTTTCAGCAGTGTAGAGTGAAACCTCTCCGAGCATCCACCCCTCTAAATGGCCAATTTTTCTTGGCAGAGATTTTTTGGCAAAATAAACTGAATGTTAAAATAACCTCTATCAGCAGCCACCCAACCCCTTGTAAATGGTCAGCGAGTGGGATCGCCTATCTCATTTTTCGGGAAATTCGACTCACTCCATACTGTCATTTTGAGTGGAAAAACTCAAGGTCAGGTTCAGGGTTGAGTATAAGTCCCAGGAATAACTGAAATGGAACCTGTTGCCCCCCCCCCCACCCTCAAGATGGGAAATCCCTTGGACAATCAGGTGTTGAAGGTCTCCTACAAATGAATTCGATCCCTGACGAGGAATTTCCCGATGTTTGTCATGGTGAGCAAGCTAAACTTTCAACGCAAGTGACTTTAGGGAAAATCAATGAAAGGATAAAAAATTTTGAAGCGGTTGCAAACGAACCGGTTAGCGATCTGCTCTTTAAAGTAAAAAACAAACTAGTAAAAATAGTCATTTCGGAGAAAAGTAAAACTTAAAACAAACACAAATTGTATCCTTTCATAAAAAAAACAGTAAGAAAGCCTTCAATCAGGGGCGTAGCCAGAAATTTTTCATGGGGGAGGGGGGTTACGACGACTACAACTCATATATATGTATACGTGTATGTGATAATTTAGTGAAGAATATACATTTTGTATGGCAAAAAATTTCTCATGGGGGGGGTGTTATGACCCCTCTAAACCCCCCCTTGGCTACGCCCCTGCATTCAATAAAGTACTATTTTCTCTTTAGATAAGTTTTAAATTTCATTTTAAATAAGGAATAGGTGCTAGACTTGTTTATAGGATGCATTATAACTAGGGTTTCCAGGTCGCCAAACCAAATAGCCGGACAGACTAGCCAGTTTGGTCGGACATTTGGGTAAAAAGGCCAGACAGCCTACACTTTGAGGATTTTGTCTGGGTATTAATAGGTACAACAAAAAAATTGTACGTAAAATCAAGCTTTTTTGATGATTACCATGAATCTCTTGTTCAATTCTAATGAAATATAAATAACATCGAATGCCCAATCAGTTCAAGTACTTTATGACTCATCAGCCAAAGTCACCAGACAAAAGCCGGACACCGTTCAGTTTGGCCGGACACGCAATCGAAAAGCCTAACTATGTCCGGTTTTATCCGGATGGCTGGCAACGCTAATTATAACAGTTATCTTATAACAGTCAGTGAAATGCTGGAGAGCAGCCCAATATTCTCAGTACGGTGGGGTGGCCACTCAGAGAGGTTTTACTGTATTACCGAGAGCGTCCATAGAAATTTTTTAGAGGAGGGGGGGGGGCAAGCCTCAAAAAAAGTTTCTGTTGGGGGCGGCCCATTTCACACTCATAACCATTTGAGTTCCGATTTGACTGGGATGCACTTTTGTTTACATCATAATGCAGTATACTAAATCTTTAGGGGAGGGGAGGGGGGCAAGTGCCTACCTTACCCCCTTATGGGCACCCATGTATATGACAAAATCAACTTTGTAATATACACGATGAATTTCTAATGTATAAAGCCGGAAAGTTTGGGGCCTCTATTTTTCTGGGGACGTAGTCTATGGGCCCGTTTGATATAATCGGACTCGGGGGATACGAGTGGATAGGAATGATTCTGTCTTTCCCGTTTCGTCGACCGCAGAGGGTTCGAAATGAGCGGCGCGATATCGGGGAGGGGGGGGGGGGGGGAAGAACAAAAAGTTTCTTTCTTTATCTTTTGGTTCCTTCTCTCCAGTGGTTGGTTGGTGGTTTCTCCTTTCGGAAGCCGGAAATTGGCGGAGATGAGGAAAGCGGGAGTGTTTGGCTTAAGATGCGAGAGGACGCCGGAAGTGACGCAGCTTTCGTTTTTGCCAAGACGACCTCGCTTCTCTCCGGCGTCCTTCTCGAGAACGTCACACGGCGGCCACCCTTATTTTTTAAAAAGCTTCTCGCACTCGTGTTGAAGGGACGTTCGGGGGGGCTTCAGCACCGCACCCAGGGCCCGATTAACCTCTGAAGTGAGGGGAAGCTCAGTCTCCTTTCGGGCTCCCCATCCCCTTTTTGTTTGGGAAAATTAAAGTTTTAATGATTTTCTTTCATAAAAATATTTTATTCATAAAAAATAAATGTTATTGATTTAACGATTATTGATTATTGATCTAACGATTTCTTTTGATAAAAACATTTTATTCATTCATTTGAAATTTTCCTTTGATAAAATTATTTTATTCATTCATCTTCATAATAGTGTAACGGGATTTTACAGTATTTTTGAAGTTACTTTAATACAAATAACTAAAAACATTACCTTACTGGAACATTAAACTTTATTAATTGAGTCCTATTTTTCATTAGACATAGCTTTTTTCAGGAATTCTTTGTTTGTTTGGATGACATCCTGAAAATCACAACACAGAAGTGGAGAATTCATTTTGACATTGAGAAGATATCTAACATTACATATTAAAAGTTTACCCCTCTCTGCTGCCCAAATATTCCCCATAATAGAAAAAAACTCTCAACTGCAGCAGGTGTCCCAGGCAATGACATCGCAAACAACTCATTTATAAATGTTGCGATATGAAGTATCAAGACTTCTGAAAAGCACCCCTTCTCTTCATTAAAAATGTGTACAATAACTTGAAAGATCATTTAAAAACAAAATTTTGAATTCTTATAGCAGTTTTTCAGTCATTTTAAGGCCCCCTTCAAATTGTGAGGGGAAGCTCAAGCTTCCCGAGCCTTTTCAGTAATCAGGCCCTGACCGCACCCCCAAAATACTGCGTCTTTGTGTACTCTGTCGAATCAGGGGCGTAGCTAGGGAGAAGCAAGGAGGGGCATCGGTCCCCTTGCGCCCAATGGTACATAAAAGCCAACCTAATTGCATTTTGACAAATAGAAGCTGCGTAAAATCTTAAGTTGTGACCGGATGCAGAAAGTCCTAGCGACGCCTCTGTGTTGAATCTCAAATGAGCTCAGTGGCGTAGCGAGGGGGAGGGTTGGGTGTCAGAACCCCCCCTAAAATTTAGCAGTGTTCTTTATTGACATGAAGGATGCTATCCATAATTAGCGTTGCCAGGCGTCCGGATAAAGCAGGACATAGGCTTTTTGATTGCGTGTCCGGCCAAACTGAATGGTATCCGGCTTTTGTTAAGCTTTTCACGGGTGACTTTGGCTGGTTAGTAATAAAGAACTTGAACTGATTTGGCATTCGATGTTATTTATATTTCATTAGAATTGAACAAGATTCATGATAATAATCAAAAAAGCTTGATTTTACATACAATTTTTTTGTCGTACCTATTAATACTGAGACAAAATCCTCAATATTGTAGGCTGTCCGGCCTTTTTACCCAAATGTTCGGCCAAACTGGCTGGTCTGTCCGGCTATTAGGTTTGACGACCTGGCAACACTATCCATAATGTAGATTATCCGTTACATCAGTGCCTAAACCCCCCTAAAATTTTTTTCTGGCTACGCTACTGAATGAGCTTGGGTTTTTTTGAATGAGCCCCTCCCCAAAAAATCATTCAATCGTAATCCTTTTGATTTTCAACATTGTTTTTCACGTTTTGGATGCATTTTCCCGATTATCACACGGGCATGCAGGGCAATAGCCCGGGGCCCGGAAAAATAGGGGCCCCCCAATCTCCCGATGGATTGTTATCATGATTGATTACATATTCATATACGCTTCAATAATAAATTTTTTTGCAACCAAATTTCCTTTGTCATATCTATCGCATCATTTTTAACAATCAATGGACTTAGAGATTTCTGTTCTAATTGAACGGTCTTTGAGACTCATGGATCCATCAACAAGAAGTGAGGAGTTTTTGAAAACGTAGGGTATGGCCCTCTATAGGCTTATCACAAAATATCCATGAGTTAACATTTTTTTTTTTTTTTTTTTCATGCTGAAGGAAAGAAAATTTTGAACTTTTGGGTGTATCCAGAAATTTTTTGGGAGTGAGACACTTGGCTCCCGTGCCTCGTCGTGGCCCTTCCTGGAATGAGCGCACCCATGCGCTCATCATAAAAACGGACTAAAAAATATTAAAATCACTTTTAAATACAGAGTCTTGTTCTCAATAAGTATCAATACATAGGTAGTTTTTAATTCAATTTGAGTATTCTTTAAAAATATTTTATTTTTATGCCAGGAAAATGTAACAGCCAACAAAAACAAGTTTTAAATGCTTGTGGTAGTACAGGGGCCTCGTCCACCTATGATCAGGCTCTGACGACACCCTCCGCTTAGCAATACCTATTAAGGCCGTACTCAAGGGAGTCCCCCCCCCCCCCAAATTTAAAATTTTGTTAACAAAACAAAAATAATGAAGCCTTTTTATCAGGGTTGGCTTTTTACCGGTAAAAACCTGGGAAAAAGGGGTAAAAACCTAATGATACAATAAACTCCCCGAGTCATAAACTGTATATTAATGCTATTTATAAAACTGTATTCTCATGTAATTGATGTGGATATATCATCATCAGGACATCCTGATGATGCAAACTACATTATGTGATTGTGCAAACTACATTATGTAACAAATAATATTTGTAAGCATTTGGTTTTCATTAAAATGATTAAGATAAGTTAAGTGTAGTAAAAGTATATTTACAATTTTCCTTTAAGTAAAAATTATTAAACTAGCCTGCATTGCATAATTGTAATGTGCCTTCAATAGTTTTAATAAGTTTAATAATGATAAATGTACATTATCTATAAATTTGAATTTCTTGTAAGATGAAAACATGGATGAAAGTTTTCTGTGTTTATTCTATTCCTTAAAATGAACTATTTTCGTATAGCATTCTTTTACTTACCCAATCAGACACTGAATTAGGTGAATAGTGTTATATGGAAATGGAAAGAGTGATATTAAATGTCCTGAACTATTATCCCTGAGAAAATGAAAAAAACAGCAGATAAATCTTCATGGGTTGCTTGTGGATTAAGGCCGATGGACTGCACTAGGATCCTAATCCTATTGGGGAATACCTTCCTATTCCTAAGGGATCCTAGCCAGTATTTATGTGCGATTTCTTAAAAAAAAAAATCCACGGAAAACTCCGAACAGCTAGATCAACAGGCACGACCAGGGTATGAACCTGAAACCTCCCACCATCCAGTTTCGATAGCAGAACCTCTCAGCCATTGATGATGGAAAGATAAATCTTCAAAAAATAGTCAAATTATTAAGTTTTTCTCAAAGGTTGTAAAAACCCTGGTAAAAACATGTTTTTCCAAAGACGGTAAAAACCGGTAAATACCATCAGACGGTAAATACCGCCCAACCCTGCTTTTTATTAAATATTTAGCCTTTTTCACCTTTTGGTCCCTCCGCGTTGGCGGCGATGAAGTTTTTCGATGTCTACATTCTGAAAGGTTGTTTGTATTGCATTCATTAAATACACAAAGAGATTATCAAGCATCTGTTCCGAAATGCAAGCGAATGGTCAGTGGCTAGGCTGAGGTCTGTGGGCTAACATGGAGAGGGAGAACCATAGCGAAAGGGCTTTTAGACACTGGACCGCTGTGAAACCAGGAATTGATTCATTGCAGCGATGCTTACTTACTGCTTTAGCTTTTCCATTCCCTTGCAAAATAGCCCGAGTCTTGTGGTGTATGCCTCCCCGTACTCCATTTCTCCGATACCCCCAGTGCTTAAAAGATAAGCTCATCTTTTCCAGCCTGCATGAAAGCCCGTGACACCCACACTTCCACAGTGACGAAGAAACATGCAACTTTTTCTTCATTCTCATTCCTGACCCGAAAGAAAAGACCGCAAGTGCTTCAATCCAATTCATCCATTTTTCATTCCCGGTGCAATAGCACAGGTTAAGGATGACCACTATTCTCTGTTGCTGGATTGGCTATAGCACTTTCCGGCCCATTGAATGGAATCTCCCAAATTATTGTAGCACTTTGTAGTAATCTATATAAATAAAATTAGACTTTTGTCTGTACATTTCTTGGAATTCAAAAATTTTGCGATTTCTATCCGTTTCAAGCACCCGGGAATCCGATGCGACCCTAAAAAAAAAGTTTGTCTGTCTGTCATTCTGTCCGTGACGCTTTTTTTGTTTAAGCATCCCGTAAAAACGACTGAAGCGAATGATATGAAATTGGGTGTCATGATAGGTGGTCACTCAACTTAAAACATAGGCGTCGAATTTTTAAAAAATCTTGATTAGATTTTCAGATTTTGCGAAAATCGTTTCAAACTGCGTAAATTTGTGTTCAAGCATCACGCAAAAACGACTGAAGCGAATGATATGAAATTGGGTGTCATGATAGGTTGTCAATCAACTTAAAACATAGGCGTCGAATTTTTAAAAAATCTTGATTGGATTTTGAGATTTTGCGAAAATCCTTTCAAACTGCGTAAATTTGTGTTCAAGCATCACGCAAAAACGACTGAAGCGAATAATATGAAATTGGGTGTCAGGATAGGTGGTCACTCAACTTAAAACATAGGTGTCCAATTTTTAAAAAATCTTGATTGGATTTTGAGATTTTGCGAAAATCCTTTCAAACTGCATAAATTTGTGTTCAAGCATCACGCAAAAACGACTGAAGCGAATGATATGAAATTGGGTGTCACGATAGGTGCTCACTCAACTTAAAACATAGGCATCGAATTAAAAAAAAATCTTGATTAGATTTTGAGATTTTTCGAAAATCATTACAAACTGCGTAAATTTGTGTTCGCACATCACGTAATAACCGCAAAGGTGAAAAAATGATATTGGGTGAAATCATAGGTGGTCACTCACCTTAAACTGTAAGCATCTAATTAAAAAAAATCGATCCGATTTCGAGATTTTGCGAAAATCGTTTAAAACTGAGTGAATCTTTGTTCACGCATTACGTAATAATGACTCAAGCGAATGATATGAAATTGGGTCACACGATAGAGGGTTTCTCAATATAAACTATAGGTGTCCAGTTTTTTAAACATTTTTATTAGATTTTGAGATTTTGTGAAAATTCTCTCAAAATACGTTTATATTTCTTCAAACATCACGTAATAACGACTAATACGAATGATACGAAATTTGGTGATAGGATAGGTAGTTGCTAATCTTAATTTATAGGCGTTGAATTTTAAAAATATTTTGATGACATTTTGAGATTTTGCGAAAATCGTTTTAAAATGCTGAAATTTTGTGCCAGCATCACGAAATAAAGACTGCAGGGAATGAAGCGAAATTGGGTGACAGGATAGGTTGTCACTCAACTTAAATTGTAGGCTTCAAATTTTTCAAAAATTTTGATTAGATTTTGAGATTTTGCGAAAATTATTTCAGTATGCGTAAATATTCGTTCGCGAATCACATAATTACGACTAAAGCGAATGAAATGATAGTACTTAGTTACTCTCTAACCCGTAATATTTTCACAATACCTAAAAATTATAACTTCGCTTTTTTTAATTTGGCAACATACTACATCCATTCTGTGTACTCCTACAATGCTGACGAAAAATCTTGCTTTTTGGAAATTTGCATTTACTAACCCGTCAAGGACGGGTACTTCAGCTAGTAAGACATAAATATGATTCATTATGTTTGATTGACACACATATTCAGTGCGGGTATAAAACACTATTTTTTACTTCTGTATATAATGCATTCCTTGCTCATATGGGGATACTTCGCTTATAGTGAACGAAATGGGCCGGTCCCCAGAAGTTCACTGTAACCGGTGTCGACTGCATTTTAGGGGTCACCAAAATGTTCTAGAAAGGTAATGACCCAGTGGCGTAGCGTAGGGGACCCCCGCACCGGGCGGCAAATTTCTAAGGGTGGCAAAATCCCTATCGTTGACTTATTTTAGAGATACACGTACTTTTTTTTTTTTTTAAAGTCCACGCTAGATTTTAAAAGGGTTTTCTTTAGGAGAAAGTTAAAAGTTGACAACATTAAGCATTATAAATGAAGGCGTCTGTCTGTAAATAACATTTTATGTAATTCTCCAGTTTTGGTCAATTTCAAATTTTATGTATTTTAAATTTATGAAATCTGGTGAGAACTGTTTTTACTTATTAGATATTTTAGCTCAGTCTTTTGAATTTTTGCAATATCTATAACGCAAAAATGAATTATAATAATAGTTTATGATAACAGATTAAGAAAACCACGTTCACTCCAGTAAAATTTGAAGATGTCACGAATATACATTTTTATGACCTCCTGTTTTCATTTAAAGTTTTGTTATGCTTTTTTTAAATACCTTGTTAGATAAATTACTTAATTTAAATATACAGCAAAGCACCGTTTATACGTTTCGCATTTATACGTTGTTTTTATGAAGTCCCGCTGCATTCCTATTCATTTTAGTGCAAACATGCTCCGGTTATAAGACGCACCATTTCGGTTACAATTCACTTTCGGTCATTTTTAACCTTCCTAAATTTTGAAATGTTTCTTCTCAGACATTGTTTTCTTATTTAGGGAGACATTTTTCTTAGAGCGTCTAATAAAACACGTGAGGATCGGTGTAATTTGAACCACCTTCCTTCAAACACGCAATCGACTGTATTAAAAAACTTGTTTGTTTGTTAGAACAAGCGTGAAAAAAAAAAAAACATTTCAGGTACTCACTTCAACCCGTAATACTGTGATTCATTTAGTAAGAATATTACTGGCCAAAAGTATTGCAAGTTTCAGAAATCCAACCCTTTTCAAGAGGAAGCCCCGTCAAAATTAAAAATCAATAGAATGGATATTTTTGAATGTCAAGATGTTAAAACACAACATAGCATTCAGTTACAGAACAAAAATATTAGGTTGTAACGAAAGTTCTCCGCCACTGCAAGTATTGCCTGCACAAGCAGTTCGCGTTGGTGTCTTTGCCAACATTTTGCGAAACGATTTTTGTTATTTGAAAGAAAAAGACTTGTTTTACAGCACTGTGTTGTGAAATCTGTAAAAAAATATCGTTATGATTAAGTATAAGGTGTCTGAAATGGAACTATCACGCTACCCGATTGAATTATCCTTGACTCTCAGTTCTGTTGCAAAAAGTCAGCTACAGAATGACACCGAATCATGTGTACAGCTTAAGGTACTAGTGTTGTATCCTATGACACTGTGCAGATTGGGTACCGAAAGTTCAAAAAAGAGGACTGGGACATTGAAGAAGCAGAGCGCTCTGGCCGGCCTAATGATGCTGATGAGACTCGCCTACGACAATCTGTGGAAGAAGATAAAATATTCATCCACTCGAGAGTTAGCTAAAGAGTTAGACTTGAGTGCCATGTCCATGAGTCGCGCTAAGCATCGCATTAAATTGGCATATAAGGTCAATAGCTGGGTACCGCGTGAGCTGACTCAAGCAAATCTGGCGGGAAAACTTTCGTTACAACCTGATAATTATTGAATTGATTGAAAAAATAGCATAAAAATTCATAGGTTATTATAGAAATCCTAATTCTTTTTGGCTCGCCCGAATAAAATTAAATAAAGCATTCATTTCAAGCAATTCTGCAAAAAGAGGATAATAAATGAATGTCATTAAACTCAAGATCCTTTATTGGGTTGCTGAGCAGCCTTGACTTGGATCCCAACAGCCACTCTTATGGAATCCACACTGTTTTACAACACTTCCTTCGGTGTTTCACGGCGGCAACTTAAAATATAGGCTCCTGAAGTTCTCATTTTGTTTTTGGATGATATTCAGATGTATTCTTTCCATAGGCGTAGAGTTATAGGGGCCCGTGGGGCTCGAGCCCCCCCAATCAATTGGGAATAGGGGCTGAGCCCACCCAATAATGGACCACTCCATACAGAAAACTCATTTATATTAGCATAAAAAAAGTATTTCACGCCATTTACAAACGTTTAAAAAAACTTTACTTGTACTTTTAAAAATGTTCTTCTTTTGATTTCAATCAAGAATTAGTATTCATTGTGACGTCACGTAACACACAATATGACTATAAACCGCCCTCGCCAGGCTCTGGTTCATTAAAATCAGATTATGCAAAGTATGAAATGAAGAAAAGTTCAGATGTGTCTAAAATGCACTATCTCATCGAAAAAAAATATTTTTTCCCTCCTTTGGATTTATTACTTTGCTTCTTTTTTTAACTTATAATATGGTAGGAAGATACTAATATGGATACTTACCTTATATAGGTGTAGAATTCTATGGACCCATAGACCTCGAGTGCCCAATAATTTACACTTAAGTCATAGCTGCCAACTACTACGGAATAATACTACAACTACGCCTATGTCTCTAAATCAGTATATTTTTAACGGTAAACAGTATATTTTTTAATTATTTTTTTTTCAAAATAGTAACCAGCTCGCGCGCGCAGCACAAAAATTTTGCTATATTTTATGCCGAAAAATCATGTAGAAAAAGTGGTTAATTATCTTCCGTAGTAGTTGGCAGCTATGAGTAAATTATATGTACGTGAATACGTAGCGTAGCAAGAAATTTTTCATGGGGGGGGTACGACTTCTGCAACTGGCATATATATATATATACGGGTGTATGATAAGGGAGTTAAGAATATACATTTTGTATGGCAAAAAATTCCTCACCCCCCCTTTGCTACGCCACTGACGTGAATATATTTGGTTGTGGGGCCCGGCCCCCCCATATCATTTTAAAACTTTACGCTTATGATTCTTTCCAATGATGCTACATACATTCTCGAAAATATTTAAATATGGCCCATTTCCTGTCCATTTTTTCAAGGCTTATTCTTGAAACGATGGTTAGATGTCTCAAACTTACCATGCTTTTGGCCAGTAGTGTACATTTTGGAGGGGAAAAAATGTGCCTGCAGCTAAGTATTTTCCTTGCTTTGTAAAAGTTTATCTTTATGATATATTATTACCTTGTGGGGGGGGGGAGGGGGCGGGCATATTTTTTATCTACCCCCGGCGACAGTCCGGATCTTTACCGGGCGTGGTCTCTACTAGAGATGAGTTCGGGCTCATTTTTTGAAGCCCGAGCCCGAGGACTTTTAATCCGAGCCCGAGCAATATTGTTTAAGTCAGAGCCCGATCCCGAAATTTCAGCTAAAGATAAAAAAAATGGTACTTCATGGATAGAATACAATAAATTTTGCCGTTTGTGCAAATGAAAGACAAATAGAGTTGCAAACTCCCAATGCACTTTCTAATTCTTTGTATCCATCCTTTATCAAAAAATGTCGGATCTTATGACTCACTCAGGAATATAAACCGCCCTACTAAAATACCCAAAGAGCTTCACGCACCTTCTAGGCGCCCGTGCCACTCTATTTATTTGTTTATTTATTTACTTATTTTTTATAAGTACTTTTATTTTCCTCATGAATCATTTTTTAAAATCTATTTCAAGCAGTATGTTCAATAAAGGAGAAATTTTTCACGAGCCCGAGCCCGAACACAATTGTGAATGACATAGCCCGTCTCATCTCTAGTCTCTACGCCACTGCCCTGAACCGGGCCGCCCTACCTACACACTTCGTCGGAAGGAACCCCCATACCGCTCATACTGGGTAGATCGCCTCTCGGAAAACCCTTCTCCTCCTGGTCAACAGGTGGTGGTGGGTGTGTGCGTCATCGGTGTGACGTCACGAGGAATTCCCTCTCTTTTTTCCCTATCGGTGGGATTTCGTAGGAGCGAGGGTGAGTTGCGTGCGTGGGGACGACAGGAAGAAGTTGATTAGCACAATGAGCGGCTGGGGGTTGCCGTGGTCTCTCGCCACAATTAAACTCTCTTATCTGATGACGACGACATCCCATGCTGGTGCATTTATCTGCGTGCAATTGGATAATTTATTCCGGTTGTATCGAGTCGGGTCGACCGAAAAGAGTTTCGCTTACTCACTCACTTGAATTCGAATCACGGACTAAGAGGGTACAGGACAATCATCCAAGCATTGTGAAAGAACTAAATGAAATTTGCCTAAAAGGTGGCGCTGGGAGTCGTACCCATTAATTTTTTGGCGCATGCGTCTTGTGCTAGTAGCTAAAACGTAAACAAATATCAACGGAAGCACCCCGTGGGAGATGCTTACGCCGTGTGTCGTCAGAGGGTGCCCATGCCGTTAATCATTAAAAGGGGGTCGCATATTTTCCTTTCAGAGGCTGACGCAGTTGCGCCCGTCTGCCGCTTCCCGATGATCGTCCTAAAGTCTCTTAGTCCGTGATTCGAATGTTTCGACGACCCACGGAGCCGTATACAAAGGATATCGAGCTTGGAGGAAGGGGGTCCTAAAAGAGTGACAGTTTGTGACAGACAGAGGCGCAGAGAGTCAAGTCGGGGCCCGGGGATAAAATCTTTGGGGTCTCTTTGCTATCCAGAAATCCTTTTGGTGTCGTATTAGATCCATCATATATTCCTTATTAAAATTATTAAATATTTAAAGAAACTTTAAATGAATAGTAATTGGAAGATAATTAATAGATTTAAAAGTATTAATTTAAAAGAGTATTATACTTTAATAAGCATCCATGCTCTCAATAATACCAACATTTTGTTTGGAAGGTTTCGTCACCTCCACAGAGAAACTGTATTTCGAACATTAACATTTTTGCATGGCATGTTTCCTCAGTAATGAAAAAAACTATTTTTATTCATACTTCCATGCAAACAGGCAGCCAAAAAAATTTCAGAAGGCCAAAAAAGTGGAAATTTCAAAATTTTTTATAGAAAGTCTTGATCTTTAACATTTTGTTAAGGAAAAATCAAAATTTCGGAAGTCGGTTGGCCCATAGTCTCTCCGGCTATACACTTTCTTCCACTATTGAACAATGTGTCTCGGGAAAAAAAAATTATTTCTTGTTAAATAAATCTTTTCTACTTTGAGTCATGGCAAACCGTTGAATAACACTGTCCACGCCTACTTTTCTTGCAAAAGAAGATCAGTCAGAAACACTCCTGGTTTTTGTCAAGTGGGTGGTTTATGCTCTAGCTGGCTTTTTATAATTTCATTCAAAATTTAATTTGAAACATCCGGAGGCATAATCTGAATTTGGACTTTTTTTTTTTTTTTTTTTTTTTTTTTACAAAATCGACAACACAAATCAAGTATCATATAAACAGCAAAAGCGGGGGCCCCTTCACAAACTGGGGATTTCTCCCCTACTCCCCCTCCCTCTCTGCGCCACTGGTGACAGAGGGGGGTGGGCGGCTTGACACGGTCAGTATCGCATCGGGGCGACGTCTTCGAAAGGGCATCCTTTCCAACTCAAAAGGTTGAAACCAAATATAGAAGGGGCGCGTTTGCAGGGGGCGCCCCGTACCTCAGGGCACCCCTCTGCAAACGTCCGCCCTCCCACACCTCGAATTGTTTGTCCCATCTTATGCCCCATTTACGTTCAGCCCTTCCCACTTCTTCTCTCGCTGCAGCTTTTTTTTTTTTTTTTTTTCCAAGAAATACTTCTGCGTCAGCTCCAATAGCAGTGAGCGTTTACTTTCAGCTGTACTCGCCTTCTACTGTACTTCCCTCCTCCTCCCTTAAGAATCCCTCGAAGGGGGATCGCGCCGGGCAGAGAGGTCAGCAAGAAAGGTCGTGACATGAGCTGGACGAGAGAGGTGTTTACACTCCTGTTACTGCCATTTCTCCAGCTCCGTGCTGCCAAAGTGGACTGAGGCCCTTATTCAGATAGATTTAGTAGCTACTCAATCTATTGTTTAGTGACTGAATTTAGTAAAGTGGATTCAGATAGAATTTGGAGGCGGAGATACTAAACACGTGACCAAAACAAGCTGCTAAATCACCGACTCAACAAACGTAAGCCTGGAACAAGTGCCCGGATGGGTCTGCTAACTTCCCTGTTAACTTTTCCCTCATTTTTCCCTTGGTGTTAGTCACGTGTTTAGTACTAAATGTATCTGAACTCTACTTACTAACATTAAGTACTAGTATCCCCGCCCACTTTCGAACTTAGTAACTGAACAATAGGTTTGGTAGCTACTAAGTGTATCTGAATAGTAGCCTGAGTGTAACCCTTCGTTCACATTCTAAAGTTTGGCCTATAGAGGACCCAATAGTTATACTAGAGATTAGGGTGATTCATAAAAGACCCCAAAAATTTTTTTTCCCTTTTTTTTAGCTCTCAACCCCTAAAAATGGTCTATTCCACTAGAAAACATACCAGTATTTTTTAAAAAAATTTTAATTGATATTTAAGGGTCGCTACCGAATTTTGAAATATGAGAAATGAAGCAAAAACGATAAATTTTTAAATAAATAATTTTATTACAATCAGAATACAGTTTTATGAATGAAAATACTAAATAAGTGTTGAAATCTCGAAGTAGAAAGAAAGAAAAAATGTTATATAAAATTTGACTTATTGACGTTGGGGTTTTTCTGTCTATAATTCTTAACTAACAACATCAAGTACTGCTTCTGCTCCTCATCGTTTGTATGTAATTTGTTGTATTCTTCCATCAAAGCAACACCTCGTTCAGCTATATCATTAACGACTCTCATGTTTTGTACAATTTCTTTAGCTGACCTGTAGCTTTCTTCTTCCCACAGCTCAGGATCTTTTAGTATGAACTCGCATGAAATACCAGTCGTGTTGAAAAATTTCATTGTATTTGTTGTAACGAAATCTTCGATATTTTGATTTTTGATTTCATCATACCTCAAAGATGCCTTTTTAGGACTGTTTTCCAAACTTTCGTTATTCAGTGCTAAAATCATTCTGCGTTTTGTTTCATTAGAAATTCGCTTATCAAAAAAAAGCTAGAGCAACCAGTTCTTCAGAAAGATACCAAAGATGACCCAACATCTTTTTCCCGGCGACTTTGGCTAAAACTGTATCATGTTTTTCGAACTCAACTATGTCCTTCAAAATCTTCAGGTCATTTTCAGGTGCCATATAAGCCACTGGCACTGTAAACCAGTATTTTGCATAGACAAGTACAACAAATATGCAGATATCCGTAATGGCCTTAGCTTCTTTAATTGTGATCTTAAGCTGGTGCTTAAATAGAAATATTTTCAATGCATATACAGCTTTCGCCATCCAACGTGCACGATGCATTCCAGATGGGGCTTGTAATGAGATACCGCTTTCAGGAATCCCTCCTAAAAAGATAATGATTAAATGAAGGAGCTCCCTGTAATCGTCACGAGGCTGAAATTGTTGTAGTTGATTCTGAGCAAAAGTAATTATATCGGTCGCAGCAGTTTGAACGCAATTCCAAGTAGATGGTTCAAAAATTGCAGTTTTGAAGTCTTCCTGATATATTTTTATCCAACGGCTCTTAAATTTTTTGAAAATTATAATTTCAGGACTGCTGGGTGGTCCAATAGCTGATACTACGACAGCTTCCAGTACGATTTCTAAGATGTGATACCGACAAGGGAGCCAAATCAATTCTTTTTGCATTTTTTGTTCCAAAAGAATACAGGCTCCATTTATTCACCCAGTATTAGATGCCGTTGTGTCGAAGCACATACATCTTATTTTATCACGTAAGTTCCATGATGAAATTGTCTCGAAAATAGCAGACGCCATGGCCGTCTCCTTTGCCATCTGGAAGCTTAGCAACGGCCAAGAGCTGGTCCACTCCTTTTCCAGATACCAAGATTGGTAGATGATCTACTACTTCATGCCCTGTTATGTCCTCGAGCATTTTTCCATCCCAGTGCACAGTTAGTGTAGTTTGGGGTTGGAAATCAGATTTTATTGATTCAGCAAGCTGCAGTCTATTATTCATTCTTTGGCGACATATAGAGGAATAGCTTACGTTGTATTCTGATACATTACAGCCTAGACTTTTGAGTGTAGATGTCAAAACAACAGTTGATTTCCGGTCGCTCAATTTAGCGATGTCGAGACTAGTTGCTAAATTAGAATCTAGGATTGTTTTTCGGCCTCGTTTCCTTGGTATCGAAAAATCTTTGCTTGAAGAAGGTCCTGGCTTCGGAGAATTAGGACGACTTTGACTCATGTCACTATCACTCGTGTCCTCTGTAGAAGAAGTAGCTGAAGATGACAATAAATCGTATTTCTCAGTTAGTCTATTTATTGCTTCTTTTTCTTTCATTTTTTCCAACTTAACTTCTTTTTCTAATTGTTTAGCAAGTTTTCTAGCATACTGTTTATCAATCTTACCGATTCGTCCAAGACGGTTCATTTTTCTTTGGTTAAGAAATTGCTTATCTTTGTCAATATTCATTATATTTAGAGCATTAGAGTGAGCTATATCAAACAGAACATTTAAATTTGATTGCCACTTGTTTTCTTTTTCTTTCTTGCTGAACGCTTTGCCTTATTTTCTTTTTTTTTTTTTTTTTTATTCTGCCGTTCCTTGAAATATTTGAGTATTTTTGTGATAACATGTTGCTTTTCCTTGGTGGGAATACTTGCTTTTCCCATATAGTCATCACACCACCAGTAGTTAATGACGCTGATTCTCTATTTACTTTTTTCATTACATTTTTATAGTGAAAAAATAAACTCATTACTTCTTGCACTGAGGGTAATCTTGTTTGCACTAATTCTGAGCAAGTGTGTCCGATTAACCATATTTCATCTCTTTTTCTTGTTTTTATAACATCTGAAGCCATTATATGAATAATATTACAACACTAAACAAAACAAAAAAAAAATCGAAAGTAAGTCGCATTCACGAGCGAACACAACCACTTTGGAATGATTTTATCTCTGGGTAAGAAGCAGGATTGTTTATGTTGTAAATATCAGTCCAGCTAACTAAAGCTGGGGTATGTCATACGCATAAAATGTTCTTTTCTTTTTTTTCTCCCCCCCCCCCCCTCCTGCAGTGGGAGGTGCTCAATTTATTGGTACTTTCATGATATAGGGGTGGCCGGAAGTAGAGAAGAGAAGGAAACGCATAGACCCAAAAGGGCATTATTGCACTTAATTTTTAAACTTTGAGAGTTGGTAGCGACCCCTAAATATCAATAAAAAATTCTGAAATTAATAACCAATTTATATTTTAGTAGATAGAATGATATTATGGGTTGAGAGTCAAAAAAATAAAAACTTGAATTTTATGAATCACCCTACTAGAGATGTAACGAATAGTGATTTGGCCGAATAGCCGAATACCGCATATTCGGCCAATAGCTCAGGCCGAATACCGAATATTCGGCACATAGTTTAGGCCGAATACCGAATATTCGGCGGCCGAATATTAAATTTTTTAAAAATTTCATTTTAATTGTAAATAAAATATCGCGTCCCAATTTTGTAATTAAATACTAAATAAAGACTAATTGAAATTCATTTTATATTATTTGTAAGTACTTAAAAACACACAACAATATATTATCTTTAAAACCAAAAAAATCTTGGTCATGAAAAAAAATCTCTTTTACAAAGTTAAACACTCATAACAGCATAATTATATTTTTAGATTTTCATAATTTAATAAATAGGCTATGGTAAATGTGATTAATCTCGTAACTTCGTAATCACATCCTGTTTTGGCCTTTACAGTCAAAACAGGATCAAACTGCTCAATCTGAGCAAAACAGATTGAGCAGTTTTTCAAAATTATGTTTAATTGAGGATCTGAAAAAATTCCTCCTACCCCCACCCAATAAAGAAATTAGAAAATCAAGTCAAGTAGTGTCACCCAGTAGAAAAAAGTCTGCATTTCTCTAATATTATTAAATACATTGGTTTAGTTATTATTAAATACATTATTTTCGATTCAGTTTAAAATTCAATGACTTAGGATATTTTATTATATTAGATTACCATATTGAAGTATAACTAAGCAATATTATTTGTAAATGCTTTTAAAAAAAAAATATTTTTCTTTGTTCTGAAATTATTCAGCTGAATATGTAGAAATATTCGGCTACAACTATTCGGCCTACCGAATATGCCGAATACCGAATAGTGGCCGAATATTCGTTACATCCCTAAGTTATACCCGAATATTGCTACCTATTCAGCCGAATAATTTAGGGAAAAAAATATTTTTAACGTGTATTTTTAAATGCATTTACAAATAATATTGCGTAGTTTATACTTCAATGTGTTCATTTCATATCATAAAATATTATAAAGCCATTGAATTTTAAGCTGATTAAAACGTAATCTAATGTATTTAATAATATTAAAGTGCAGACTTTTCTACTGGGTGACACTACTTGACTCGGAACTGAAAATGGTTCACGGCCGAAGTTTGAAGGTCCCGGGTTCGGGTCCCATCGCGCGGTCGTCGCTATAACGGTCTGAAGTTTGGGTAGGTTTTCTCCAGATGTAACGTGAATACGCGTTAGAACCCCTTAGAAAGACCTCCAACCAAGGCATCCCTCGCGTAGGTTTGCCTTAATCACACACCATCACAATCACTTGACTCGGTTTTCTACTTTTATTGATAGGGTGGGGATAGGGAGAATCTTGGCAGATACTCAATTATAAACATAATTATGGAACTGTGCAATAGGTATCTTTTCATAACCAAGATTTTTTTTTTAGTTTCACAGGTAAGCTACTGGTGTGTGTGTGTGTGTGTGCGTGTGTTTAAGTACCTACAAATAATGCAAAATGAATTTTAACGAGCCTTCATTTAGTATTTAATTTGCAAAGCGACATTTTATGTAAAATTAAAATGAAATTTTAAAATATTTAATATTCGGCCAAATCACTATTCCTTACATCTCTAATAAAAATGTTAAAAATAAATTGAATAAAAACGGGAAAAAAAAAAGAAATTTATAAATCAAGTTCAAAATTTTTGCAGTTAGAAAAACATAATGAGGAAAAAAAAAATCAATTTGTCTGAGGTCCTTCGATGCGCCTCCACTTCCTCAATGGTAACTTTCAAATTTATCTACGAAAACGTATTTTTCTCGGTATCTTATGGTGACTCTCATCTCGGGGGCTGGCTGCAGCCCCATCAGCCACCCAGTGCGAATAGGGGGTTGGAGGGCCTATCGTTTAACTCCCACGCGTTTGCATCAGTGGGTTGCAGAGTTGTAATTAGACAGATATACTGTTACGAATTTTCGGGGCAACCCGCTGTTCTGGGGCTTAAAATATTGGGTTGGCAACAAAGTAATTGCGTTTTCCCGTATGTCAATATTTCGCCTGGCCAAAACTACAGAAGTTAATTATGCGAAATTTGGCACGTACGTGAGTTTTTCAACATAGGTGCTATAGATCAGAGCGCATTTTCCAAAATTCTTAATCTTAGGGGGGGTAAGGGGCCAAAAAGTTCTTTTCACATATCCCGCGTGATCTCCAATAAAAATAGAGATATCCGTGAAATTCTTTCTGTAAAATACAGCAGTCACGAATACCTAAAAATTAATTTCAGGACATTTTTAATAGTGTCCTCTAAGGAGGATAGAAGCGAAAAAAGGGGGAGGGTGGCCCTCTTTTATGGACGAAAAAAAATACTGCCAGTGAAATTCTTACTTTAAAATGTAACAAATATGAATCGTATGTTCAGGCACAGCTTACCTGTCATTAAAAACGTGTTGAAAACTTATTTGCTTGAATTTTATACAAGAAAACGCAATTACTTTGTTGCCAACCCAATAGCTCAAAATTCGTATTCTACGCTTCCTATAGTTAAATTTTGCTTTTTGTTGCCTCCAAATTGGCCCACTAGAACCGGAGATACAGAGGTTTTGGTTTCCGCACCGTTTTTCTATGGGTTTCAAGAAAACCTCGAGAAATAGACTCTTCTAGAAGCTTCTGGTAGCTTCTGCCCTACCTATATATACAAGCGTTTCAGGGGCCCCAGTTCAGTGTGAGTTGAGCACCCGGTGTGTGGATAGAGTTCTCTGAGTGAGTACGCTTGCTTTGCTCTGTGGTAGAAGCCGTGTTTTCGCTTGCTTTTCGAAGCTGTTTTTAAAGTGCTGTGTCTAAATTCTTGATGGCTGAGTCTTGAGAGACTGTTAGTGTTATCTCTCGTCTATTTTCACTGAATTTTTGCCTGTGAAAGTGTTTTATTGTGTGTAAGAAATACAGCATTTGGAGATGCTTTCTTCTTAACAATTTAAGGCGCAGTGATCCCGCTCTGGGAACACCCAACTCTAACGTTTGGACTGTTGCCAGTCACGATTGGATTTCTATAAAAATAGTTGCGGGTGACAGAGCTCCACGAGAATTCTTTACTTTTGAGCACCTCATTTCCCGTAAAAGAATGGTCACGATTATTTTTAACAGCACTGACATCTGCTGAAAAATGGAAGAACGCGAGAACAGCTGGATAGATTGCCCAATGCTGGAAAAAGGGCAACGGCTGCCCTTTTTCCAGCATTGGGAAAGGGTTGCGCCTCAAAGGGTTAAAAGCACATGACTGTTGGATTGTGCTTGTGAATTTTGTACAGCCGATGGTTCTACGAAGTTCTAGAAACAATTCTAGAACTTCTAGTTCTAGAAGTTGTTTTCCATCCTGACCAGTGGACTCTTTACTAGAACTTTCTACACCCATTGGACTTTAGAACGACGGGAACAATCAGAGTATTCTGTAACAATACTAAGCTTATATATAATATGCATGTTCATTTCCCATTAAAAATCCATCAGTGCTATGGGTTGTTCATCCTCCTATCCTCGACCCCAATAAACTACATCTGGCTACCTACGTAAGTTTGTTAGGGAGTCATAGCGGCAAGCACGGAAATTACATTTAATTGAATAAGAGAATTTCACAAGTCATTTTTTATGTGTTTAAGCATTGAAAATGGTCTTTCACTATGGTTAAGGGGAAAAGTGGAATGTTTTGCACCATTTTTTACTTTTCAAACATGTACCCTGTAAGGAAAGTATGGGTAAAGAAAGAAAAAGTAAAAAATTAGACTTCGAGATTTTGGTGTATGGACACGTTTTTGAGGTCTTCTGAATGAATGGATGCTGTTTTTACGAGATATGTTTGTGTGTATGTGAGTGATTCGATGGAGCTCAAATTGGGTATATATGTCATAAACCACCGTCGCAAGACCGGTATTGATTTGGGTGTGTATAGGATTATAGTTTTTCTACAGGGCTACGACAAAGATTTCTTTTTCATTTACAGGATGGCCTATGGGGGAAAATTCTTAAAAGTGCGCTAGCGTTTAAACGGTAGATTGGATTGAGCTCAAATTGGGTATACATGTTATAAACCACCGTTGCAAGACCGGTATTGATTTTGGTGTGTATAGGACTTATAGTTTTTCTACAGGGCTACGACAAAGATTTCTTTTACATTATGGCCTATGGGGGGAATTTCTTGAAAGTGCGCTAGCGTTTAAACGATACATTCGATTGAGCTCAAATTCGGTATACATGTTATAAACCACCATCCTAAGACCGGTATTGATTTTGGTGTGTATAGGACTTATAGTTCTCCTAAAGGGCTACGACAAATCTTTCTTTTATGTTATGGCATAATGGCATATGGGGAGACATTCTTGAAAGTGCGCAAGCGTTTAAACGGTGCATTCGATTGAGTTTCAATTTGGTATATATGTTTGAATGATTCATCGATTGAAATTTATTTAAGTGCTGGGTCATGATCTTAATCGTAAGTGTTCGGAAAGTCGAGTGGAGTCACTCCAGATTTTTTACTTTCCAAACATGTACCCTGTAAGGAAAGTATTGGTAACGAAAGAAAAAGTAAAAAATTAGACTTCGAGATTTTGGTGTATGGACACGTTTTGAGGTCTTCTGAATGAATGGATGCTGCTTTTACGAGATATGTTTGTGTGTATGTGAGTGAACATGATTCGATGGAGCTCAAATATCGGGTATATCTATCGTAAACTACCGTCGCAAGACCGGTATTGATTGGGGTGTGTATAGGATTTATAGTTTTTCTACAGGGCTACGACCAAGATTTCTTTTTCATTTACAGGATGGCCTATGGGGGAAAATTCTTGAAAGTGCGCTAGCGTTTAAACGGTCCATTCGATGGAGCTCAAATTGGTATATAGCTTTGAATGATTCATCGATTCAAATTGATTTAAATGCTCGGGAATGATCTGAATCGTAAGTGGTCGGAAAGTCGAGTGGAGTCACTTCAGATTTTTTTTTTACTAATTTACCATTACATTTTATAATTGTAAACACTTGCAAAAGCGCGGGCCTTAGGCGTACGCTTATAAAAGCCTTATGCATAAGCGTCGGGTCGAAAATAAAGATTATTTAAAAAAAAAAAAAAAAAAAAAAAAATCAGGGAAAAAACGGTCAACAAAAATCCAGGGGTAGCAAGTGCTCCGCGACTGCCCAAGAAGCAAGTTTCTGAAGGTCAGACGCTATACGGAAGTCGAGAAAGGGGAGAAATCCCCCCCCCCCCTTAAAAAAGAAAAAGACCACGGCGAAGTATAAGTTTTTTAATGTAGAAGCGTTCCTTTTTCACGAAAGTAATTCCAATTTCAAATGAGGGAGACCTCAAAGATAAGTTAGCTTTCCATTTCCGCCAAGTAAAAATGAAATGATTTCATTTAAAAAAAAAAAAAAAAAGATTTCCTCAGTTGGCCGACGTTATCTATTAAAAAAAAAGGCGGGCCACCTAATGCGAAATACTCTTAGTCAAAGCCGGCGAGCCATTCTGTTTCTCTGCTTTGTACAAAATGAGATCTCAAGAAGCCACCACCAGCATTTTATTTAATTATTTTTTTTTAAAGAAACTCTGTATTTGTTGGAGAGTTCTAAGGAAAGCTATCGTGAATTCAATTTCGGCTTAAGTGTTTTATTTCAGGTATTTTGTGCGTTTATCCATACACGCACAAAATCCCCCCAAGAGAAACGGGGCGCCAGACAGTCGCCCGCTTAAATTGAAAAATAAAAGTTGGCGGCTAATATTTTGTAATTTTTACTTTCCGAACATGTACCCTGTAAGGAAAGTATTGTCATCCTGAAAAAATTTGACTTCGAGATTTGGGTGTTTTTGCACGTTTTGAGGGCTTCTGAATCCATTGATGCTATTTTTACGAGATGTATGTATGTATGTGTGTGTGTGTGTGATGTGTGTTTGTGTGTATGTGAGTGAACACGATAGCTCCTGAACGGAGCATTCGATTGAGCTCAAATTGGATATATATGTCATAAACCACCGTCGCAAGACCGGTATTGATTTGGGTGTGTATAGGACTTATAGTTTTTCTACAGGGCTACGACAAAGATTTCTTTTACATTATGGCCTATGGGGGGAATTTCTTGAAAGTGCGCTAGCGTTTAAACGATACATTCGATTGAGCTCAAATTCGGTATACATGTTATAAACCACCATCCTAAGACCGGTATTGATTTTTGTGTGTATAGGACTTAGTTCTCCTAAAGGGCTACGACAAACTTTCTTTTATGTTATGGCATAATGGCATATGGGGAGACATTCTTGAAAGTGCGCAAGCGTTTAAACGGTGCATTCGATTGAGTTTCAATTGGGTATATATGTTTGAATGATTCATCGATTCAAATTTATTTAAGTGCTTGGTAATGATCTTAATCGTAAGTGTTCGGAAAGTCGAGTGGAGTCACTCCAGATTTTTTTTCCTTTCCGAACATGTACCATGTAAGGAAAGTATTGTCATCCTGAAAAAATTCGACTTCGAGATTTTGGTGTATGGACACGTTTGGAGGTCTTCTGAATTCATTTATGCTATTTTTACAGAGTATGTATGATGTGTGTGTGTGTGTATGTGAGTGAACACGATAACTCCTCAACGGGGCATTCGATGGAGCTCCAATTGGGTATATATGTTCTAAACCACCGTCGCAAGACCGGTATTGATTTGGGTGTGTATAGGACTTATAGTTTTTCTACAGGGCTACGACCAAGATTTCTTTTACATTATGGCCTATGGGGGAAATTCTTCAAAGTGCGCTAGCGTTTAAACGGCGCATTCGATGGAGCTTCCATTGGGTATCTATGTTTGAATGATTCATCGATTCAAATGGATTGAAATGCTGGGTCATGATCTTAATCGTAAGTGTTTGGAAAGTCGAGTGGAGTCACTCCAGATTATTTCGTTTTAAAAAAATGAGTACACTTACGTACGTACCCTACTTTTATTATATTATAGATTAAAATCTTTAAAGTCGTACAAAAGGTTTACCATTTTTTGATAATGGACCGCCAGGTTTGCTGCCAAGAGATAACTTTAAAACCGAACCGAGCTTGGCGATATCTTCCAAATTGGGCTAGAAACTAGAAAAGTATAGTTCGAATATGCCTGGCGATGATTGTAAAAGAATGTTAGTAGGCGATATAGATTTCAATTTCAAATATATGCTTCATGAAACAAGAAGGACAAACACGGCACACGCATGGATTAGGATGCCCATTCCAAACAGTATTTAGTCTCACCATGGCACGGTGGTTATGCTTAACGTGACCCTTTATTTTCTTCCTCAAAACGGGACATCGACATTTTTGAAGGTCATAGTGTAGGGAGACTGAATTTATAGGACTGCATGGTATTTTTTAGTTTTAAGAAAACGCGCAAGCAAGCTTGTGTTAATGTTAATTTCAAAATAAAATGAAAAAAAAAATTCTAAAACACACATATACTATAAAAATAGTGCAAGGCGTACGTTTCGGGTGGTACAAGGGGTACGCCCTTCTTCGACTTCCAAAACACCCTCCGACACAAGGCAGGAAGGTAGGAAAGCGAGACATATAAACAAAAGGACACACAGAAAAAAGGAGTTGTCATTCGGAATGAAAATAATTCTTAGAAAACCAGAGTGAAAAGGGAAAATAAAGTGGAGATCGGGGGAGGGGTGGGGAGATAAGTAAAAGAGGAACATGACTTTAAAATAAGAAATAAATTGAAATAGTTGACAAAAAAGAACATTAAAAGAACAAATACAAAAAAAAAAAACCATCCCCCATCGTTTTCTTTGCGTCTCCAGAGGGGAGGGAGAGAGGTTAGGTTTTTTTCTTTCTTTTTTCTTTATAGACACTACCGTTAGATGATTTTAGATTTTGAGCGGCCTTTATTGAAATCGTGACCGTGCGTTGCTCTCTTTCTAAAAACGGGACATTACGGTGTCCCGTAGCTGTGCTTGGGGGCAACGGGACAAGCCACCTAAAAACGGGACGTATGGTCACCTTAGTTATGCTACTGAAAATGGTAGATGGCCGAAGTGTGAAGGTCCCGGGTTCGGGTCCCATCGCGCGGCTGTCGATCTAACGGTTTTGGTAGGTTTTCTCCAGTTGTAACATGAATAAGCGTTAGAACCCCCTAGAAAGTCCTCTACCAAGGTTCCCCCCCATGGCAGTTCGCCTTAGTGTAGCTTTACCATAATCACACACAACAACCCAACAATATTTAAAAGGGTGTCGTACAGTTGGAATACGCTTGCTGGAAATTGTAGAACAGTTTTAGTGGGCAATTTTAAGATCGATTTTGATTCCAAAGATGTGTTTTATGGTACAAGAAAGAGTGGATTCCAATTTTAACGCCCCCCACTCTCGCCAACCTAAAAAAATCGCCGTACTTTGGCGAGCTTTGCAGTCATAGGTCTCTAGGAGTGATGCACGAGTTTCAACGCTCCCAAAGGAACTAGATGAAAACTTCAGTGAACCAATGAGCGATAAACGGATCACTTAAGGAATTTGAAGGGTCTTAATCATCAAAACTTCATTAATTGGCAACCCAAATAAATACATAAACAAATAAGTAATGCTGTACTTACAGGTTGTTCCAAAACGCCCTTTTTAAATTACGGTTGCCACATGCCGTGTTTACTCGCGTAATAGTCGCACTTTTTTTTTTTTCCAATTTTTCATGGTGAAAGTCTAGGTGCGACTATTATGCGGGGAAAATTTACTGTATATTGTAACTCTAGAGCTGTTTTTTCTGCTTTAAAACGGGGTTGCGACTATTACGCGAATAAACACGGTAAATACAAAAAGTCGTCATGGTAACTGAATTTGTATAGTTATCGCCACCTTGGCGAGAGTGGGAGGGTTAAAGTAGGAGTCAATCCCCTAAAGTGAACAAATTAGCGATATTCAGGAATTTGGAAACATTTAATTATTAAAACTACATTAAGTGGCAACCCAAAAGAGATAAATAAGTAATGGAATATACCGTTGCCAAGAAAGATTTTGGTAGGGGTTTGCAAATTATATGTCTCAATGTGGCTGGTTTTTAATACCCTTTTGCAAATAGTGATTTCTGAAAGTTTCGGGGGGATTTGTACCCCCAAAACCCCCCTTGGCTATGGCCTTGCCGTGATGTATTGGAATACTTTTGTTTGATCCTGTTCAAAAGCGTCCAATGCCCTAGACACCCTTTTCAATAGGGTACGTCCGCACCATGACACAGTGGTTATGTCACTGAAAATGGTAGATGGCAGCAGTGTGAAGGTCTCGGGTTCGAGTCCCATTGCGCGGCTGTGGATCTAGAAGTCTGGAGTTTTGGTGGGTTTTCCCCAGATCTAACGTAAATACGCGTTAGAACCTCTTAGAAAGTCCTCCTACCAAGGCACCCCCATTCTTGGCAGATCGCTCTGGCGTAGCGTTGTCATAATCACAAATAGGGTACAGTTCATAAGAGTAATGTCTGTCTATTTTGCAGTACAGTAGATTTTTCTCTGTACTGCAATCTATATCCACAGTCTCGACGAAATTTGGCCCTAAAACAGGGTTTTCTACAGACCTGGAAAGTCAGGGATTATCAGGGATATCAGCAATATATCCACAGTCTCCGGACGAAATTTGGCCCTAAAACAGGGTTTCTACAGACCTGGAAAGTCAGGGATTATCAGGGAAATGAGTTTTGGTCAGGGAAAGTCAGGGATTTGGGAAAAAAAAGTTGGGAAAATTGGCAGAAATGGAAGAAAGGTCAGGGAAAGGCAAGAAAAATAAAATTTTGCGGTCCAATCAAGAAAATATTGGCTGTTTGAACCTAACTGTAGAAATTGTTTTATTTTCACTTTCTCATTCAACCTTATCAATGATTTTAAAATGTGTTCTTGATGAGCAAATCTGGTGCAGCTGAAATAGGCTTCGTTTTATCCTAAATGATTATCAGCCATGGTTCTTGTTAGAATCCAGTCATGTCCAATAAGATTCTTGTATAGATTAATTTTATTACTATCATTATTTGTAAAAAAGGGGGCAAAATATATAAAAATTGATTAATGAAAGGATGTCATGTTAAAAATAGAATCGCAAAATTCGGGAAAGCACGCTCGATCAAGTCAGGGAAGCAAAAGCTGTGAAATCTGTAGAAACCCTGTAAAATAATTCTGCTATGCCCTCACAAACTGAAATTTTTGAACATCCTTGGCATGTTTTAAAAATGGCATCCTTCTGTTATGGTTTATTCCTCCATAACTGTGGTTTTTTTTTTTTTTTTTCTATTCAAGAAATGAAAGTCCATTTTTTTTTTTTTAAGAGCTGGACCCGATGGTTACGATTTCTTTTTAATAAATCGGGATTTCTGTCATCCGGAAATCGGTCCATTCCCAGCGATTCCGGATTGTAGAAGTTTTACTGCAGTCTGAGCACGACAAACCGAGAAATCACGCGGTCAATTGAGCACAATTGTCTGTGTTTTAGGACAATTGTGGATTTCATCTAAGAACCTTGAGGAATGTCTGCATCCCGTGAGGACGAAGATGAAAATCCGAAACCAGTTTGAGACGGAGTGGTCACACTCCGCCGGACACGTCTCCGATCAGCTGACGACACAACGCCATTCTGTCAGTCCTGTGTCGGCTGACCTTACAGAACGAGTGGCGCAGGCACACAAGGAATTATTGTTATTATTCATGTACTGCTACAGCAGTGGTTCCCAACCTTTCTCTCCCTGCGAACCCCCTTCTAAAATACATTAAAAAAAAATATAAACTAAACAGGGTGTCTACCGCTCCGGAAAATCTGGAAAAAGCCGGGAAATTGGAAAATAGGTCCGGGAAATTGGATAATGGGTCCGGAAAATTCACCAAAAGAATCTTTTTTTTTTTTTTTTTCCGTGTTCTTTTTTCTTACTCTTTCTCTCTAATTGTCAGACTCAAAACCGAAACCAACTGCAACGCATTTTTCGGACCGCGAAAGTATCAAGCCATGTGTTTGTATAAGGAGGGAAAAACGGGGCTCATCCATCGTGACCGGAGAATAAAAGACAAATTAGCTTACTGGGTAACTTATGGCTTAGGACCGTATTTCCAAGAACAGTGAGTTAATTCTATCGGAAAGTGCGACTACTTCTGTTTCTCAATAGATGAAAGCTTAATCCTGTATACTTCAGTTAAAATGGATTTCAGGAAGTTTTACAAAATATGCAAACATAAAGACACTCTGCAATTCCCCAAAGTAAAATTTATTCGTGAGGAATTTTTTTCCCGGGACCTCCCAAAAGTCAGGAAATTGACTTTCAGAAATTTGGTAGACACCCTGATAAAACCCGGGTTTATCAAGGATTTTTAAACGAAGGATTCAAAATGTCAAAAGAGGGAAAAAAGACAATAAAAAGCTATTTTGAAAATGACATTCTTAAACTTATTAATGGATGATGGCTTGGAAAGGTTGTTTTTTTTTCCCCAATAAAAGATATCTGCATTTTAATTAGTGATGTAACGAATATTCGGCTGTTTTTGCCGAATACTGAATAGATATTCGCCCGAATAGTTGCGGCCGAATATTGCTACCTATTCAGCTGAATAATTTCAGAACAAAGAAAAACATATTTTTAATATGAATTTCCAAATCCATTTACAAATAATATTGCTTGGTTATATTCAATATGTTAATTTCGTATTATGAAATAACCTAAGTCATTGAATTTTAAACTGAATGAAACATAATCTAATGTGTTTAATATTACAAAATTGCAGGCTTTTCTACTAGGTGAAACTACTTGACTGAGTCCTCCTACCCATAAAAAAGGTAGAAAACCCTTTCCAGATCCTAAATTACAATAATAATTTTGAAAAGCTGCTACATATGTTTGCCCAGGGGCTGTCAAACTCAAAGCATGATGTGATTATGTATAGTTGCCAGATTGAATCACATTGACCATAGCGTTTTATTAAATTATGAATATCTCAAACCATAAATATGCTGCTATGAGTGTTTAACTTTGTAAAAGATATTTTTTCATGACCCAGATTTTTTTGTTTTACAGATAATATACAGTTGTGTGTTTTTAAGTACCTACCAATAATATAAAATGAATTTTAATGAGTCTTTATTTAGTATTTAATTACAAATTTGAAAAGCGACATTTTATTTACAGTTAAAATGAAATTTTTAAAAATGCAATATTCGGCCGCCAAATATTCGGCTATTCGGCCGAATCACTATTCGTTACATCTCTAATTTTAATATGTGTTGCTGCATTCTTAGGCACATTAAAATAAAGCTAGAATAACATCTCTCGAGATCAGTAAGAAATTTCCGTGGACCCCCTTTCGAAGCATTTCTCTCCCAATTGTTCGAGGAACAGAACTCTCTCCATATACGGCACTCTCTACATACGGCTATTAGAGTACGGGCAGAATTGGGTAAAATACATCCAAAAAGATATTTTCAATGCAAAACGCAATATACATTGATTTTAGCACATTAAAATACAAAATGCTTTCCGAATTGAAAATATACAAACTACATGTATTTTTAAAATACATTTAAAAAATTTTAAGTATTTTAATTGAGAACAGACTCAATTTTAAACTGAAGATCCCCGTTCTAGTGCCCAGAAAATTCTAAATAATACTACACAAACATGTTTTTACTTCTTTGGCTTCATTCATATTTGTAAATGAGTTACCAGCAATACAGACGAATTCCTAGATCAAACATCATTATACTATAATCTCTATAGAGATGCAATGGATATCCGGCAAACATACTGCATCCGGCCAATATGCCAGATAATTGGCTGTAGCCGGATATTGCAAACATCGGGCCTAAAATTATAACATAATAAATAAATAAATTCTAAAAACTGCAAAAATAAAAAGTGCGAAAAAACAATTTATGAAAATATTTTTTTTCAGTACTTTTTAGAATGTATATTTATTATGTATAGAAAATGGGGGAGGGGGAAGTACTTCTATCCATGGCTCGCGCTAGACCTCAGAATCTGCGAGTCCTGCTGACTCGCAGTCAATAAAAGTGAGAGTCAATTTTTGAAAACCGCGAGTCAAAGTCAAAAACTAGTTTTGTTTTTTACTTCCTTGTACGTAGTATAAGGAAGTAATGTGATCCCGAAAAATTTTGGGGGCCAAATTTCGAAAAAAAATCCGATTTTGACTACCTCTAAATTTAATTTTAAGAATTTTTTCGATGCATCTCATCGTAGGCTAGCATGCACGATCATATTAACGCGTCTGCAACTCATTTTGACCAGTGGCGAGTCTACTGTGGTCAGTTTTTCCATGCCGTCTGTACGTACGTACGTACGTACGTATGTATGTAACTCGCATATCTCAAAAACTATTGGTCGTAGAATGTTGAGATTTGATATTTAGGATTGTTCTATGATCTAGTTGTGCACCTCCCCTTTTGGTGGCAATCGAATGGATAGTTTATCTACAGGACCGCCCAAAACATTCGAAATACATTACGCTCAATGGGCCGAAATTCATTAAACTCGCCATATACTCAAAAACTATTAGGGCGTAGAATAGTTGATGAAACTTTATATTTAGGATTGTTGTAACATCTAGTTGTGCACCTCCCCTTTCGGTTCCATTCGACTGAATAGTTTATCTACAGGACCGCCTAAAAGATTCGAAATACATTACGCTCTATGGGCCGAAATTCATCTAAGCGTTTTTTTAGAGGTATTGGGCTATTTCAAACGACTCAGAAGTGATATATGCTGTAAAGAGTTAGAAAATAATTTCTCCATTAAAAAAAGTGTCTTTATCATTTACAGTTCTGCTAGAGGAACACTCAAAAGATTTCCAATACATTACGGTCAATAGCAATTTTAGGGCATTCATCCATTTCAAGCACAATACCGTCCTACCACATAAGTTAGGTAATGGTCCGACCACGGTCACGTGCCTCCTCAAGAACTATGCCAAAAGTCGCCAAGCTTGGCGACTTTTGGTGTACGTGTGTGCATATTTAACTCTCAAATCTCAAAAATTATTATGAAATTTCATATATAAGATTGTTGTAACATCTAGTTGTGCATCTCGATTTTTGGTTCCAATCTACTGGAGAGTTTATTTACAGGACCACCGAAAAGAATTTCAGTACCTTAATGTCTATGTACATCTTCATTATAATACAACTGTAGACAGTCATTGTTTCGTACATGCCCAAAATCTCGCCGTCTGTCCTCGACCTTGGCGAGTTTTGGCGAAATATCGCCAAATTTGGCGATAGTCAGTCATTGGGTCCATGCCCAAAGTATCGCCATTTGTCATCGTTCTTGGCGAGTTTTGGCGAAATATCGCCAAATTTGGCGATAATCTGTCATTGTTTGGTTTATGCTTAAAATCTCGCCAAATGTCGTCGACATTGACGAGTTTCGCCGAAATATCGCCAAATTTGGCGCCAAAAATTATTTCCTATTTTGTATAACTCTAAAACTTTAACCCGTAGATTTTTTAACTTTATATTTAGAACTATTGTAATATCTAACTGTTTTCAATATCTTTTTTGACAGCAATCGACTGAGAATTTATTTACGTGGTGAGCCAAATGACTTTGAATACATTGAGGTGTATAGATGCATTCAATTCATTGAAAGTCTGTGGTCA
Source organism: Cheiracanthium punctorium (assembly GCA_038373885.1). Classification (NCBI taxonomy): domain Eukaryota; kingdom Metazoa; phylum Arthropoda; class Arachnida; order Araneae; family Cheiracanthiidae; genus Cheiracanthium; species Cheiracanthium punctorium. Next base: position 474,584 of record JAWZYV010017067.1, on the reverse strand, counting down.
ATGACTACTTTGGCTATCCCCAAAATCTCGCTGACTATCTCAAGTTTGTCGGCTTTTGGTGAAATATCGCCCAATAAAGTGTCAGAAGGAAATCTTTCAAATTGAACTCAGCTTGGCGATATCGAAATATTTGGCTGGAAATCGCTAAACCTTACTATTATTGATATTTTATCTCTTTCAAACAAATAAATTTAGAGGAAGTGCGTCGAAAATATTTTTGATCTAATGGACGTGCAAGGAAGTCATGTGTTGGACACATCAGATTTTTTTTATCATGTAATTATTAATTTTCACCTACATATTGATTTCTCCAGAATGCACGATCAATATAAACTAGATTATAGGCATGAATAGCATAACCGTGCGGCTGAAATTTTGCGAGTCCAATTTGACTCGCGGTTTCAAAAAGTGAGCAATTTTTTCAAAAAATATTGGTTTACGCGTAAAATGCGAGTGTGCAAATCACTGTATTGTACAAAAACACTGTTTTTCAATCTTTGTAAAAATTCTGTTACCTTTTTTCCCACTATAAATTGACTAGTGAGAAATGTCACCCACCCCCCCCTAATTTTGATAAAGTAAGGAAATGTGTTACATTGATTTTCCAACAGTTGAATGGAGATGTCTTTCTTTCAAGAAGTGATCTTTTAAGATATTGATCTAACTCTCGAAGAAGAACATCCACGACATTGTTATTTGTATCAGCTTTAGTGGCAGTCAAACTGTTACTCCATTCATGGAAACAATCCCTAAAGGATGTCTGATTTTTGAATTAAATGATTTCAAACTAATGAGAAAATTGAAAGAAAATAGTAATAGCTCAAGGATCTAAGAAAACGAGTGAATATAAAACAAAAAAGAAGAAAGCATACTGTTGCCGGATGACCGGATATCCGGCTGAAAGTTTGGCCGGATATTCGGTATCCGGCCCAATGGATATCCGTTTCATCACTACTATAGTCTAAACCAGGAGTTCCCAACCTTTTTACTTCCTAGACCCCCTTGAAAGTTTTTTGTTTTTTTTCAGTAGACCCCCTAATGTTTTTAATACATAAAAAATCACTATGTATGAAGTTGAAGGATAATTCAATAACTAAAAAACTACATTTTATTAAACCACTTTCAGTTTTACGGAATTACATTGGATTGTAACATATATATGTCATAATGTGAGGGTTGTGGTGGATGCTTTTCCTTAATATTTTTTATATTGGGTAAAAAACTAGTCCATGCTAATCTTAACCCTTTAAAGCGCAGTGATCCCGCTCTGGGAACACCCAAATTTGACGTTTTGACTATTGCCAGTCACGAAGAATAGTTTTGATTTCTATAAAAATAGTTGCGGGTGACCTAGCTCCACGGGAATCCTTTTCCTTTTTAGCACGTCATTTCCCGTCAAAAAATTGTCACGAATATTTTTAACAGCACCGACATCTGCCGAAAAATGGAAGAACGCGAGAACAGCTGGATAGATGGCCCCATGCTGAAAAAAGGGCAGCCGTTGCCATCGCTCGACTTAACGACAGCCTTTTGACGACAGCTGGCAGTGCCCGGCACAGCCAGCTGTCGTCAAAAAAGGGTCTCCCGATCTGTGGCACGCGATGCACGTTTCGATCGTCCGCCCTCTTGCGGGTCGTTCAGTCGAGCGATGGCAACGGCTGCCCTCTTTTCAGCATGGGGGCCATCTATCAGGCTGTTCTTGCATTCTTCCGTTCTTCGGCAGATGTAGGTGCTGTTAAAAATAATCGTGACAATTTTTTACGGGAAATGAAGTGCTAAAAAGTAAGAGATTCTCGTGGAGCTCTGTGATCCGCAATTATTTTTATAGAAATCCAATCTATTCTTCGTGGCTGGCAGCAGTCCAAACGTCAAAGTTGGATATTCCCAGAGCGGGAACACTGCGCGTTAAAGGGTTAATAAATGGCTCACTCGGCTAAATCCTGCCTCAAACAAGCAAGAAGTAGAAAATGCTAAAAATAATGGTGTTCGGGTCTAAGTTGACATTTTTTGCGAATGCCCTTAGAATTCCAGAATTTGTCGTAACCTTTTGCTCGAAAACTTAATTTTATCTTTCAAATTCCGTTTCAACTGAATCAGTTCTTGCAAAAATAGCTCATCATTCGTGGTATTGCGTCTTTGTAACGGGCATTTATGTTATTCTTTTAATTGTTGCAGGTGTTCAGTGTACATAGGAATGTCATCGGCATCATTTTCAACACGCTTAAACCCAAACGAGCGAAATTCGATCTGTCGGAGCGAAAAGTGAGCTTCTCCTTTAGGAGCGTTTCTTTATCACAAGAGCGGAGCGGAATATAACAATGAGCAAGGACGGGAAATTCTCGGAGAAGATAGGAAGCGAGGACAGGATTCTCAGAAAAAGGACTACACGCTTAAATCTATCGAGTAAAATAATAATCAAACGGAGTATATTTTTACTCAATTTTTTACTTCAAACAGCCATTCTCCCGATTGAGTAAAATTTGCTCCATTAATCGCCAAAAATCAATGGAGCGAAAAATTCTCAATTTTTGAGCATTATACAACAGCTCCATTTAGGCTAAATAATAATCAAAAATGAGGAGTGTCTGTCCGTTTTTAATTAATATAACTGAATTACGATTAAGCTATAGAATGAGCGTTTTTACAAAATCAGCAATTTTTAATTAATATATCTGTACTCAATTAAGATTATTTTAAGCTATAAAAAAGGTGTTTTATTAAAATTTGCTGTTTTTGATTAATATATTAAATTATTCGTTTTCTTCATTTTTTATTATCAGAGCTGTAATCTATGATTATAAGCCCGAGAAAATGAATTTTCAATCAAGGCAAATACATTACATATATCTTAATACACTATAAAAAAGTATTTTTTTAATAAATAGAATATAATTTCACTATAGTCTCTAGTTATAAAACGAATTCACAGTACAGTCAGAATACAGAAATGCAATCATGGTTAAACCAGCTGTGAGATTTAATTAAAGCAGCAGCCAAATTTATTGACATGAAAAATGTAAAATACTACTTACTCATTTTGGGTGGAGATATCATAACTTCATTTGTTTTACAACAGCTTTTTATAATCCAATCGTAAGAAACTATGTCATTAAAGCGAAATCTTTACCTAAAGCATCTCCTCCATATCTAGGCTGAATTTATTTCACAACTCTGAATATGAAAAAGATGCATTTGGTATTCGGATATAACATAAAATTATCAACAGCGAATACACACACAACTATGCCCGACTATGAACCGTTAGCCGTTGAACAGCGTGGGTCACGTGATAGTAATAGGATATGGGTCGTGGGGGAGAAAGACAGAATACTCAAATAGACAATATTTTTGTGAAAATTGAGCTAAGTAGGATCTAGCGAATCGGGAGGATTGAGGCGAATTGAGGAGATAACAAATTACTTTCTTTAATGAGTATTTTTTAGCGTAAAAGGATTTAAATCAGCCGATAAGAAATTTAATCAATAAAGGAGTGTTAGTTTTAATCAATAGATTTAAGCGTGTACGTAAAGAGCCCTTTCGCGGAAATACAGGTCGGTTTCCAAGGAAACAGATCGCTCCGCAGTGCTTGTAGTATCCGCAGTGTATCGTTTTTTTTTTTTTTTTTCGCTCTTTGGGTTTAAGCGTGAACAACAAACAGAATGTTGCATCCAATTTTCAAAGTATCGAAAATCATCTCTGTTTAATGTGGCAATATACAAATCAAGTTTGGAGATCTGTATTCTACTTATACATAGTAAAACGGATATTATTATTGTTGCGAATTTTCGGGGCAACCCGCTGTTCTGGGATTGAAAATAGTTCAAAATTCGTATTCTACGCTTCCAATAGTCAAATTTTGCGTTTCGTTGCATCCAAAGCGGTACACTAGAAACGGAGGTTTCAGTTTCCCCCTTCATTTGTATGGCATTTCTAGAAATCTCGAGCAAAGACGGCCCGAGGGGCGTAGCAATTAAATGAGATAGCAATTAAATGGCCCAGGAGCGGGGCCTTAGGCGATAGTCTACATTCGCACCCCCCCCCCTTGGGCCGGCCCTGACTCGCGAAACATTTTGGCGCCCAATTGGGCGATATTTCGCCAAAAGTCGCCAGGGGGCGACATTTCGGTCATTGGGCGCGATTTTCCCAATGGGACCTGTAAAGTTTGTTTTACTGCATTATCATCGCATAAAAGCCTAAGATTTCTCTTCTATGACGTCATCAAAATTCCCGCTTTATGTGGAATCTTCGAGAAATAGACTTTTCTGGAAGCTCCTCGTAGCTTCTGCCTCCTCTATAAATACAAGTCAGCGCTGCACCGAGTTCAGTCGCGTGAATGAGCTGAGTACGTGTAGCTTTGCTCTGTGAATGATAGTGCTATAGAAGCGGTATTTTCGCTTGCTTTTCGAAGCTGTTTTTAAGTGCTGTGTGTCAATTCTTGATTGCTGAGTCTTGAGAGACTGTTAGTGTTATCTCTCGTCTATTTTCCCAGAATTTTTGCCTGTGGAAGTGTTTTATTTTGTGAGAGAAATACAGCATTTGTGAGAGCTTCTGATCTAAGCGGACTGTTAAAAGCACATTACTGTCTGATTGTGCTTGTGAATTTTGTACAGCGGATGGTTCCACGAAGTTCTAGAATCAATAAAGTTGTGTTCCATCCTGACCAGTGGACTTTTTACTAGAACTTTCTACACCTACTGGACTTTAGAACGACGAACCCCGGAAACAAGCAGAGTAGTCTGTAACATTCATAGGCGTAGAGTTATATGGGCCCGTGGGGCTCGAGCCCCCCAATAAATTGTGAATAGGGGCTGAGCCCACCCAATAATTTACCACTCAATACAGAAAACTAATTTATACTAACATAAAAAAAAGTATTTCACGCCATTTACAAACGTTTAAAAAAAACCTTTACTTGTAGGTACTTTTAAAAATTTCCTTCTTTTGCTTTCAATCATGATTTAGTATTCATTGTGACGCCACGTAACACACAATGTTACTATAAGTTGCCCTCGCCAGGCTCTGGTTCATTAAAATCAGATTATGCAATGTAAAGTATGAAATGAAGAAAAGTTCAGAGGTGTCTAAAATGCACTCTCTCATCGAAAATGTTTTCTTTTCCTCCTTTGGATTTTTTACTTTGCTTCTATTTTTAACTTATAACAGGGTAGGAAGAGACTAACATGGATACTTATCTTACATAGGTGTAGAATTCTATGGACCCATAGAGCTGGAGCGCCTCCAATAATTGACACTTATATAGAGTAAGTTACATGTACGTGAATCAGTGGCGTAGCCAGAAATTTTTCATGGGGGGGGGGTACGACTTCTGCAACTCATATATATGTATATGGGTGTATAATAAGAGAGTGAAGAATATACATTTTTTATTGCAAAAAATTCCTCATGGAGGGTTATGACCCCCCTAATCCCCCCTCCCTTGGCTACGCCACTGACGTGAATATATGTGGTTGTTTACGCTTATGGTAACATTATCCATCCATTATATTCCTTGAAAATTAAATGAACAACATAAAATAACAAATGAAGTTTCCGAGCGAAATCTGAAAACGACCTTTCGAGTTTGAATGCAATTTATTTTGCAGAAAAGTTTTCAAAAGAGTTAAAACGAAAATTTCAACAATATAAGGATATTCATATTTATACATATTATAAAGTAAGGTATTTTGGCTATTTTCTCCAACCTAAAACCGGCTCTAGGAGCGCAGCGCTCCAAAATGCCGAATGGAAACTGAAAGAGAATCTGAATCTGGTTTCCAAGAATTTGCACCACGTGTCAGAGTAGAGTTTCAGGCGACATGATGCACAAGTAAATCCATTCTCCAGACCAAGTATAGGCAACCTTTGAAAAGTTGCGGCCCGAACTTTAGGATGCTACGAAATCGCGGGCCGCATAATTGGGATTGATATGGGATTTTGAATGGTTTATATGAGTTTTAAACGCGGTTTCGATACGTTCCGCGGGCCGGATCAGAAACCTTGGCGGGCCGCAGGTTGCCCATATTTGCTCTGAACAGATTCGAGGCTTTTATCTGTATTTTACCTATACATAGTTAAACGGATATTATTATCCATCAATTATATTCCTTAAAAATTAAATAAAAAAGTTTAAAACAGGAAAATCATCATCGACCCCCAATAGACCCCCTTAGAACACTATAGACCCCTTTGAAAATTTCTTAGACCCCGAAGGGATCCACCTGGAACCCGTTGGGAATCACTGGTCTAAACAGGAGCGTGGAAAACTTTTTTTTTTTTTTTTCCTTTCCTGTTTATCTGAACCTAAAGGTCACAAAAGACCCTAACATCTCTTCAATTATTACCGGAATAGTTAAGCTCATAAATTATATCAAGAGGGCGGAAAAGCGAATGCCAGCATAATTTTCTTTCAAACATCCTCATCCGAGCAATCAACGGTGTTAGTGTTCATTTGACCTGAGAATATAGAATGTATTTTCAGTATTTTGAAAATACAAGATACATTGAAAATGTATTTTAAAATACATTATCAAAATACTTCGCTTTTTACGAGTGGAAATACAAGATACAAATGTATTTCAAATGCATGTATTTGCGGCAGGGCATCCCAGAGAAATTTTATAAGGCGGGGCGAAAATCTTCCCGGTCCCTTTCGTAAAGCACAAAAGTTTCGAAAAAATAGGATTTTTTTTTTTTGTAGTTTCCTTTTGTTGAAGGAATTTTTTTTGTAGAACTGCTCTTTTTAATGATTTTCATATAAAATGCTAAAAGGAAAGAGAGTGGGAGGGAAGTTTTTCTGATATGTAATGGTACTTTTAATTCATGTTCGACGGTTGAAAAAATACTAATATTTAAATGGTAGAATTAACTGTTTCTGTCATCTAAATCATTCTAGAATTATGTATTCAAAATTGAGTCTATTTAAAAAAAAAAAAAAAAAAAGATTTTAATTACGGATCTATAAATGAAATTCGTAACACATTCTGAAAAAATCATGGATGCACTTTAGCTGAACACGGCCAGGGGCGGCGTCCCGTCTGCCCCCCCCCCCCTCCCTAGGGCCCGATTAACGTCTGAAGTGAGGAGAAGCTCAGTCTCATTTCAGCCCACCATCCCCTTTTTGTTTGGGAAAAGTAAAGTTTTAATGATTTTCTTTCATAAAAATATTTTATTCATGAAAAAGAAATTTCAATTGATTTAATGAGTTCTAATGATTTCCCTTGAAAAAAGCATTTTATTCATTAATTTGAAATTTCCATTTGATAAAAATATTTTATTCATTTATCTTCAATAATAGTTTAGTTCATTGTAATGAGATTTTACAGTATTTTTGAAATTACTTTAAACATTAACATATAAAATCACAACACAGAAGTTGAGAATTAATTTTGACATTGAGAAGATGTTTAACATTGCATATTAAAAGTCTACCCCTTTCTGCCGGCCCAATATTCCCCATAATAGAAAAAACTGTCAATTGCAACGGATGTCCTAGGCAAAGACATCGCAAACAACTCATTTATAAATGTTGAGACATGAAGTATCAAGACTTCTGAAAAGCACCCCTTCTCTTCATTAAAAATGTTGACAATAACTTAAAAGATCATTTAAAAACAAAATTTTGAATTTTTATCGCAGTTTTTCAGTCATTTTCAGGCCCCCTTTCAAATTCTGAGGGGAAGCTCAAGCTTCCCGAGCCTTTTCAGTAATTAGGTCCTGCCCTCCCCCCCCCCCTCTCGTAGGGCCTAATTTGCGATACTGTCCAATTCTGCAGACAGATCACTCAAGCTTTTCAACTTCTTTTAGAAAGCGTTCAAAAGTCTCCTATCTACTGATCCGGGGCATTTTTCGAAAAACTCATAATGTCGAGAAATATCAAATGTCCTTAAGAATCGTTTCAATTTTGACCTAATTGTTCTAGAAATGGCCTTCAGAGAACGGCTGCAGAAGAATTTGCCGTTCACGAAATACTTAAAAAAAAAAGAAAGAAAAGTTGAATTCGTTAAACATTTCGAGGAACGGGCCATGTTGCCAAATCGCTGGAAGAAAAGAAGGGGAAAATGAACCCAGTGGAAGCGCACTTCGGGCGAAATTTGTGTCGTTCTCGAATTTCTGGCGGACGAAGATGGAAGAATCAAAAATTAGAATCAAAAGATAATTGGATTTAGATTGCTTAGAAAGGGAACGTCGATGACGTCACTGTCCTTTTTATGGGCTGTTCCATTCTGAGAACAGAACCGACCTAGGAAGGAAGTACTACTTATCTCGGAGGGTTCTGTTTGTTTTTTTATTGGGTGTATTTTTGAAGTCGGTGTTTCATTTTAGATCGCGCGCTATCGTCCATGCTGCCAGCCTTAGAAGATCAACATCTCCTTAAGTATAAAAAAAAAGATCAGTTATGGACATCGTACTTGTCATAAATGATAGACACACTGTAGTACAGGAATCAAGGCCGCATTTTTCATTGGGCCGACTAGAGCGCAAAATTAAAAGAATGAAATATTTTTTTTTCCTTCTGTTGCAACTCAATCGCGTTCCACTCTTCCATAAAACTCACTCCACAAAATTTTGACTTATAAAAGAATATTTCGGAACAACATTTGAAATGGGGGGCCTGGGCTCAGTCCCGATGGGCCCATGGGGCTGCCCAGAGTCACAAAGGGTGGAAGCTTCCTTGAGTTCAATTTGCGGAAAATTGCACCCAACCAATAGATTCCGAAACTGAACCCATGGGGTTCAGTTGGCAGTTAAGTCTCTTCAGTCCAACGGCTGTGTCTAAAGAGAAAACTTGACCTCCCTCCGTCCCCAGGGCCTGATTATGACCCACAAGGGCCCCGGGAATGGATGGATTTGCGGGGGCCCATCTATGTTTTTTGTTTTAGTTTTCATAAAATTTTGATATAAAAAAGAATATTTCAATACGACATTTTAAACTCGGGGCCCTGGGCAAAGTCCCGATGGGCCCATGCGATTATAAGGCTCTGTCCCTCCCTTATCGAGACGCAAAGAAAATGCCGTGGGATGTATTGTTTTTGTGTTTTTTACTTTCCGAACATGTACCCTGTAAGGAAAGTATTGTAATCATGAAAAAATTCGACTTCGAGATTTTGGTGTTTTGACACGTTTTGAGGGCTTCTGAATCCATGGATGCTATTTTTACGAGATGTATGTATGTATGTGTGTTTGTGTGTATGTGAGTGAACACGATAGCTCCTGAACGGAGCATGCGATGGAGCTCCAATTGGATCTATAGGTCATAAACCACCGTCGCAAGACCGGTATGGATTTGGGTGTGTATAGGGCTTATAGTTTTTCTACAGGGCTACGACGCAGATTTCTTTTACAGGATGGCCTATGGGGGGAATTTCTTGAAAGTGCGCTAGCGTTTAAACGGTCGATTCGATGGAGCTCCAATTGGGTATATATGTTACAAACCACCGTCGCAAGACCGGTATTGATTGGGGTGTGTATAGGACTTATAGTTTTTCTACAGGGCTACGACCCAGATTTCTTTGACAGGATGGCCTATGGGGAGAATTTCTTGAAAGTGCGCTAGCGTTTAAACGATACATTCGATGGAGCTCCAATTCGGTATACATGTTATAAACCACCATCCTAAGACCGGTATTGATTTGGGTGTGTATAGGACTTATAGTTCTCCTAAAAGGCTACGACAAAACTTTCTTTTATGTTATGGCCTATGGGGAGACATTCTTGAAAGTGCGCAAGCGTTTAAACGGTGCATTCGATTGAGTTTCCATTGGGTATATATGTTTAAATGATTCATCGATTCAAATTTATTTAAGTGCTGGGTCATGATCTTAATCGTAAGTGTTCGGAAAGTCGAGTGGAGTCACTCCAGATTTTTTTTTTATGTTCTTTTTTTGTCAACTATTTCAATGCTCTGGAAGAAATCACGAAAATTCAATGTGAATTTCACATATAAATATTTCTCTCTGTCATTATTTGACCGTCATGGAACTGGATCCGAAGTTTCGCTATTGGATCTGTGAAATCTAAATTTTAGGCTCAATTAAAACATCGAGGAGCAGATTATCCAGCCAATTCGTATCATTGTAAACGGATTTCTTTCATGACTCAGTACTCTATCTCTCAGTTGTGTGTGTGTAAACGGAGCAGGTGCCTCGGAAGGTGCGTGAACTCTCTCGCTCCGTGAAGAAGAATGAAGTGTGCCAGTCCGTCCGTCTGTATTTTCGTCCCGGGGAATGGCCACACGCGGCGTGCTTCAACCTCCGCAACACACAGATGGGGGAATCTCTTGGCTACGATCCCATAATATACTATGTATAAAGCAAAGCAACCTATTGACTTTCAATGGCGCATGTTATAGGCATCGAAACATAAGTGTTTTGGGTCTCACTCTCACCAGGGTTGTTAAAACCCGAGTTTTTATAAGGTTTTGGGATTTTTGAGGGTTTTATCTGTTGTTTTTTATTTTTTTCATTTTTTTTTTTTTTTTTTTTTTTTTTTTTTGGGGGGGGGGGGGTTGGGTTATCAGAGGAAAGGATGGGTTTTCAGAATATTTAAAAAACAATTGCTAATGACTAAATACAACTTATAGCAGCTAATGGATTACAAAAATCAATTATAAATTTAAAAAATGGTTAAATGAATAGTAATAACTAATTACAATTATGAATCGTACATGAAAAAAACGTATAAATCAATAACAATAACAACCCCAACCATGATTTGCTCTTAGATCGATGGACTATGAGTCATACTTTTAACAGTGATAGGCTAGTCCTTGATTCGAAATTTTAAACTAATGATTTTTTATGATAAAAAAACCCTTATTCATTTTAATTTACACCGGCATAAAAATTTTCTCTAAAAAGTTTTTATGCCTATGTCAAGTTTTTCTGATTTTTCTTCTTTTTTTTTCGTTATGTAGTGGTGGTGTGGTAGTAGAGGGTGAGCTGTTTATAAACTTTGCAAGTGATGCTCTTTGCAAGAGATACATTATCTACGTAATTAAAGTTAAAATTTTGAAAGAACCCAGTTGAGTTTTTTCAAGTGGGCTTTTTCGGGTTGGGCAAAATGATAACAATCCTGACGTTCACTCATTATCAGAAGTCGAACTGGCAGTTTTCTTTTAACCCATTAAGACATAAATAAATAGAATGGAAATGAAACAGAACACAAGTGTATTGCTATTTAAAAGCAATGGACAGGGTCATCTGAATTACAAATTAAGTCTGGAAGAATAAAAATACTATATAGCATTTGTTAAGTGAACTTTATTAAAAAAAAAAAAAAAAAATACAGTCGAACCTCGATTGAACGTACTTTGATTGAACGAATTCTCCCATTGAACGAATATTTTTTCTGTCCCGACAAAAAGGGTGCTAAAATGTTCTGATTGAACGAATTTTTAGCTTTGATTGAACGCTGAAATAAAATTCGCACTTAAAACTAAAACTTCGAATGTTTTCTCACACAAAATGAATATTGACAAAAAGCTTTGGAAAGTCAAAACGCAGTCACAAAAACAAAGCACTATCCAGGATTTCTTTCCAAAGTGCCAATAAGTATGTATGTTATTATGTATTATGTTTTAAGAACAAGTAACATTAAGGAATTTAGATCATTTTAAGTGGATCTCCTAACGTATCACTTATCCTTTTTAAGCTCGCAGTCAACAATAATGATTCATTTTTTCATATCCATGTCTATAAGGGTATTTTGCATGGATATTTTTATACCCTACTCTTTACAAAAATGGATATTGGATTAAACGAACGGATTTGTGGGTCCCAATGAATTCGTTAATTCGAGGCTCGACTGTATTTTTACTTTCCGAACATGTACCCTGTAAGGAAAGTATTGTCATCATGAAAAAATTCGACTTCGAGATTTGGGTGTTTTGACACGTTTGGAGGGCTTCTGAATCCATTCATGCTATTTTTACGAGATGTATGTATGTGTGTGTGTGTGTGTGTGTGTGTGTGTTTGTGTGTATGTGAGTGAACACGATAGCTCCTGAACGGAGCATTCGATAGAGCTCCAATTGGATATATAGGCCATAAACCACCGTCGCAAGACCGGTATTGATTTGGGTGTGTATAGGACTAATAGTTTTTCTACAGGGCTACGACCAAGATTTCTTTTACAGGATGGCCTATGGGGGGGAATTTCTTGAAAGTGCGCTCGCGTTTAAACGATACATTCGATGGAGCTCAAATTCGGTATACATGTTATAAATCACCAAAGACCGGTATTGATTTGGGTGTGTATAGGACTTATAGTTCTCCTACAGGGCTACGACAAATCTTTCTTTTATGTTATGGCATAATGGCCTATGGGGAGACATTCTTGAAAGTGCGCAAGCGTTTAAACGGTGCATTCGATTGAGTTTCAATTTGGTATACGTTTGAATGATTCATCGATTCAAATTTATTTAAGTGCTTGGTCATGATCTTAATCGTAAGTGTTCGGAAAGTCGAGTGGAGTCACTCCAGATTTTTACTCTAAAATATTTGGGGTTGACTTCTATGAAATCTAAATAAAAATGACATTTTGTTCTCAAACAAGGGTGGATTAAAGGGGGGAGGGAGCGACCGCCCGAGATAAAAGAAATGAATGTAAAAGATCCTATTTTACTTCCATAAAATGGATGTATATGTCAATCTTCTAACTAACCACCCCCCCCCCCCGACAAACTTGCATTAATCCGCCACTGTTCTCAAACTTATTTGAAAAATTAGGAGTGTTTCGATCGTTACGCAATTGGAATTCGTCATTTTTATTAAGCACATTTTCTGAGGGGGGAAAAAAAACATTCCTGATTAGAATAAAACGCTTACAAACAGCGAGCGTCCATTTATAAAGTCATGGAGTGAGGTTCTGAGACTCCTTATTAAATCGTACTTTTTAAAGAATCCTTTCCGAAAATTCGTAACGATCGCAGCTGCCGCTGTTTTGTTTCGACTGTACACTCACTCATCCATGATGTGAATCAGTATTTCAACTAAATACTCTTATTTCACGAAAAAAAAAAAAAAAAACCTGTTGAATTGCAGAAGATTGTCATGATTGACTTTCTTGAATCTTAGGACACTGCCAACTACGTGTCCAAAAATTAAATTCTTTTATTAAGAAATCGATATTTGGATTGTTACGCGATTTCGACATTGTGGCTCAATAATTCAGAAAAATATATTTACAGCAGAGAAAATGCAGAAAAACTTATGAAAATCCTTTAGCATAGTATTCATAATTTTGATTATGAAACTCCTGTAAATGTGCTAGAATTATTTTCCCGGGTGTGTTGTAGAGAAGCATCCGTTAACGTAAGAGATGTCCAAAATGAACCATTTGTAGGTAAAATGTTTTAATTTAAGAACATTTACAGCAAACTTCTGACATCGCTGTAACTGAATGACATCGGTTCTTCTTTCTGAACAGCACTAAAAACTCGCTGAGAAAAATAATTTCAGTTATAAGATCTATTTTTTTCTTCTGAGATAATTTTTAAGTTAGGATGTATGTCTTGCATCCAATTTTCTGAAATCACCCTTATGTAAAAAGAATCTTTTTTTTTTTTTTTTTAATTTAACAATGTCACAAATTCACTGCTCATTTTAAAATGTTACTCTTTTTACTTTCCGAACATGTACCGTGTAAGGAAAGTATTGTCATCATGAAAAAATTCGAATTCGAGATTTTGGTGTTTTGACACGTTTTGAGGGCTTCTGAATCCATTTATGCTATTTTTACGAGATGTATGTATGTATGTGTGTGTGTGTGTGTGTGTGTGTGTTTGTGTGTATGTGAGTGAACACGATAGCTCCTGAACGGAGCATTCGATGGAGCTCCAATTGGATATATATCTCATAAACCACCGTCGCAAGACCGGTATTGATTGGGGTGTGTATAGGACTTATAGTTTTTCTACAGGGCTACGACCCAGATTTCTTTTACATTATGGCCTATGGGGGGAATTTCTTGAAAGTGTGCTAGCGTTTAAACGATACATTCGATGGAGCTCCAATTCGGTATACATGTTATAAACCACCATCCTAAGACCGGTATTGATTTGGGTGTGTATAGGACTTATAGTTTTTCTACAGGGCTACGACAAAGATTTCTTTTACAGGATGGCCTATGGGGGGAATTTCTTGAAAGTGTGCTAGCGTTTAAACGATACATTCGATGGAGCTCCAATTCGGTATACATGTTATAAACCACCATCCTAAGACCGGTATTGATTTGGGTGTGTATAGGACTTATAGTTTTTCTACAGGGCTACGACAAAAATTTCTTTTATAGTATGGCATAATGGCACATGGGGAGACATTCTTGAAAGTGCGCAAGCGTTTAAACGGTGCATTCGATTGAGTTTCAATTGGTATATATGTTTGAATGATTCATCGATTCAAATTTATTTAAATGCTTGGTAATGATCTTAATCGTAAGTGTTCGGAAAGTCACTCCAGATTTTTTTAATTTAACAATGTCACAAATTTGCTGCTCATTTTAAAATGCTACTCTTTATTTATTTTTTGTTTTTACGTCCTTTTTTCTTCTTCTTTTACGTCGTAAATGGTAATTCTTCGTACCCATTTAAGGATTGGATTTCGGCTAACTGCATTTGTTTTAGTGGGAAAAAAATTGAAACAACTATGTGCAGAAAAGTGGAAAAAATCATGAGTCACGCCACATTTTCTTTCTCTTTTTTATTATTTTTTTTTTTTTTCAACGTATAGCTAATCCGATCGTTCATCTTTCACTTGTTGGTTGTATAAGGTTCAAGTAAAAGAAATTATGCTACAATTTTATTGACATGCGACCAAGAATTTCAAATAACAATGAATTGAAATAACTGCAATGGAAGATTTCATTCAGTTATGAGTTTATTGAAGATACGTGTTCCTATAAACTGTTGTAGCAGGTAAAATAAATAAAAACTTTGTGAAAAAACACACATAAGAAGATACTTAAACAAGATACGATCGTTTCGACTGAAAATTTATTCAGTCGAAGCTCTTCGTCTCGCAAAACAGTGAGGTGAGACCAAGAGCTTTGGCTGATGAAGACTGAATAAATTTTCATTCGAAACGATCGTATCTTGTTTTAAGTATCTTTTTATGTGTGTTTTTTTCACAAAGTTTTTATTTATTTTAACATTGAACACCAGTATTTTGAGTGTTTTCTCCGTACTTGTAGCAGATGTTATAATTTGGTAAGATGTACTTTAGGTATAGCGACTGTTTCAGTATATAAATTTCAACATCGATATTTTCATCTAATGTTTCGTATTGTTGGGGATACTGAGTCCCCTTAACCCTCTCGTCACCCTGAACCTCATAGGAGGCTCCTACTTCAAATAGCAATATTTAGAGAGAAAAAAGTTGAATTGAGTATTTTTTTCGTTCAGTGATATCAATATCATTCATTCATTTAGAAAGTATAGGAGCCTCTTCACTAGATGCATCCATCATGCCTAGATTGCAGTACGAGTCCATTGAGATCCTTTTTTACAGTTTTCGCTTCATTGTTTTAGGAGAAAAATTAAGAAAATATTTATGCTGTTTTTTTACCGTTATTTTTTTTTTTTTTTTTTTTTTTTAAGGTAAGTATTTTTTCTTATTTCCCAACCTTTACCTAATAGGTGCATCCTTTTAAATTAATTTTAGCGTAACAAAATGCTTCGAAAATGCAGAAATTAATATTAGAAAAATCTAATATGAATCGACATTAGAAAAAAAAAATATTTTTGTATGGTTTATAATAGTATTTCAGATGCATTAAATGCTCAACAGATTTTTTTTCTCTGATTTTTCATAATTCGGTGACAAGAGTGTTAATATCAGAAAATAGTCAGCTGCTTCTTCACTTGTATCTATCTCTCTTGCAGGTGTCATGCACATGCACTGAAACCAACCCATGGCCGACGACTCGCCAGGGAAAGTGCAGGCCCTGAGGGCACTCTTCGCAGAAAAGAATGCCCCGGTCATGGGGCTGAGGCCGCCCCCCGCCATCAGGGCCTCCTGGCGCCCCGATGACCAGAAGAAGGCCCCGCCCATCCGCGAGAAAAGCCCCTCCTCCAAGCCAGCCGTCGGACCCAAGCCCACCCACCTGCAGCGAAGGACAGCGCCCCCTGGCGTCACTACCACAGAGGCTGCAAGGTCGAAGGCCTTCGCCGATGTCCTGTCCTCTTTCCTGTTCGAAGGGGGTGCCACGAGTCCTCCCCCTCCTCCTCCTCCTGAGACAAAGCCACGGTTGTTGCAGAACGGTTTCGCCGTGGACGAACCTCAGCAGAGGCAGAGCGTGATCACATGCTCGGACAATTACGTGTGCAGAGTGAAGCGGAGGGAGCTACCCCCCATCGAGAGGCTGGGCCCTGCACCCCTCAAGCCCACGAGGCCCTCCCATATGAGTCTCCCACCCCCAAAGGGACCGCCCCCTGCCTGCCCAGTCCAGAAAGTGCAACAGAGACCGTTCTACCGTGAGTATCAATTTACTTTTTTTTTTTTTAATTATTATCGCTATGTAGATGCATTAAGGCTTTTTCATATGGACAAGGAACTCTAACATTGACCCTACAGCATGTCAGTGCGGCATTTTAGTGACATCTCAAGGTGTCCGTCAACAACTAAAAAGGTGACTTTTGCTACTAATTTGAAGATTAGGCGACTTTTTTAATCATAAAACTGCATTTTCATGCTATTTTCAAGTTTTTGTCTACTTGGACTTTGCTCCAGGCGACCCATTTGAAAATCAGATATCGGTTTACGTCAACTCCCTTTTCTCTTCAAAGTTCTGATGGGTCATTCATCAAGCATTCTAATCTATTTTTTTAATCGCTCTATAAAAATAAATGTACTATATGCCCTGTTTATATAATACATTAAGTTTTTTAATGGATTATTTTATTCATTCCTTCTTAAATGAAGCTAAACAACATATCTTTATTTCTTTACTCCAAAATCATACAAAAATGCTACTATTTTGGTGACTAAAATTAAGAAGATGGCTACTAAACTGGTGACTTTTTTATGTCGGCCAAATGATTTTATTTTTGCCTTCTGACATGGGTGGATACTCTGAATCATTCGAGTGATAGCCGACTTCATTTTAAGGATCCTTAGTCTCTTCAAAATCAGCGATGCCAGATAGGGGGTTTTCCCCCCAGATTTAGGGGGAAAATTAAATCGGGGATTTTTAAAATTTATTTTTTAATCTCTATGTGCCCATAGAACGTCACTGACCAATGTAATATTAACTGAATTTATAAAAATATTAAAGAAGTATAAAATATTATGATGTTACATAAAATTACTAATACCTACAATTATAAATTTTGAATACCCCCCCTTACTTCTCTTTCCCCTTTCCCACGAATCCAACTGCCTATGAAAATTTGTCATTAGTCAATGAAAATTGGTATTCAGTTTATTATATACACACACACACACATACCACACATTAATAACTGATTATACGTCTAGGTACATAAATGTCAGTTCAACTTAAACTAGTGCAATAATAATTGGATTTTTTAAATTTAAAATCAGCAAATCATAATTATTTATCAAAATATACCTAATTGTATGTGGAAAAGCAATGTGTAAAAATACGCATTCCGAAATTTTTAAGGCGTATTCTGAATTTCTAAAGTGGGAAATACGCATCTAGAGGCGTTGTCGCGATCACTGCTTATAAATAAAATTTAGATTGTTGTACTAATTATTGCGAAATTTTTATGAGTGTATTATTTTTAGGATTATGCTGTCCTTGCACTTTAATCTGTGGTGTAACTTTTTATCTCTCTGTGTTGCAGCCTGCCCGCCGAGGCCTGTCACCCCTCCCCCTCTCCCCCCCAACTCATCAGCACCTGTGATAAAACCGCCTCCGTCCTCTCTCCGGGAGGAAATAGAGGAGCTCTACGAGGACACTCTCACCACAACAACAGCAGACGGTGACAAGAGGAGGCCCGTCTCCCTCATGTAAGATTTCCGATTTTTAAAAGCTCTCTTCAGCCCTTTCCCCCCCTTTGTGGTGGATACCAAAATTTCAAACTTTTCATTGCTGTTTATTGTGTGGCTGCTGCAAAAATTTTGATACTCACTCCTTTCAACAACGTCCTATCTCAAAAATCAAATATTTTTAGCTGTGCCTGAATTTAGAATGCTCTGAAAGAGTTGTATATTCCTGTAAAATTCTCGTACCTTAGATCCATTGGACTATTAATACTCATTTTTAATGCCTTTTATTCAATTTTTAAACTTTAAAAGTTGCTCTGTGGAAAAATTATATTTCTGCAGGTATGAAGTTTTTGAAAAGAGTGAGCAATGACTGTTATTAAAATAAAGGCGTAACGATCGTTTCAACCGAAAATTCGTTCGGTCTTCGTCAGACAAACCCTTCAGTCAAACAGAGGAGAGGGAACTAAGAGTTCCCTCTGCTCTCTGTTTGACGGAAGGGTTTGTCTGACGAAGACTGAACGAATTTTTGGTCGAAACGATTGTTACGCCTTGAAGTAACCTTTTATGTGTGTTTTTTTCACAAAATTTTTATTTATTTTATCTTTTAACACCAGTTTTTTGAGTGTTTAATTTCAATGACTGTTATTCATTTTTTTTTTTCAAATTTTAATTCACAAACATTAAACGGTATTTCTACAAGTGACTTAACGCTTATCAGATCTGAGTGATTTCTACCCTATATCTTTCTGTGAACTAAGTTTTTTGTACTTTTAATGACTTTAAAATTTAAGTACCTTTAAGTTATGCATATTGATAATATTTTTAAGTTATGAAGTTGAAACTTTTCTTATTCACAATAAAACTTATATTTAAATGGACTAAGAATCAAAATTGAATGAGAAATAAAAAAAAAAAGCCTATTTTAAAGTGTCAAAATAGTTCCACATAAAAGATCCTTTTTACCAACTTCAAAAAATCAGGTGATACTATGTTCAATGTGTGTGCATGTACAGCAATAATTTTTACCACATGGACTAATTTCTATGAATTCTTTTTTTATTGGAAAGGGAATAGTTCATGGGTGGTCCTTATTAAATGCGTCACATTCTGATGATAGTATCATATAAGTCTCAGAGACTAAACTCATTTGTCAACATCTGCTATATTTGCCAAACCCTACTAATTTAGAATGGGAATATTTTTTTGTTTTGGTGTCTTAAGTAATTTGAAGTCTTTTTACTTTCCGAACATGTACCCTGTAAGGAAAGTATTGTAATCATGAAAAAATTCGAATTCGAGATTTGGGTGTTTTGACACGTTTTGAGGGCTTCTGAATCCATTGATGCTATTTTTAAGAGATGTATGTATGTATGTGTGTGTGTGTGTGTGTGTGTTTGTGTGTATGTGAGTGAACACGATAGCTCCTGAACGAGGCATTCGATGGAGCTCAAATTGGGTATATAGGTTATAAACCACTGTCGCAAGACCGGTATGGATTGGGGTGTGTAGAGGACTTATAGTTTTTCTACAGGGCTACGACAAAGATTTCTTTTACATGATGGCCTATAGGAGGAAATTCTTGAAAGTGCGCTAGCGTTTAAACGGTAGATCCGATGGAGCTCAAATTGGGTATACATGTTATAAACCACTATCGTAAGACCGGTATTGATTTGGGTGTGTATAGGACTTATAGTTTTTCTACAGGGCTAGAACAAAGATTTCTTTTACATTATGGCCTATGGGGGGGAATTATTGAAAGTGCGCTAGCGTTGAAACGGCGCATTCGATGGAGCTTCAGTTTGGTATATATGTTTGAATGATTCATCTATTAAAATTTATTAAAATGCTTGGTAATGATCTCAATTGTAAGTGTTCGGAAAGTCGAGTGGAGTCACTCCAGATTTTTTTTTTTAATTATGCTTGTTCTATTATCGTAAGCATCAGCAAAAATTATTACTATTATTACTATCCTATTGCTAAATAGGATAGTGATAGTTAGGGCACACCTGGGCAAATGTTTGATAGTTTCACTATGAAACCACACAGTTTTAAATATTTTAACGCATACAGGACATCCAAATCTTTTCATTTCTGGTTGTAAGAATTCATAAGCACTGTTCAGTTTTTTTCATTTTAAATTCATAAGTGTTAAATCCAAAAATTATTTTGTTCCATGTGTGAAGTTTTCACTTTAGTGCACATTTTTAAAGAAAAAGTCTCTTGTTCACACAATTAATGTCGGAAAATTATTGACTCATCTCCTTCAGGCATCAGCAAAAATTGGAAAGATCGTAATAGTCTGGGTGGAAACAGGTAATTTAGAATAAGATTAACCACTTTATGTCATGTCAAAGATAGGCCAATGGCTTCTTGCTACCGAGCTTTGCAGAAAGCCAGAACAATTCAGGTCAGCCTGCAGAAGATATACAGAGGCCATAAAATAAATGAATGGTTATTCTTGATATTATAAAGCTTTAATTAATGTAAATTTATTTAACTGTTAAATTTAAATTTATTTATTGATTCAAAATAATACAAATCATTCAAAACATACTTGGTATGATGCATTGAATATTTTAAAAGAAAAATGTGCACTTTCTGATGCCTTGTAATTTATATTTTACAATTTAAATTTTGAATGACTGAAATATCTTAAAAGGGTCATTAAACTGCGCAGTCAAAAAAACATAATATTTCATTAAGACATGAAATACCCTATATTACTATGATCAAATTATAAAATCCCCTTTAGAAAAAATACATACTAATAATTTTACCTAGACTTGCCTCAATTCCCCCTCACACACTTAAACTTTCCTTTTTCCCTTTAAAATTCCCGAAAGGGTAAAAATCCCATAAAACTGGGATTAACCCCCAATCTTGCAGCATTGAATTGCGACTTACTACTATTATTCTCATCCCTATTTTTAGTAAAATGCCCAGTTGAAAACACTATACACCCCCTTTCGTCGAATGATTCCAGTATGCTGTTAGATCACAGTATCCACGTGATCCTCTACAAGAAAAACTGCACACGAAAACCAGGGTTGTGTTTTTGACATGACAAGCTTCAAAAACTGGTTTAAATTGTCAAAAACTGACAAAAACTAATCCATAAAAGAAAGAGAACAAAATGTAAACTAATTGCACCATATATTTTCATCTTGCATTAAACTAAATACATAAATAAAGTTAATTATATTGAAAAATAATTATTATATTAAAAAATGACAGTTATTTCTCAACAAATGACTATTATTGGGCTCATCAATAATTGCCTGTAGTGTGCATTTCTTTGTATAAATAAATGAATACCATTTATAGGATAAAAATTTTAAAATTTAATTTATTCAGTAGAATATATAACATTTCCTGTAGAAGCAAATATTAAACTTATTTTGATTTAATCTAAATACCTAAATTGAAAGAGTTTTAAGCAAAAACAAATAACATAATAATTTCAGTCATTTAAATAAAATGAAATAAAGATCAACACCTTTAATTATCAGTATACTAAAGTTTCCCATTCAATATAGATTACCAATTTATTGAATGTAACCAATGTATTAAATGTAATGCAGCATTGAAATTTATCACAAAATGGTATTGGTATTTGAAGATTTTAAGGACAGTCCTAATTTTTGATGCAGATAGATAATTTAGAATTTTAATGTTAATAATAAATAACAGCAAGAATAATGTTTTGAACCTATTAGATATGTCATAAAATTACTTTTCCGCTCTCTTTTCTGTTTCTAGACAACATGCTTGATAAAAAAATGTAAAAAAGATGTTTACAATATTTCTTAAAAGTTAATATTATTATTTCACAATGTGTGCAATTTTGAAGAAATCAATTAGTATTTTTACCACAGTCCATATTTGTAGTAGATTAATATTAATAATCAATAACAATCAATCAATATTTGTAATTGTATTAAAATAAATTATTATATGTAATTTGCATATATTTTAAAGTGCAATATTTATGGTTTTTGACTAAAGTTTTTTTACATAGGGTTTTTGACGTGACAGTTTAAACCATGGTTAAAACCGTCAAAAACTTGGTTCCCTCGCATGGTAGAGGAACTTTAGTTTTGAACGCCCTGTACCATCTGATGCCAATGTTTTCTCTCCTTCCTTAGCCCCGAGTACACAGAAGAAGAGGAACAAGCTGAGCTGTATCATGATGCTGCAGGCACTTTTGAGGACTCGGGATCCCCCCTCAAGTACAAAAAGCCTCCCCCTCCTGTTCCGTCTGAGTATCTGCAACCCAACGTCAATGGCTCGACAGGTAAGTCTACGTTGCAGTCGTTCTTGAATTCAGGACTGTGTTTGTGTCCATGCTGTGATGTAGATCACATATTTAATATTAATTGTCATGTGTATTACACTACTGGCCAAAAGTATTGCATGTTTGAGACATCTCACCATCGTTTCAAGAATAAGCCCAGAAAAAATGGACAGGAAATTGGCCAGATTTAAATATTTTTGAGAATTCATGTAATATAATTGGAAAGAATACATCTGAAAATGACCCAAAAACAAAATGAGACCTTCTGGAA
Source organism: Cheiracanthium punctorium (assembly GCA_038373885.1). Taxonomy (NCBI): domain Eukaryota; kingdom Metazoa; phylum Arthropoda; class Arachnida; order Araneae; family Cheiracanthiidae; genus Cheiracanthium; species Cheiracanthium punctorium. The sequence continues at coordinate 452,071 of JAWZYV010017067.1, read as the reverse complement.
CCAATAATATTAGTTAGCACCATGAAACACCGAAGGAAATGTTGTAAAACATTGTGGATTCTGTATCTAAAAGAGTAGCAGTTGTGATCCAAGTCGAGGCTGCTCAGCAACATAATACATGATCTTCAGTTCAACTGCATTTATTTATGATCCTCTTTTTGCAGAATAACTTGAAATGAATTCTTTATTTAATTTTATTCCGGCGAGCCAAAATGGACTAGGATTTCTATAATAACCTATATATTTTTAAGCTAGTTTTTTCAATCCATTAAATAATTATTTTTGTTCTTTAACTTAATGATATCTTGTCTTTGAAGTCATTCATTTAATATGTTGACATTAAAAAGTATCAATTATATTGATTTTTAATTTTGACGGAGGAGAGGGGCCTAAATCTTGAAAGGCATAGATTTCTGAAACTTGCAATACTTTGCCAGTAGTGTATTCTTCTTAAATTTAATCTACCGTAATTTTGGGTTGATAAGCAACGTCTTATACACGTTTAAAAGTTGAAATTGAACGTCTGCAGCGTATTTGAAGGAATTTTTTCTTCCCTTTTGCAAAAAAAAGGAACAATAATGTGCTGGTACACGATTATAGATGCGTTCATACTAGCCATTCCATACCTTAATGATGTCACTCAGCAAATCAGACTCCGCATGGAGATCGCAAAGGGTTTGCGGAATCATCTTGCTAGAACAGATATTCTGCAAAGCTGCAACCCATTACAGGAGAATGTTTCAAAAGCAATGTTCTGACGTCACACTTCACCGGCATACGGTGATTTCATTGCGGCTTGCCTGCGGACAACCTAAGCTTCAAAATGAAGAAGAATGGTGGGGCAGAGCGGAGTTTAAAATGGCATGGTATGGCCTGTATGAATCCAGCTTTAGACATTGCTACAGACTTAGATATACAACTATAATGGACGCTTTCTAAACGAGCTAAAATAAATTTGCCTGTACAATAGCTCTGTGAGTCATAATCATTAAGTGATTTGTTGCTAGAAAACTTTGTAGCTAACCATTAAAATGTCGAGTACTTTGCCTATCTGCTGCTAGTAGATGATCGAAAAATAACTGAGCTCCTCGTTCTGTTATCGTGGTAAAAAAAAAATCAGGTTCTGCAATAGACCGACCATATGCAAACACGTGACTACATGTCATTTTATCATCTGCTACACCTGACGTCATGTGCATACAGTCTATAATGGGTTGGCTTTTTGGAAATGACCCATTGCATTTCCGAACACACCCTCCGTAATGCATGTTGTACTTTCTGCTGAATTCCATAGTTGTCCATGATACGTCAAGTATCGATATTTTAAATGGATAGTCTAGTGCATCTTTTCGACAGAGCGCATATCTTGTTGCTTTGTACCATGCAGGTTGAATCTGAAAGGAGTTAACACGGCATACTAAAAATAGGATCTTTAAAGCAAGATAAGATTTTTGATTGTTTGTATTGTATAATTTTGCTGAAAGTGTTATCGTTTAAGATTACATAATCTGTAAGGAAACTATCGAATATTAAGTGCTGTGTTTCAGAATGTTCTGTTGTGGCATATCCAATGCAATTTCTATTTTTTAATGGAATTATCACGTGCGCAGCATATATGCCAGGGCAGCATATCTACCTGAAATTATGGTATCTAAAAATCAATGATTTCTTATTATGTATTAACTTATATTTTTGTTCTCATTTTTCCTCATTTTGGCTTTGAAAATTTGTTTTTCTTTTCATTGCATGCAGTAGCATTTTACTGAGTATATCTCAGATGCTTTGGAGCCTTCTGAGCTAAAAATACATTTCTGTTACGTCAGATTGCAGTTGTAATGGATGTTTCATTCCCTTCTGTTGGTGCTTTTGTTGACATATTTTATTTAAATCCCATGCACCCATTTTCAAAATTATTCATTCGCAGTTTGATTACTTTACTTTTATTGGTCTAAATTTATTGCAGCTCATAGGCGTAGAGTTATATGGGCCCGTGGGGCTCGAGCCCCCCCAATCAATTGTGAATTGGGGCTGAGCCCACCCAATAATTTACCACTTAATACCGAAAACGAATTTATACTAACATAAAAAGAAAGTATTTCACCCCATTTACAAACATTTAAAAAAAACTTTACTTGTACTATTAAAAATTTTCTTCTTTTAATTTCAATCGTGATTTAGTATTTATTGTGACGCCACGTAACACACAATGTTACTATAAGCTGCCCTCGCCAGCCTCTGGTTCATTAAAATCAGATTATGCAATGGAAAGTTTAAATGAAAAAAATTCAGGTGTGTCTAAAATGCACTATGTCATCGAAAATGTTTTTTTTTTTTTTTTCTCCTTTGGAGTTTTTACTATGCTTCTATTTTTAACTTATAACATGGTAGGAAGATAGTAGCATGGATACTTACCTTACAGAGGTGTAGAATTCTATGGACCCATAGAGCTTGAGCGCCTCCAATAATGTACACTTATATATAGTAAGTCAGTGCTGCCAACTACTACGGAATATAATGAACCACTTTTTCTAAACAGTACATCTTTTAATTAATTTTTTCAAAATAGTAACCAACTCGCGCGCGCACCACAAAAAGTTTACTATATTTTAAGCCGAAAAATCATGTAGAAAAAGTGGTTAATTATATTCCGTAGTAGTTGGCAGCTATGAGTAAGTTTTATGTACGTCAATCAGTGGCGTAGCCAGAAATTTTTTATCGGGATACGACTTCTGCAACTCACATATATGTATACGGGTGTATGATAAGGGAGTGAAGAATATACATTTTTTATGGGAAAAAATTCTTTATGGGGGGTTATGACTCCCTAACCCCACCCCCTGACGTGAATATATGTGGTTGAGGGGCCCGGCCCCCCCAATAATTTTGAAAACTGTACGCTTATGTTGCAGCTCTGTAATTGGCATTGGCTATCTAGGTCGAGTTCAGTTCTTTCCTGTACAAGCAAGTGTGTTTTTAGGGTGGATGTGTTAGGCATGATGTATATGTCTTGTTTTTTTTTAATTTAAATATAAAAAAAAAAAAATTAGTTTCTAAATGATTTATGACAGTTTTGCTACAAGTGTATATTTTTTAATTGTTATCTCTACCGACACAAATGCATACGTATGTGTCTGCCTGTACCTATTTATATCAAGAAATCATTATTTTAGAAATACTTGTTTGGGAAATACATTCAAAATAACAATAGGGCATGTGTAGGAAAAATGTGTACGGACTGAATGTTAGATTTTGTTGCCCCTGATAACAGGTTTCATGTGTCAGCATCCATGTCTATTCATGTATCCATAAGAAAAAATATCATTTTCATTGTAAACAAGGAAGATAATTTTGTAACCATTTTGAAATGAACCCCAATTTGTTAGGTTGGCATGACTGAAAAAGTACAATCTCAAGTAGTGATTTGACCCGTAGAGCATGCCCTCTGCAGGGGTCGCAGAGTGTTTGAGGAGGAGGGGTGGAGAAAAACAGGCCAAGAGCAAGTGACTATGCATATTTTAAAAAATCATCGTATTTATTCTTATAGCATTATTGTCTAGAAAAAAAAACTCAATGTTCATTGTTGAAGAATAAAAATACTATATGTAGGCTGAAGAATGGGAAGGGGGTGGGATGCCATCTTAAGTGTTATCCTTTGTTGAGAGGGCAGCACTCTATTGAAAGGTTGGGAAGCGTTGATTTACAGGGTAGCTGCTGATCAGGGAATGTGTCATTTGTGCCTTGCCAGTGGGATCATTTCATTGCCATACTGGCGAATCTTAACCAGTACTTTTAGACGCCATTGTTTCTTTGAAAGCAGAATCTTACCCAGCATAGCAACCTTTCTGTAGAAAAAAAAATTATATATATATATATATATATATATATATATGCATGTAGTAGTTGCCAGCCTTTTTTTTTTTTTATTACCTCCATCACCTATATGTTCAGTTAGACTTTGCTTGTAAATTTCTGAAATTGTGAACAAATATATCATAAATACTATGCATTTATTTTTTCATACGTAGAGAAATATTGTGCAGGTATAATTAGTTATGAAAGTTGGACAAAAATCGGCAGGAAAATCAGGAAACTGTTTTTCTTTATCTCTGTCAGGTATTTGTGTATTATATTGGCAGTCCGCCTAGACGAGCAATTTTTCGCCAAGATAAATGCCAGACAAATTAAATAATTCATGGTTAGAAATACGTTTGGCAACAGTTTGCCAGTACTTTGGACGCAAAAATCATTTGGTGGAAAGAATCGCCAGGATAATACATAAGTACCCTCTGTTGCCACTCTGATCTGTATTTTTACAATTTGAATTTTATCGGAAGTAATTTTTTTTTTTTTTCCCATTTCATGTTTTTTTCATGTTTTCAGAATTTATTGTAAATTAAAAATTTCTTTCGTCTAATTTTCCCTGTTATTTTCTTTTTCAGAGGAACTGTATCAAGATGCCGATGGGGTAAAAATCATCTTGTTTATTGATTAATAGCTTTCTGAATGAATTGTGATGTATTCTAATATTCTAATAATGACTTCCTTTGACACTATAAATTTTATGTATGGCTTTGGCAGCAATAGAAGCAAGCAAGCATTAAAAGTGTTTAGGGTGCAGAGGTACCTCGAGACACAAGTTTAATGCATTTCTTGGGAGCTCTTTTGTGAAATATCTCAAAATTTCTCCATTCAGACAAATTGAAATGCTCTTTGCCCTGCTTTCAAGAAACCTTTCCAGTTTTTAAAGGATAACCAGCTGCACACCTATTCTCCACATGCAAGGAATTAATTTTTTTTTTTAACCCATAACAGTTGAATAGCAAATTTTGAAAAGGGCCTATCTTGAGGTTTTTCAAAATTGACTTTTCCACTTTTTTTTTATGTATACATGTAGATCTATATTTCTTGAGTGAGAAAGACTGATATCTTCTAGTTTCCATCCTGTTGAAAAACACCCCTTGTAGTAGAACTAGTTCAAAAGGCATTCAAAAACAGTATGAGGGGGATATTTTTGTAATTTTGTATGACAATGCAATCACAAAGCATAACAACATAACATAGTGAATGGTAGTAGAAAACTTTAATTTTATTTTGTTCTTTTAAAAAACATGCATTTAAAATAATGTTGTTTTAATTCTAAAAACCACACAAATCCTCAGATAAATTTCGAGGACTCTTCTCAAAAAACTGTAACAATTATTTTCTCCCGTAAATTTTCCTTCAAGAATGTTATTTTGCCTTGCTGTAACGTACACAGTTTTTGATAATAGTACTACCATAAAAAAAAGCTGTTTCAATCAGTATATGATTCAACAGAAATTCAGTTTTTTGTGTCTCCTGTAAAATTTTAATTTTCAGACATGAGCCCTTTTCAAAATTTGCAATTAATTGAAATTAACTGTATCATTTCAGAATACCAAAAAAAATCTGGATTGACGTTGCCCACCTTTCCAAACACTTGATTGTTGCCAAGTACTTAAATAAATTCAATTGTTGAATAATTCAGCAAAAAGGAAAAGTGGAAATTATAATAGGATATTTGTATATTTTCTCTGAAATTGTATATTTATGTCATTAATTTAGTATGTTAAAAAATAATAATTATTATTATTATCTGGTACATTTTTCATGAAATATAAGTCCACTTCGATTTTCTGGAGAATTTTGGAAGTATAAATGTTTTTTAGATGCATTTTGCATACCAAATTTCAATCCAATCAAATTCAGTATTCAGACGCTAGTGAACTTCAAATAATTTGGGGTCTGGAATGTATAAAAATACTTTTATTAGCAGTTTAAAAAATTGTAATTCTACATTCACCAAAATCTATATTTTATGTTAGATAATGATCTATCTATATTACACTTACATAATTTGAGCTTAATCGAATGCATCGTGTAGACATTAGCGCACTTTCAAGAATTTCTATCCATAGGCCGTAATATGTCAGAATTCCTTTTGGCAACCTCGTGAACAAACTATCAGTTCTTTACGTGCACATAATTCTTGCTGTAAAGTACAACACTCACAGATACCTGAAAATCAATTTCAAAACGTTGTATTTTATATATTATTTCAGACTATTGTCCCCCAAGGAAGGTTGATGTAAGAAAAAGGGAGATTATGGCTGCCTGAACTTTCATTCATATCTTAAGACAAAAAATTGATTTATTGGTGGTTCATATTTCAAAATACTCATTTGTTAAGGCACTTTATCTCGAGGTACAGCAGTATGTCAATAAACAGTGTGAGCACCCATACTGGAAGACAGATATCCTGAACCAAAGTGGTTAAAAGTGTTTATGAATGGCTAAAAAAATTGCTTGCGAGGGTGTTTATAGTACATTATTCTGTTATTTCCCTGGTCAGCAAACATCTGTCTAACTTTGATGCTGAAATATTCGCATCGTGGGAGTCCAAAATATTATTTAGAGTTGTAGTGGCGGCTCCTCCATTTGAGCACATGAGCACGTGAACTCCCAAAGGAAAAACTAAAGAATAAACACATTAACCAATTAAATTGAAAACAAATATTAAGCACACTTCTAGATTTATGTGCATTTAAAACGTGAGTTTGACTCTCCCCCCCCCCTCCCCCTACTATTATTAAATATGATTATTATATGCACTGTAGTGTAGGTGACTACAGCACAGTCTAATCAATCGCACGTGCGAACGGAAAAATTTCCTTCTGAACTGCTCTCTGGGGTCAGAAGCCGAAACAGCTGCAGAGAAGTATGGCATTGATGAAATCATTCCGCTCGCACACTTCCATTGTGCACACAGGGCCAATTTTGTGTTATCGCTTCCGGATTTTCCCTTGGTCTGTTACGTTCAGTTAGTTAATTAATTTTTATTTCCTTTTTTTCACTACATTATTTTTTTACAAACTAGTGTAAGTAATTAAGATGGGAGTAAAAGACGTGTTTTGGAGCTGAAGCAATGGCATTTTTCAATAGTATCGTTTGAAAAAAAAAAAAAAAAAAAAAAAAAAAAGAATCCAGACAGCACCATTGCTAAAACTTATCTTGGTGACAAAATGTAAGACCCAAGATGACTTGTTTTCTTTCAGTTGCGTGCATTGCTTTCCTTTAAATGCTGGAAACGCAAATCTATTTGTTTTGTGAACCTCCTTTTCAATAAGCCACCAGCTGCCACTGTAGAGTTGGAGTTATTGAAACTATGAAACAATAACCAAGTTTCTTAACAAAAATGGTTTGTACATCACCTTCCAGTGGATATCATCACATTTGTGGAATGAATGGCAACAAAAGTGCAGACTTTTCAGCAAGAAAAGGAATAGAAGTTCCTGGGCAGAGTCCTATCCCCCTTGAAACCTGAATGATCCAGTATTTTAAACTCTATTATTACTAGAGTTAATACAAATGATTTAAAATAGCTCTTTTTTTTAATAAGTGAACTCTACAATTTCAGAGGAGGCCCCTCCCCTCCCTCCTCTTAACCCTCTTGTCACCGAATTATGAAAAATCAGCGAAAAAAAATCTGTCTGGCATTGAATGCATCTGAAATACTATTATAAATCATGCAAAAATATTTTTTTCTAATGTTGCTTCTTCTAATATTAATTTCTGCATTTTCAAAGCATTTTGTTACCCTAAAATGAATTTAAAAGGATGCACCTATTAGGTAAAGGTTGAGGAATAAGAAAAAAAGCTATACCTTAAAAAGAAAAAAAAAATGGTAAAAAAGTAGCGTCCCTATTTTCTTAATTTTTCTCCTGAAACAATGATGCCAAAACTGTAAAATGTGATCTAAATTGACTTCTACTGCAATGTAGGCACGATTTATGCATCGAGTGAAGAGCCTCCTATACTTTCTACATGAATGAATGATATTGATATCACTGAAAGAAAAAAATACTAAATTCAATTTTTGTCTCTCTCAATATGGCTATTTGAAGTAGGAGCCTCCTATGAAGTTCAGGGTGACGAGCGGGTTAAATGCACCACTGACTTGAACCCCCGCCTCTTCCCTGCAAACAGTCATAATGGTCGACCATAGTAAATAATACATTAAGGGTGTTCTAGTTTTATTAATGTTTGATTATTTGTAAAATATAGACCTGTGTTTAGGTTGAATTGTGATTATAAACACAGTTTTATGTGAGTGGTTTAGCTTTTTTGTGATTTTTACTCTTCTTATTAAGTGACTCCTCAAAATGGCTACAGATGACTCCTGAGATTGTTCCGGAAAGGTTACAGCCCTGTTCATATTAGATGCTTGTCTAGGAAAATTGTCAGATCATCCAAGTTAAGTTGTAGTTACTGAATACAAATACACAGATTTCGAAAAAACCCAGTTGCCCCGGTGACTGAATAATATGTCTTAATGTGCCACTAGCTTTTTTTTTTTAATTGAAATGTAATTCAATATCTATGTGGCTCCTAAAAATTTTATGCTGGCTCCTAAGATTTTACAACTTTTTACACCCCCTGCCAATGCATTTGAGTTTTTGTAGATCCAATGGTTGGGTTAACAAAAAACACTCAACTGAAAACTGTTGTTAAAAAATTAAAACTTGGTAAAATAGCATGTATAAAAATCTATTTATTGTCATAAGTAAATTATTTATGTGTGTTATTTTACAAAGTTGTAATTATTTTAAATGGTTATGCTATTCGAATTCTGCTTCTTTCATAATTTATGTTAAAGGTACATTCATAGTAGTATAAATATAGAGGAATTCCAAAAGTGAGTGATGGATTCTGAATTTTGATCTGCAATGATGGGATCTATCGTGGAAATATTCAAAGAATTTGAAACAGGTCATTGGGTGGCCATCCTGATAAACTAAATGAAATATTTCACTTTTTTATAATCCACTCTTTATCATAAATTCTTCACTTTTTATGTACTTTTTAAAACAATTGCTTTCATTCACGGACACATTCAGACCTTTTTAAGTATTTGTTTTGACCTCTTCAAATGTCATGCCCCGTTTGTTAATGGTTGTTCTTTGATTGTTTTAAAGGTCGAAGATGAAGAGTTCTACGAAGTCATGCCTTGTGATGAAATCCCAGAGTGAGTATCGTTCATCCTAAAAATTCATGCCTTTCTACAAACTTGTAGAGTTGTAGTGACCCAATTTTTTTACAGCAAACCCTTCAATTTGTAGGACAATAAAATTAATTTTTATTATTCATTGATTCCTAGCCGACATTATCTTATATCATTATTGACTGCAATCATTGTTTTTTACAAGCTCAGTTCGTAAACTTTTTATGCATGCTTATCATAATGTTGTCACAATTCAGGGACGACATGAATGGATCTCCCCTGTACAGCAACAACAAGAAAGAGATCGAGAAGATGAGGAAGGAGGAAGAAAAGAGGCTCCGCAAGGAGCAGAAGGAGCGGGAGAAGAGGGAGAAGGAGCTCGACAAACTACGGAAGAAGTTCGGGGTACAATAACATTTATATTTTAGCCCTTTATCTATTGCGCTTTTCAATTTTATACCATGTTGAATTCCATTATGTGTAACACATGGTTTTTTTTTTTTTTTCTTAAAAAAAAAAAAAAAACCCTACAAATTACTTCTAGGGATTCCAATCCCGACCACAGGAATGGGATCCCTCCTAAATATTACAAGAACTAGTCCTACTGGATTAGGATTGTAATCTTGCAGGATTGAAAAATTGAGAAATTACTTTTATTGGAACTTTACGCTGTCTTCCCAATAGGAATGGAGCAAAAAAATTTGCGCATTTATGCATCTTCAAGTAAAAAAATTCAATTTAAGATTGTAATGTTCGTTTAATATATCTTCCGAAGCCGAAACCTTGGTATTCCATATAATACCCTCCTCTCTATATATATTATTCCCTAAAATGTTGTCAGATAGGTTGAGTCACTGAGTAGAAAATCAAGCACAGGACACGCCTGTCAGTGTTTCATTTTAATATTTGTTCTTTTCTTATGCAGCTGACAGGCGAGGAGATTCCCATCGATGACGGACTGGTCAAGTGGGACAGTCGTGGTAGCAGAGGGGGAGACTTGCCGGTCAAGAAAGGAGAGACGGTGCTCATCCTGCGCATGGAGGGAAACCCGTCTGGGAGGTGGCTGGTGAAGAACGAGAAAGGAAAAAGTGCGTTCTTGTCCTTTCTTTTTCTTTTTGGGGGGAGGTGTTCGTGGTAAAAAAGAACACTCTGGTATCTTCTGTTGAAACTACCAAGAAGTTTATTATTGTTGCTAACCTCTTTAAAAAAAAAAAAAGAAAGAAAGAAAAGAAAAGACTTCTGCAGTCTACCTATTCAAAATTGCTAAACTTCGTGAACTGGCTACTTTATTCTTCCATGAAACTCTAAAATTAATACATATTTTAGAAAGAGATTTTATCAACCTTTCAAGTATATTAAGGCAAGTTGGAGTGTTTAGGCTGATTAATTTTATTTTTTACCAACTAGGCGAAAAATTCCAGAGCTGGGGATCGAACCCAGGACTGCCGTTTAACGTGCGGGCAGTAGCCCGCACGTTAAGCGGCATTTAATCAGCCTAAACACTCCAACTTGCCTTAATATACTCTAAAATTAAGTTCAATTTATTGTCATAAATCCTTACTCTTTTAAACACTCTTAAAACAAATCATTTCCACTATGTTTTCAAATGGAGACAGTATTTTGATTTAAAAATGATGATGAGAGGTGATTTATTTATTTTTAGAAATGCCGTTCCTGCTCATTCCTTAGATTCAAGAACTTAAACCATTTTATCAACCATCATCCAGCATGGCAACCATGACACTTTTTTTAACAATTTTTGTTAATATCTTCTAAATAATTTACATTTAAAAATTGAAATCAGCTGACTGACATCCCCAAATTTTCCCCAATTTTTTGTATACCCTATCACAGGCTTGTATGCGGTCTGGTTCCTAGTAAAATAAAGCATAAACCCCTTCTTTTTTCTAATTCTGCAAGTTTTAAGTTACCCTATAATTTACTATGGTGTTTGAAAACAAAAATGTCTTTACATAGGAGCATTGTGGAGGAATGGAGTTTTATTTTAAAAATCATTCCACTTCATAAAGTTAATTTCAGTATGTTTTTAAATAGAAATGTAACAAATAGTGATTTGGCCGAATACCGAATATTCGGCCAATAGCTCAGGCCAAATACCAAATATTCAGCCAATACCTTAGGCCGAATACTGACTATTCGGCAGCCGAATATCAAATTTTTAAAAATTTCATTTTAATTCTAAATAATACATCGCTTTTGAATTTTCTAATACACATCTGTAAAACTAAAAACATCTTGGTCATGAAAAAATATCTTTTGCAAAGTAAAACACAAATAACAGCATAATTATGTTTTGAGATATTAATAATTTAATAAATATGCTATGGTAAATGTGATTAATCTGGTAACTATACATAATCACACTATGTTTTGGGCTTTACAGCCTCTGGGCAAAACATATTTAGGATCTTTGCAAAATTGTGTTTGTCATTGAGGATCTGAAAAAATTCCTACTACCCCCACCCAATAAAGAAATTGGAAAATCAAGCCAAGTAGTGTTACAAATAGAAAAGTCTGTATTTCTGTAGTATTATTAAATACATTAGATTGTGTTCTATTGTATGAGATTAACATTGAAGTACAACTAAGCAATATTGCTTGTAAATGCATTAAAAAATATACTTTTCTCTCTTTGTTCTGAAATTATTCAGCTGAATATGTAGAAATATTTGGCCACAACTATTCGGCTGAATACCTGTTCAGTATTTGGCTTACCGAATATTCGGCCAACTGAACATTCGGCAAAACAGCCGAATAGGCCGAATATTCGTTACATCCCTATTTTTAAATGATTAGACAGGATTTCTTTAATGAGGTTTCTAGAGACCTTGTTCAGTGAAAATCAATGGTAAATATAAATAGCAAACAGGTCAGGAAAAATGTAACAACTTAGGCTAGCATGGGAAAAGCTCTCATTCTTTTAATGTACAGAAAGCACTTGACTATTACTTGGAATTAGATAACGTAATTGTAAAGTACAGTGCTACATCCTTTGGCTGAGTTTTATTTAAGTAAGCAAACAGCCCAAGGGGGTCAATGTATTATAATTTCCAACTTACAATCCACAGCAGCCAATAATCCGCAAGCTATTTACAGGCATGTGATCTTACTGTCATTCAAATAGTTAATTAGCATGTGATTTTACTGTCAATTTCAAATAGTTAATTAGTAGACTTATGCAATTTCTTATATTGATGAGAAAATTGTTGCTTAATATAATGCTGAAGCATTTCAGTATCCATCTTTTATCATCCTTCTTGAATCTGAATATTTTTCCTTTTCATTCTTCATTTAAACCTTCAAAAAATGAGGATAAACATTAACCCATATTTTGTATTTTTAGAAGGAATTTCTTACACATAGGGGCAAGACAGTAAAAATTACATATTACATGTTTATTTCTCACTTTAATAATAAAAGAAGAAAGAATATACAAATGAAGGCTTTGATGCAAACAACAAAAAACTTCAATTCAAAAATTCATAACACCACATGTGCTTGACACACAAACATACACGTACAATTTTAAAAAGCTTACAAGCTCTTAAGTATCTCATGAAATACTGAAAAAGTGTCAGCTAATTTTTTTACTTGGGCACTCAGATGCTTGATTTTAATTAGATTAAAAATATTGGCTTAAGTAATCTGTGGCAGTCATCCATGAATAATAGGAAGTTATGGCCAAAATTTGTGTTTCGTTTTCTATTATCAATAGTATAGAAACTCAATTGTAATATTAAAATTACGGTTAAAAAGTATTTATATATATTACTTTCATTGCACATATTCTATCAGGGCACATATCAAAATCAATAGGAAAAGAGGGTTTCTGTTAAATTTTGAAATAAAATGTTTGAAATCAAAAGATTTTTAGGCAAATTTGGGAGTTTTCCCCAGTGCAATGTGTAGGACAGTGACCAATATTGGGTGATATGTGCTGAAACATAAATTGAAATTGAGAACCTACCATATAGTTACGCTGATTCCTGACTCACGAATAGTTTTGGTTCAATCACCCCAAGATAAAACTTTTACTACCCTTACTCCAAAAAGATTAAAAAGTTAAGCCCAAAAAAACGTAATAAAATTCACGCTGTTCGCATGCTCGGCTTCAAATTTTTCATAATAATGTTAAAAAAAAATATAGAAAAAAAAATCTGTGCTTCCCTTGCTTCCTATTTTTTAAGCGAAAGTAATTGCCTCTACAAAGGGCTTCATTCTCTAGTAAAACAGAATAAACAAATATGCCTATCATACATTTGCACCCACTGTTTTCTATTATCAATAGTATAGAAACTCAACTGCAGTATTAAAATTATGGTTAAAAAATATTTATATATACAGTGAAACCTTTCTGAGTAGCCACCCCTGTGTAGCGGTCACCCCTCTAAACGGCCGATTTTTCATGGCACGGATTTTTCGGTTCATAGACCTAATGTTAAAATAACCTCTATCAGCGGCCACCTGACCCCCCTCTAAACGGCCACCGAATGGAATCGCCCATTTCATTTTTCGGGAATTCTACTCACTCAATGCTTTGAGAAGAAAAAATCAAGGTCAGGTTTATGGTCGAATATAAGACCCAGGAATAACTTACGAAGTCCATTGGCGCAAAAATTCCATTCACATCCATGTTCAAGCCAACCTCATTTTATTAGTGGGTTAGGGATCTGAGTTGCACATCGGAAAGCAAGTTGGCTGAGTTATTTAACTGCGGAGAAAAGCAAATCGACTAAGTCATTAAAGAAAAGGATTTTATTTTGAAAGAATGCGAAGATTTCAAATTTCGTGGTGTTAAACGGATAAGATCTGCTTTTTAAAGTAAAAAACGAGCTTGAAAAAATCATTGTTTCAGAGAAAAGTAAATCTTCAAAAAGACAAAAACTGTATGCTTTTTGCAAAAAAATGTAAGAAAGCATTAAATAAAGTAATAGTTTCTCTTCAGATAAGTTTAGAATTTCATTTTAAATAAGGAATAGGTGTCAGACTTGTTTATATTATGCATTATAGCAATTAACTTATATTAGTCAATAAAATACTTGAGAGCGGCCAAATATTTTTGGTACGGTGGAGTGGCCGCTCAGAGAGGTTTCATTGTATATATTAATATAAGGAGTTGTCAACAAATGAAATGGTGCTTGTAGAGGGGTCCATGAAGTTGTGACAAACGGAAGAGAGTGAGTAACAAGAAATGCGACATCATACATTTTTTCTAAAATAAAAATATTCACAATCAGTAGATTAAATTTTGAAGTTTTTTGAAGCTGCAAGAATTTGAGGGTATTTTTGAATGGGGTTGAAACAAATTTCGTATGATTAAAAAACAAAATTACGTATTTTTTAAAATTTTATTTTCTTTTCAAAAAGGCATTCGAGATTGGTTCTGACAGTAGAGCAGCAGGAACTCTTCACTAAAAAAGAAAAGGATACACGCTCATGTCATTGAAACGCAGAATTTAAAAATAAAATGTGATCTATAACAGGGTTCTTTGTTTTTAAATTGGAAGCATACGTTGATGTAATGGAGCAGTGCTGCCCATGCCGTGTCAACATTTGATAATTTTGACATGGAGAGGGGGAGGTGTTGTTCCAATTTAATTTTAATTTAATTGTATTTTAAACATGCCTTTGAAATAAAATACAGTAACACCAAAAAACTCATTTAAAATAGTTACAAGATTTCTTCTGTTACAAAGGTATAAATTAGCGCAAGAGAAATACAACACAGTCAATAAAATGGAAATAATTGAATGTTTTTTTGGAGTCCTGGTACCATCTGATTCACAGCCCGGGGATTAGGGACCACTGTACTAGAGCAGAGTTTCTACAGACCTGTAAAGTCAGGGAAATGAGTTTTGGTCAGGGATCAGGGAAATGAGCAGATTTTGCAGTCAAATCAACAAAATATTGGCTGTTTGAACCTAAGTATAGAAATTGTTTAATTTTCATCTTTTCATTCAACCTTATCAATAATTTTAAAATGTGTTCTTTATGAGCCTATTTTGTGTAGTTGAAATAGGCTTAGTTTTATCCTAAATTATTATCAAACATGGTTTTTGCTAGAATCCAGTGATGTCCAATAAGATTCTTGTATAGATTAATTTTATTATTATTATTATTTGTAAAAAAAGGGGCAAAATATATAAAATATTATTAATTAAAGTATGTCATGTTAAAAATAGAAACACAAAATTCGGGAAAGCACGCTCGATCCAGTCAGGGAAGAGCGTGATAGATGTCAGGGAAAGTCAGGGAAGCAAAAGCTGTGAAATCTGTAGAAACCCTGTAGAGCATGGCATGTGCAAGGGGATGGAGTGGAATAGTGGGAATGTGAAAATTTATGGCAAAGGGGGTTAAGGGGATCAAACATATTGAAAAGAGATGTGACATTGTTTATGGGTAGCCCTTAAAGTGGCTATCCCCAAGAATTCACAGGAGTTGTCTCATTTTATTATCAGTTGTGTGTTTATCATCGTATTGACTGTTTTATTTTGTTTCTTTTCCAGTTGGATATGTGGAGCTGACAAACATTGAGGTAGATCCACTCTCCGTCAAATCTGTAAGCTATACTGGAAACCTTGCTTTCTTCTACTTCAATGTGTGTATGTGTTTGTGCGTGTGCTTTTCACCTTTGGAACCCCTCCATGGGTGTGTTCCTGTATTGGGATCCATGTGCATATATTTAAAAAAAAAAAAAAAATCTGAGCAACAATCCAATAGAAACCAGAATAAATGAGTGCACTAGAGAAGAGACGGGCTCAGCCCGAGCTTGGGCTCTGTCATTCAGAATTGTGTTCGGGCTCGGGCTCGTGAAAAATTTCTCCTTTATTGAACATACTGCTTGAAATAGATTTTAAAAAAGTCATTCATATGGAAAATAAAAGTACTTATAAAAAAAATAGCGGCACGGGTGCCTAGAAGGCGCGTGAAGCTCTCTGGGTATTTCAGAACGGCAGCTTATATTGCTTAGTTAAGTCATGAGATCGGACATTATTTCATAGACATAGATATAAAGAATTGGAAAGTGTGTTAAAAATTTGCAACTCTATTTATCTTAGAGTTGTCTCTGTACAATTTGCACAAACGGCAAAATGTATTGTATTCTATCAAAGAATTACTTCTTTGAGTTTTATTGATCTTTAGCTGAAATTTCGGGCTCGGGCTCCGGTTTAAATAATATTGCTCAGGCTCAGGCGGGCTCAGATTAAAAGTCTCGGACTGGCTCCGGCTTCAAAAAATCAGCCCGAACTCATCTCTAGAGTGCACCCATACTGAGTGGTATGAAATTGAATTTAGAAATGCCTCTTCTAAAGGAGAGTGGAAGGGAATACTGGATGGTATAAAAGTTTAATTTTTGAACAAAAGTTATGAATTTTTGCTGACATGTGCATCACAGTATGGATGTTTTTGACATTTAGCAAAAAACTATTTAACTTTTTTTAATTAAAATTTTTAAAGTGCTTCCTGCATTTCTTTTTAAAACTTTCCTTTTTAAGTTTTCCCTTGTAATTATTCAAAAGTATATTTTGAACCTATTTGGGTGTTACATAATGGTTCATTGAACATAAAAATTTTGGAAAATATTGATTACTTACGCATTATACTGCCGACCCCTTTTGCCAATGATTTTTCCAAACTGTGTAATGGAATGCCAGTCACTGAAAATAGTCACACAATTCCCTGTGACAAGTGTTACTAACACTGTGTGATTCTATTAGACAGCTGTTTACTTTTGAATGCATTATTATTTTGAATCCGGCCACTTGTGAGAGTTTTGATTGCCAATTCATGGACCTCTTGTTTGTGCAGTCAAAGGTATAATACATGAGTACCCAATTTTTGTATGCTTTAGTACTGAATTTTTGCAAGAATTTCTTATTTTTCTAAACTTATTGAATTTTCATAATCTTAATGACTGCAAAATCTGAAATGTATATCCAAAACTGTTTTTAAGTTTATCGGGAGTCTGTATAATGAATTTTGTAAGATTTCTTCAAAAAATAAGGTACAAGGAACATTTTGAACTAAGAAAAGTACTCTAAAATGTATTCATAAAATACTATTGATAAAACATAGGAATAGGACATCATAGCAATAATTTTATTCAGTTTAATGGATTTTAATTTTGTCTCTAACTTTTTATAATAAAGAGTGTACACTTTCACAGGATGCCAATCTTGGATTAATACCTTTGTTATATCAAATGCACAATTCAAAATCGGTGTGTGCTCAATTCCTTGTTTTTCTTTTTAATAAGTAGTTGGAACAAACATTGTTCCAATCTTACATGAGAAAATGAATCTCGAAATTATTTCTTTCGACTTTAGCATTATTTTTTAAGATGTGTGCTGATTCATTCTCATTGATTTCCTTTAAAATAAAAATCAGAATTATAAGAATAAAAAAAGTTTTAACAATTTTGTATTCTCAGTGTTGATTTGTACTCGTTTTACTAATATGTTTATACTTTAATAATACTAATCTTCATTAACAGTGTTGTTTAGAAATCACTTCAAAGGCTCGTCCTGTAAAATATATATACAGGGTGTCCCAAAAACACTGACCTAGACTTTTATTCCTTAAACTAGCTGAAGTACCCGTTCTTCGCACGGGAATGAATGGACTTTTTGATATTACGATTTGTGGTGATTACTATTCATTGTAATAAACAGGTATAGCAACGTGGATATCGCGTTATATTGTGTCCAATAATCATGCATACCGAATTGCAAGGCAATCGTTTGTACGGTGCAGAAGGCCATGCGGCGTAGCGCAATCTAGTGGCGAGTTTTAGCAAAACGGATACGGCGAAAATATTTTTCGCATTCAGATATCGATGTATACGAATTTTCATGACTATCGGCTGGACAGTCCTGAAGTTCATGTGTTGACGCGACATCTAGTGGCAAGTTATAGGAAAATGGATAGCGCCAAACTCTTCGCCGTGTTCAAATATCTATGTATACCTATTTTCATAGCGATTATTTGCACAGTCAAGAAGTGATACACTGCAGGGCCATCTAGTGGTTCAATAAAGTAATGATTTGCTACAGCGCCGTCAAGTGGCGAGTTATAGCAAAATGGATAACGCCCAAAATATTCTCATTGTTCAAATAGCTATGTATACTGATTTTCATAGCAACCGTTTGAATGGTCAAGAATTTGGCCTGCTGCAGCGTCATCTAGTGGCGAGTTAAAATAATAATGCATTGCAGTGTCATCTATTGGTGAGTAACATCAAAAGGAAAGCAGTTAGAATATATTCTTCGTGCTCAAATGTGTAAGTATAAAAAATTTTATGCCGACGGTCGAACGATATAGAAGTTGATGCTTTGCAGCACCATTTAGCGGCAAGTTACCGCAAAATGGATAGTGAAAAATATTCTCCGTGTTCTAATATTCGCATGTACCAAATTTCATCGAAATCGGTTGACGATATTCGCATAGCAAACAGTTAAACGGAATATAATTCAACGTTGTGCTGCGGCACCAAATGGCAAGTTAAGGAAAACGGATAGCATAAAAACCTTCTCCATCATAAAAGACTTAGGTGAACCAAATTTCATGGTGCAACGGTGCTCAACGGTGCTGGAGTTTTTCAACCTCATAAACACATACCAATATTCATTTTTATCTATAACCAGTGTTATTATATATACCAGTCTCAAATAAAATCCAGTTTCAAATCTAAGCCTCGCCAAAGTGCCAACATACGCCATTTTGCAAGAGTTTTTTCAGGGAATCATTCGAAACATTGACTTAGCAGCAAACAATATGGGAAATGGTTCGACCGCCAAAGAGTAGCACGCATTTATTTGAAAATTGGAATCCCTTAATACAGCCGATTTTTTTAATTATCAACTATAATGTGTTTTATTCATCGTTACTCCGATGTACTAAATGAGAAGATTTCAATTTTCTGAAATTTGGCGGAATTCCCCCAACTTAAATCAATGTACTCAATTGGCGAGAATTCTGAAGTTAGATCTCTTGAAATCCCTTAATAACTGCATTATTTCTTCACGGATCATTAAAATTTAACGCTGTATTCTAATAAAACCTTTGCACTTGTTTTCAAAAATATATTTCCTTAAGCTCTCAATAAATTGCGCCAAGCCGAAAACTGTGCAAACCGCTAGAACGCACTTACTCAAAATCCATATTTCAGCCATTTTATTTTTTCGCCAAACTAAAAAAATTTACACATTAGCCTCGGAAATCTTCAATTCTTATTGTTTTGCGTGTAAAGCATTACATTCCTGATCTGATTTCCCATGCACACGATATTATAATTTAAAAAAAAATAACCTTACGAATATAAACTAACAAAAAAAAAACTCATTATTATTCTTTTATTTTTACTTTGAGAATTTGAAACATTTTATTCGGCAAAATCGCCATACATGGCAACCACGATCCTTATTTCACGCTTTTTTCACTACAGGGGTTACAATTACGGAAAGCTTTTTGCGTGAAGAGCATAAAAAATCTCTTAAATTCCGGGAACGGGTGGACTTTCAAAGTTTTAAAGTGGACTACGATTTATTCTATATTATTTTACATATCTGTGCTAAATTTCAGGCGGATAGGTCCATTTTTGTGGATTTGTATACGAACGACATTTTATTCGGCAAAATCGCCACACATGGCAACCACGATCCTTATTTCACACTTTTTTCACTACAGGGGTTACAATTACGGAAAGATTTTTGTGTGAAGAGCATAAAAAATCTCTTAATTTCCGGGAACGGGTGGACTTTCAAAGTTTTAAAGTGGACTGTGATTTATTCTATATTATTTTACATATCTGTGCTAAATTTCAGGCCGATAGGTCCATTTTTGTGGATTTGTATACGACTCAAATCCACAAACAAATAAACAAACAAACAAACAAACAAACAGAATTTCATTTTTATTTATAAGGATATGGATCATAGGCATGTACAATAAATTCAAAGTTACAAAAAAAAAAAAAAAAACAATTTGCAGAATTTCTTAATAAATACAAAATTTAAGTTTTTATTCATGCCCCCTTACAAAAATTCCTAATTAATAAAATGTCCCCCCCATACATGAATAAGGTTATGTACAAAATTTCAGACTTTCATTATAAAAAAGCTCAGAGATATGAAAATAATGGTTGACTTAAATCACTTTTCAGTGACGCTCGAACAAAAAAATAAAATAAAAAAAAAATCACATTTTATGGGATGTGCAAAAATTATGAATGAAAGTAGTGGTTGCATAAATACTCAATACTTTTGATATCATTGATATTGCATAGCCCCTTCACCCACTTTGTTTAAACATATCTGAAAGCCTTTTTGTGATGAAAGGCTGTGAAATTTTCTACATTAACTCATTCAGGGGTGACCCAATCATGGTGCATGTGCCAAAGTTGGCACATTGGATGATTTCAAGTGGCACATTGCATCCTTGTGCCTACTTACTATTTTGAAACAGATTAGAGAAGACTTTTGAAATAATTTTGTGCTCAGAAGCATTTTATTTTTTATAATTTAGGATGCTCTATCAAAGGAACAATTTGTACACTCCAAAAATCAAGCCATCCCTGATCCCCTACCCAACATACGAAAAATTAATTCTAGAGTTCATCATACACCTACTCATAAGTGTATATCTATAATCAATATTTAAGGAATGAAAGTCTAGGTCAGAGTTCACGGGACTCCCTGTATTGAACACTTTCCAAATTAAAAGGATGGCATTCTTATGTTACTTGGAATAAAAGTTTTATTTTCCATTTCTTAGTTTGTGTGCTGTATAATTTTTGCATCCTGTTTGACTAACATAACTTTGTTTGTTTAAATAAATTGCAAAATGTTTACAGTATTTCCTGATTGAGACCTGTGTTTGTCTTAACTCGTTAACTGACTAACCCATTTTTATTATCCCACTCCCGTTCAGGCTCCCAACATTCCTGAAGAAACTGTTTGTACGACACCCCTGGAAAAGAACGTTAACTGGTTATCTAAGATCACTGCTTGTGTGAGGCAAGTCTTTCCACCCAAAAAAGAAGTGTCATGCTTCGTAAAATTTCTTTGAACAGTGTTGTAAGGGTTGGCTGTGCTCTTATGACTACAATGCAGGGTGTCTACTGGTCGTGAAAAAGACCTGAAATTGAATGACACGTGAAAATCGCAAAAATGTCCCGAGTTTTGTCACGATATCATGAATTTTTTTCCCTACAACCTCATTTTATTTAGCATTTAACACTAGAACTGCGGAATGGGTCATTTTGACCCAAAACCAGATTTGATTCCGTTTTTTTTTTTTTTTTTTTTTTTTAGTTATGAACTGAATTTTTTTTTAAAATCGTGACTTTTCCTAACTTTAGGTTATTAATTATCTGTAAAAAATTTAAGCTCGTAACTTTTATCGGTTTTTTGTTTTTAATATGTATACTTGATATCGCGGAATGGGTCATTTTGACCCAAAACTTCCCACGAGTCTGGAATCCGAAGTTCAAATTAAATAAATGTCATTATCATTCCTAAAATGAACGTTAACAACATAATACATGGTATAATAGCATACCATTATGTCATTTTCATTGCAACGTGAATTTTACAAGTCGGGCCAATTGGATCCGTACCGCGGTTTTAGGTATACCTATCTCAAGGGACGCGGTTCTAATAAGAATGATAGCAACAACATTTTTGTATTTTTAATGTAATATTAAACTTAATACGAATGTTAAGACTGAACTAATGTCATTACCGTTGAAATATAACATTATTGTTGCATTCAACGGGAATTCTAGAAGTTGGGTCAATTTGACCCAGCCCGCGGTTTTAGGTATATCTGATACACCGGGGTTCTAGTGTTAAAAAAAAAAAAACAATCTTAGAACAGCACTGCTCAGAGGTTATTTTCCCCCCCAAGATAGTAATATTTCTTTCCTTTTTAATGTTTTTTTCTTTATTTACTCAAAAAATATAATGGTATTTCACTGAGTTTACATTTGATTAATATGAGTTGTAAATATCTTAAATTTTGTAAAACTATTAACTGTGACTGTTTAAGAATAATACTTCAACAGTCAATATCTAGCTGTAGTCAAAATTACTTAAATTTTAAAAGCAACAGAACTTACTTATGTTTTACTTACTTAAAATTAAAAATGATCAGTGGCCAACATAGTTATTGGATCAATGTTTTATTTCTTTAATTAATTATTTGTAAAATTGTTAAATGTAAGTACGGTAGAAGACCCAAAATCCTCACAGCTTGGTTCCAGACCTTGTGCAAATTTTAGAATTTTGCAGATTTTGGGTTATCATAGGAAATTTATTCTATTTCCCTCCACCCCACCCAGAAAAAAAAACCAACAATAAAGATCAAGAGAGACAAATCATATTACTTATTATCAGAATCATGATATAAAAATACTGAGGGATAATACAATATACAAAATTATGAGATTATAGTACAACTTATTTAAACATGTATATTCAATAGGTTAGGACTTTGGGATGTTCTAATTATAGTTTTTATTTTTCTTAAATCATTATTTTCTGTTCGTAACACAGCTTTGCTGCTCTACAAATCTGAGATACTTCTTTGTCAGAGCCTAACAATGATTAAATGTTATTTTATCAACTTTTTGATCATCCTCACTTGTTACTGTGTCATGTGACCGTAATTGAGTGTTAATTATGTCACTGTCAGTCATTTCAAGTATATCAATTTTACCACCAGAGATCACAAACTGTTGAAAAAAAAAATATTTTAAGTAGGAATAGCTTATTTAGTTTAACTTTGTGGTTATTTTGTAGTTTTCTGAACTTGCAGCTGGCAGGGCAGATTTCATTGATTACATTGAATAGACAGTGCAAATTTTAGAGCCTTGTGGATTTCGGGTCGGCGGATTTTGGGTCTTCTACTGTATTAAAAATAATATTTTAATAGTATGTATCTAATTGTAATCTTAATTAATTACATTTCCAAATCAACATATTGTTGACAGGTCATATAAGGACATGAAAATTTCTTTGAGGTCTTAATTTTTTTTTTTCCCTGTAGTCCAATAGACACCCTGTATAATGGTTTGCATTAAAGAAGAAAAACAAAGCATGACAGTTGCATATAGCCTCGAAGTAGAAAGCTTTTTTCCACTCAGTCATCTGCCTTAAAAGCATGAAGTTGCACACGGCCTGAAAGTAGACAGCATTTTTCCATTGAGCAATTTATTCTAAAATCTTACAATTAATATTGATATGTGTAATATATGAGCTTTTCTTTTTCTTGTTTTGCTTTGTAGTAGCTGAAGCTTGTGGGCTGTTTGTATTGACTTTAAAAATAACTTTTTGCTTGAATTTCCTCCAATGTGAATGTTTTTTTGTTTTTTTTGTTTGGTCTCTATTTTATGATATTTATTTCTTCTATTTTTAAAAGACCATTCCAAATATGTTGTACTTTGTTGGAATCCTCATAATAATAATGCTTCAACATTAAAAAAAATTGTTTTTTGAAGTTAAGTTATCAGAAGAATATTATTACTCATTCTGCGAACTATTTTATTTCATCGACTCCGTGTATTTCATCATTTAATTTTTTTCGAATGTGCAAAGAAAACTAGATTTCCGCCTTGGGTAAAGTAATAGGCAGTGCCTCAAAAGTTGTCCTAGGCTTTTTCTTATTTATAAGTAGTCAGGTTGTTATGCATTGCTTCTCACCCCCCCCCCACTTGTATGTGTATGTGATGAAAATTAAATAAAAGTTCATTAACTTATTGATTGTTTAAAATTCCATTTCATTCTTTCCAAGTTGATTAATGCACCTTTTATGAATCCTGTACAACTTCTGTCTTCAGCATCCTGAATTTATTTCTACAATAAAAGTATAATTATGATATATCTTCTGTCCATAGACCTAAATTTGCTAATATAGTTAGGCCAATCATTGACTCATAGACAGTTCCTATTGACCCATAGACAGTTCCTCATAGACATTTCCACTCTAAAATAAATCTTTCACCACCTCTACTCCCAAAAGATTTTCTTTATTATGCTCAAAAAGCTTAATAAAATCCACCCTGTTGGTGCGATTGGCTTGAAAATCTTCATAATTATGTAAAAAAATAGTTTAAAAATATATCTGCTGTACTTTGAAAATCTGTAAATTCACCCATTCCCTGATTTTTATGAATATTTTGCAATTTTTGACTGCAGTCAGTTGCTCGATCAGTGTAAGAAAGTTAAAAGCTGTCACAATAATGTCATAGTCCAAATGATTTGCAATTTTTGTGATTCATGAAAAGTTTTACTCAAGAAATGTAATAACATTCACACTATTGGCTTTCAAATTTTCATAAATATGTTAGAAAAATGTAGGTGGGGTGGGGTGGGGGGATAGGCTACTTTAAAATCTGAAAGTCAGCCCATTCCTCGATTTTTTAACTTCGGAAAACTGCTACATTACAGTAAAACAGTTTGTTTAAAAAAGCTTCTTGAAATCATCCAGATTATTGTGTGCATGAAGTATTCAGTTTAGAATTAATTTGACAATTTAAGTGGAAACAAAATTATATTGGTAACTATGGTAATAAAAGTAAAATATGAAGTTACTTATTTTAAGTAGACAACGATTGAATACATTGAGTGTAGACATATTTTGAAAGAAAAAAAAATATTTTTTTCTAATGTCTATTGTAATTGTGTGCACAACAGACTTTATCTTCTAGTGCAGAGCTTCTTCAAATTATGTAGACCAAGGACCCCTTCTCTATTTTTTCCCTTTCCAAACCTAGGCATTTTAAGTTGTTTTTAAAACTTAACTTCTGGATCCATTATCTCTTAACAACAACGTTTTAATAAAGCAGAAAATGTTTTTACTCCCAACATTTCCCACAATCCATATGAAAAATTTTCCAAAATTTTACAATACGTTATAGACTTGCAGAAATTCTGTATTACCATAGATATAAGAAGATTTGCAACTTATTAGTTTCATCTTTCATAACCGATCTTGGATCATGCCTAGGTAGTTAAATGGTAAACTAAGTTAATGCATTAAGTTTTAATCTAATTCTTATGCCTAATATTTATTAATAAGCACACAGTTTTTACTAACAAATAAAGATTTTTTTATTATGTTTTCTTGTAAATAGTCAGTTATTGAGAAAATGCAATCATCCTTTGTCTTTGCGGATGTTGTTAATAACTTTTGATGTTTTGTAGATCTTGAGCCTGATTCTTGAAGAAAATCTAGTAAAATGAGAATTTTCCCCATGAAAATGTCTCTTTAAGGATGCTTTTAATAATTGTATAGCTTCATGCACTGGAGGTGCATTACAAGAAATAAATACTTCATGAAAGAAATTACCAGACTTCATGGTTCTTTTGTAAATGTAATTTCTAATAACAGAGCCAACATATTTACAAATACACTCACCCCAATGTTTCATGGATATAAACTATATCTGGTACATCAGTATACACATCAGGGGAAAAATGAGAAAGGGAAAGAAAAACTCAGAAAATTTTGTAATTCATTCTTGAAATCAAAATCAGTTGTATATTTTTTCTGCAAAATTTCCCCTTATGTCTAAAATTTACCCCGATCCTAGCTTGCCAGATCAGACATATTCTGCATCCCTTTAATAAAGATTGTTAAAAGTATTAAGTTCACAATGTGTCATCGCCTGGTCAGTGGACATTTAGAAACATAAAAGAAAAAGTCAAATTCTGAGAACAAAGTCACAAAAGTTATACAAAAATCTCAGCTCATAATAATAGCTTCATGTTTTACTTATATTGCTTTTTTAAAAAATTATTTTTCCCCCCTTCAAAAAGAAATATTTTATCGCTTCTTGGCTTTTCATTGTTTTCTTGAACTGCTTGCAACAATTTTTCATAATTTTGTGCACTCCTGGTAAAAACTACGAGGACCTCCCAGGGGTCCACAGTTCACGAATGTGTGCAATAACAAATTTTTTGGTATGATTTGCATGTTGCTTGTATGTTGTGTATGTGCAATTTTTTTTTTTTTAAAGGTGGGAGGACAAACAGTGTTCTATATTGACTGCTGTTAATGAGCTCCCACTGTATTTCTTTATGATTCTTCTTTTTATATCTGCTTTAGATGTTCTTGATTATATTTTCTTGACTGGGATCTATTTTAAAATTGGTTCCATGTTCTGTTTGAAAGCTGGAACACATTTTGTTAATCTTTTTTAGTCGTTTCTAAGGCGCCTTAGGGACTTTTATAATCCCACAAATATAATAATCTACAAATCTCTGTCATGCACAAAATTTTTATATGGAAACATTCCATTTTATAGTTAACAGTTAAGTTATGACAGAATTCATCTGCCCTCAGGGAAATCACAAAAATCTCTGGGGATTAAGAAAGAATTCTTAAAGTTCAAGGAAATCTCATCGATAATTTAATTTTGCTTTAAAAACCTGGAAAATTCAGCTCTAACCCTGTAATATTAGAAAATTAACTCACTTTTCCTATATTTTCTTTCTTTTTAATGTTTTCTGGCATTCTTTACTGAACTAAAAACATAATTATAAAAAAAGCTTTAAAGAGTTTTACATTTTATTACATTATTTACCAGGGTTGTTTGAAAAGTAAGTTGCACTTATATAGTGTTGTAAAAAATACAGTACCCTATTTTTGTATGCAATGTTCCAGTAGCTAGACATTTGTCAGAAAATTACTCCTGGGGCCATTTTAGGACAGCTGTCTGAACTTGATCATCGTTGAAAATGCTCTTCCACTCAAATATTCTTTGAGCTTGCCAAAAAAATGAAATTTGCAGGGTGCCAGACCCAGACTGTCGGGTGTATGTTGCCACATCTCTCCTCTAAAACTACAAAGAAAACTCTGTGTTGTGGAGCCTTTGTTTGTTATGTAGGAGGGCAATAGCTTTTGCTTAAATTTCAATGTCCCATGTTTTCCACACCTTTCTGGGATTGATAGTGGCGAAATTTGGGTCCATTTTATGGCCCCTTCACAAAATTCAGTCGATTAAAACAGTCCCTTCACAAAATTATAATCAATTAAAATGGCTGCTTCACAAAATTCAACCGATTAAAATGGCCCCTTCACAAAATTACAATCGATTAAAATGGACCCTTCACAAAAATACAGTCAATTAAAACAACCCTTCTTTGGTATTTTACCGTATATTTTAATTTGCTTTGTAAATTATTTTAAGAAAAAAGTGACTTTTACAAAAACTGGTGTTGAAATTCAGAAGAATAGATATTAAAATTCCCAAAACTAAACAGTTTTACAAAAATGGAACTGGAAAAAATTCCTGGATTGATCTCTGCCTTTGGAAGCATCTCAATGTTTCACAGTACAACTCAGCATGAAGGGTGTCCCCCTTCCTCTTGAAGCCAGTGTGGACAAGTCCTTCACAATCGAGGTGGGGGGGGGGGGAGTGACTTGACCATCTGATGAGGGAAACATTTCTGCCTACAAAAAGCATGCTATTTTGTGTACTTCAGCTATTTCAGCTGAACTGCAAACGGATTGCTGCTGAACTTGCTTGCTGTTCTCAGCAGAACTCTATGCAACCGATGAGTGTGAATACTCATCGTGTACTTGTACTGCAAGTGTGTTCCTGCTTTCAAACTGCAGACTGAATGTCTTCATTTTATAAATAAGTTTTTCTCCCTCTATTGACTGATTCTTTTTAATTTTTCAGGTGATGAGTATTCGACGATTATCTGTGATCAGCAATGGGTAAAGAAGTAAAATAATTTTTCAGTGTCATCCCTTCGCATGTCTGTCTATTGTCAGTAATTTTTCTTTGTTTCTTTCTTTTGCAGGGAGGAGCTTTACTGTGAAGCGAAATCTCAGGAAGAAGGTGAGTTGTGTTAAGAATTTTTAAAATATTACGCTAATGTTCCATAATGGATATAATAGTAAAAGAAACCTTAAAAACCGTCAAAGTTAAAGCACTTTCGAGGGCAGAGTCACCCTCATCTACAGTAGCCTATGGCTACTGTACAATATGATATAACATATCAATATGACTATCAATATATTTATTTAACATATCAATATGATATAATATATTGATATGTTATATCATAACAATGCTATGGTGCACACTAGAGAGGGGGGGGAGGTCCAGGGGGTCTTGACCCTTAGAGTTATCAACTTTGCTTTCTTAAATCATTATTTTTTTACACTTTAATGTGTTATAAGACTTTATCAAATTCTTATTTTTAGTAACTTGGATAAATAAATAAAAAGACAAATCAAGATCATGCAAGCATATTATAAAGTACTTTAGAGAAAGTGTTCATCAAAAAAATGTGCATTTTTTCAGCTGTTTGTTGTCACAGCTTCATGCATTGGACACCCTCCAATAGAAAATCCTGTGTGTGCCACTATAACAGTACAGTCTGAAATTTTGCTTAAAAATTTTCTCTAAAAGTCAGGGAATTTTGTTCGAGAAACTGAGCAACAATATTGCAAAAAGAAACGAGAAAGGTCGAAGAAAAGAAGGGAAAATTTGATTTTGTGGCTAAATATACAAGTAGTTGCTGTAAAAGTGTACTGTTCTTTATAGGATAGGTGTCTACAAACTTTTATTCTTTTCTCAATGTAGAAATGGTTTAATTTGAATTTTCCATTTTCTTATCTGATTTTATAAATAATTTTAAAATGCATTTTATATCTTGGAACATATCTCGCTTAGTCGAAATAGGCTTCATCTTTAAATTAGGATCAAATATACTTTTCAAATGATATGAAGGGATGAATGAAATGATGCCCAAGCTCATGCTGGGGCATGGTAGAATGGTTCTTTGGCCACTGCACCACCTGGGGAACAAAAAAGGAAAGTAACAACATTGAAAATAGGAACATGAAAGTATGTCATATAAAATCAGGTTCTGGGAGGCAAAAGCTTTGAAATCTGTACCAACCCTGTAGTTTGGTGGCCATCCACAAGTGGGAGTGCTACTCAAGCAGGCCTTGTGCCATCCATCAGAACAAGTGATTCTCTAAGCCCACTGACGGATTAAAGAGGGGCAAGGGGGGGATAAAAAACCTAGGATATGCTATTTTACTTCCATAGAACAGGGTGTCTACCATCATGCAAAGGTCACGAAAGTCACGGAATGAGGAAAAGGTCACGAAAGTCAAGAAAAGGTCAAGAAATGAAGCACTAGGTCACGATTTGCGACTCAACTACGTTTTTTCCATTTCATTCAAATTCTTAGTTTCTAATTTTTTCTGCTAAGTTCAGTCAGAGAAATTATTTTCTGGCTTTTCTTAACTTCCTTAATTTGTATTTTGATTTCACGGGTAATTTCCTGGGAGAAAGGAAGTTGATTTGTTTATCCTAGTATCAATGGTGTGTGTGTGGAGGGGGGCATCTGCTGAGTGTCCACTCCTCCCTCCCGACCTGAGGCGAGGATTAAAACCGTTCGGTGTAGCTTCTTTTTTTTCTTTTTTGTTTAAGAAATATATATTAAGTGTGTTATGTAAATTTTATTATTTTATACTATTTAAACTATGCAAACAGACAAACTTAACAGTTTTTCACGTGTTTATTTCATAAGAAAACTTTAAAATACTGTTCGTTTGCTATTTATAAAATTCATTTAAAATGTCATTTACATGTTATTTAGCAGAAATCATCAAAAATGATGTCTGCCAAATAGTTGTATAGTGAACTGACAATAGTTCAATATGTCAACTGCGTGTTGTTTTACACCTTGGGAATTTCAAAAGTTGGCAAGTATGTATCTTCAAACCTTGAGAAAAGTATATCAGTTATCCACCTTCCCTCCTTAAAAAAAAGTTTAAATTGTTGGATTTAAGAGTAATTTTTTTTTCTCCCTTCATTCCTTGTTAAATTCAGTGTTTTGATTATTTTCCACATTTTCATTTTTAAAAACAATAACTTGGATTCCAATTATAATTATCACTGATCCCCATGTTTCATAGCTAATAACTTCAATTTCCCCAAAGTTTAATGATATATTATAGACTTCCATAAGTTCTGTGTTATCATAGATGCAAAAAGATTTGCAATGTACAAGCTACATTGCAAATCTTTTTACGGCGAACAATGGTAAATCTTCTTTTTTTAAAATAGCAATTGGTCCAAGTTAACTGAAAGCAAACGGCTGATCAGTAAAAAAGTTGAAAAAAATCGCTTTAAAAATGGGCAGGGAAAAGAAAAACTCGAAGAATTTTTTAATTCAATGTTAAAATCAAAATCAGTTGTATATTTTTCTGCAAAACTTCCCCAGATGGCTAAAATATCCTCCAATCGTAGATCGCCGGATAGAAAATATTCTGCATCCCTGGCACGGTGTATTTTTAATATTAGTATCGTATTTGTTATGGTCAAGAAAAGGTCAAGAAAAAGTCAAGAAAAGGTCAAGAAATCAAGCTTACTTTTTGTGGTAGACACCCTGTAGAATGTACATAAATTTCAACAGCTGCCTCCACCCACATAATTGCAATGTTGCCATACTGCAAAATCTTTCTTGGATGCTCTAGTGCAGCCTTTCTCAAAGTAGGCAATAATGCCTCATTGTGGGCACTAGAGGCTTTCAGGGGGCAGTAGAAGGCTCAAAGAAGATGAGCACTAGCAAGAAATTCTCCCTCTTTACCCCTATTGTGAGCTATTGTAAACTAACTGCTTTTATATTGAATAGCACTGATGCATTTTACCAGTTGTAATCCAAAAAACTAGCGCTTGGCCCGAAAAAGTTGCAAGTGGATAAAGCTATTTCATTGGTCCCCGGGTTGCTGCACTTCCAGTGAAGCTTGCTACATTGAGGAGAGCTTTTGGCGCATTTTATTGAGGAAGGTTTTGTAAATTCGTTAATCATTAATGAAACATTTTTATTAACTACGTCTTTCATTTTCTTTAATATTGTGGATATACCTTTTAAATAATATCAGCAATTATGGGTACACATAAACACTTTTGCTAGGGAAGGGGGAGGCAAACTTAAAAATTGCAACAATTGTAATTCCAGCGTTGCTAATTTTCTTTATATCATAAGGTACATGAGCTACATATTAAAAATCTAGAGCACCTTATGGGTGTTTCAGCAATTGATCTGTTGCTTTTCTTTTCTTTTCTTTCTTTTTTTTTTTTTAATAAATAATATGGTTTTGCAATACACCAAAAAGACTTCAATACTAAAGCAACAGTATTTCAAATTTTTGCTACAGAGAGTTAAATCTTGCTAGTGGTTTCTCCTATGTTCATCTATTTACTCATAAAATCAAAATAAATAATCAGTAAACCGTTTAAAAATAAGTTTGTGTATAAAAAATGAAATCTGAAACTGTAACATTATTACCAAAAATTTCATTAAATATTGAACATTAAACTTTTACAGAAAACAAAGTTAATTTTTATTATGATTGTAATCTGAAAACGTGCATTACGCTAACGTGCGTTCATCAAAATAGATATCTATACTTTAATAAATCTAGACATGCATTTTTCTTTTATGTTAACACCGCATACAGAATCTAACAGATGTTTTCAATTCCCTTTTGTTTTATCAGTTCAATAATTATTAACACTTACTGATTCTTATGTTATGTCATTGTTATTAAAAAGTAAAAAGTAAACATTGAAAATATTTTCGCCGCCAGGTATGATTCTCGCCAAGATTGTGGCGTGACTTTCGCTCTTGGCGTTTAACCCGAAGACCAATGAAATCGCTCCTTTCACTCGCAACTTTTTCGGGCCAAGGTCTGGTATCCAAAAATGGGGGAAGCCGATGCTTGCTGGACCTAAGCCTGCAGCTAGGGTTCAGCCGGACAGTAGGACACTTCAGGAACTAAAGCAGGCTTTAAACCAAATAGGTAGCCCATTGCTGAAGGTAGTATCCTATAGTATCCCCATCTCTTCAATAGATTTGAAGATGAATGCAGGCCTTCTGTGTGAAAATACTGACTAGACACAATCGTGTAAGTGTGCCATAGCATACACAACACACACGCACATAAAAAAAAAAAAATTTATTCTTTTTTTTTTTTTTTCCCATGAAGCGTAAATAATAAAATAAAGAAATAGAATTAATGAAGTAGTAATTTAATATATTATCTTTTTGGAGTTAAATCATGCTATTCGTAAGTCAATTAAAAAATGCTCATTAAAAAAAGAACTCTTTAAATCAAATGTTAGAATAACATATAATGATTTTACAAATTTCCATTTCTAAATGCTACAAAAAACCTATTCAGAGGGAACTGGTTTAAAATTATTTAAAACTCACTTCTTAAATTGTAAAATATTGGTTATAAATAACTGTGATTAAAATGAATTAGTTTCTTTTTAAAATCATTTTAATAATAATACAATAATTTTACTGTTATTGATATAGTATAGGGTATTGCCTATTACCAACTTTGATTCAACATATCTAAGCCATTTTATGAGAAAGGCTGAAACTTTGTGCATCACCTCATTAATGTATGAGGCACATTTTACTTATTTAGAGTTTTTGTATAA
This sequence comes from Cheiracanthium punctorium, assembly GCA_038373885.1. NCBI lineage: Eukaryota > Metazoa > Arthropoda > Arachnida > Araneae > Cheiracanthiidae > Cheiracanthium > Cheiracanthium punctorium. The sequence continues at coordinate 419,549 of JAWZYV010017067.1, read as the reverse complement.
GAGGGCTGTATAAAACATTTTGTACTTATTTACATTTGATCTCCAGAAAATTTTATTCTATATTATAAAGTAATTTTGTAATTTAGTATGTCTATGATCAATATTGAGAGAAGAAAACCCTACGTCAGTGTTTTTGGGACACCCTCTATAATAGGAATTGAAAGCGATAAAAATTTTGGTTTTGTGGTTAAAGGCAGATCTACACGAGGTCTGTCTGCTTTATTAAGACACTTCTCACAACCTCTGGATTGAGTAGGCAAAGTCGGCGCCATTTATTTGAACTAGTAATTTTCTTGCAAAACATAAATATACCTAATGCCTTTAGAAAAAATTGAAATTTCAACGATTTAAAGAAAAAAAAAGCAACACTGAAATAATTTTGGATATCCCCCTCCCCTAAAAAAAAAAAAAAAAATTAAATAATGAAGAATAATAATACAGAAAATAAACTATACTTGAAGTTGAGTATTTACAAGCCACCATGTTTAAAAAAATATTAATAAAAAATGGAACTGTAATATATATATATATAAAGAATAAATTTTCTGTGTAAAAAGTGTCTTATTTGTTTGGGAAAATTTAATTTGGAAACTTGCTGAAGGCTGGATGGTCTGCTTTATTAAGGGTTTTTATATGTTCATTGTATTGCTTACAGTTATTGCAAGTATTCTCAGCACGTCTGTATTGAGTGTTATTTTCCATTTGGACAATGCATGCATATGTTTGCATAATCTAGTCATTAAAAAAGAGGGTGCATTAAGGCAATTTAGAGGGGTGAAGCCAAGAAAAGACAAATTAGCAGACAAATTTTATCTATAACAGGGGTTCCCAAACTTTTCTTCCCACGGAACCCTTGTCAGTCGAAAAGTATTTCGCGGCACCCTTGTTAGGCTAAAAACATTTCATGGCACCCTTTTCAGGCTAAAAACTTTCGCGGCAGGTTTCCTTTAAAGCAATATGAATAGAATATGAAGGTTAGAATGAAGCAGTTTGGATGCATTTTACGTTATTTTTTGTTTTTTTTTATAGGGCTCACTATCAAGAAAGTACTCTCTTGGGAAAGGGATATAGAATTTTGACAATACCCCCATTTCAGGGAGTTCCTATAAAAGAGAGGCTACAGGACAGTCTTGAACTTGTCTGAAATATTCTTGTTTGAGCCCACTGAGTGATCGGCTTGGTTCACTTTCTTGGGAATACCGGTTCAGAGGAAATTATTTGATTATACTCCACCGAAACACTTTTCTTGATTATATCCACGGCACCCCTGACATATGCTTGGGGCACCCTAGGGTGCCGCAGCACCGAGTTTGGGAACCTCTGATCTATAAAAATCCGACTTGTCACATATATCGTCTGAATACTGTCTTGTCACAAAAACCAGAGTCCTCAGTATAAGATTAAATACTGTCTCATATTGTTACATGTATGGAACTGTTATAAGAAATAGTCTCTAGCTAAATATAAATAAAATAATAATAGTTTTAGTTCTTTTAATAAACATGTCTAATAGCAAATCTAGGTATTCTCCATTTTGTTGATTTTTAAAGTCAGTAAAACAGTCATAATGGAACTCTATGAAAGCATGCCATCAGAAATAGAAAACTGTACATTTTTTTTAAATCTCAAACTAATCAGTGGTCCAAAAAAATTTGAGAAATTATTCTCCATTTCATAGATTGCAGTCAACTGCAATCTCCTATGCTGTCATCTGTTGGAGAACTCATTCAGTGTCCTAGTAATAACTGTAATAAACTATTTGTAATAATTTTTTATTAAGTGTCTTTTTTCTCTCTAGCTATTTATGAAGTGACCTACTGAACACAGAGAAGCTTTTGGAGAACTCTTTGTGTGTATTTTTACAAGCTGTGAGTTTGCAAAGAAAAATACTAATTTGTAGCTACTGATTTTTCACCTACAAAATTAATCTGGAAATTTTCTTCACCATGATTCAGCTATGCATGGCCATACCCAGAAAAAAATCAAGCATGAAAGGCTTCTGTAAAAATGCAGAAATAGGTTTTTCTGTTTAAATTGCATGTAAAAAAGTAAAGTTGTAAAAGTACGGAACTAAAGTTTTAAAACAAGATTTCAGAGCCACCTTTGGGTGAAGTATACTTGGAATATGCTTAATGAATTTTGTAAAACAGTTTTAGTAGGCAATTTTAAGATAGATTTTGATTCCAAACATGTGTTGTTTTATGGAACAGGGAAGGAAAATATGACACTCTGATGAATTATGATACACTGTCCAACTTAATGGAATAAGGAAAAAAGGGGATTAGGATATGCTTTTAATCTATAGCACTTCATTGCATATTTAAAATATGAAAGTGTTTCAGATTTGTTTTTTTTTTACGAAGTTCCTGATGAATTTTATTCTTTTAACACCAATTTCTTCAGTGAGATGAATTTATTATAATAATTTTAATCATATTGATGAAAATTTATAATAAATACTTAAAATGCATATATGGCATTAACAAATCTTTTAATGATAGTTCAAAGATGCAAGTTAACCAAGTTCTCTCTCCTCCAACGCTCACTTTTAATGCCACGTTAAGTTCAGCATTTTTTATGTTTCAGCTCTTTCATGCCTGGAAATCTTCCAAAAGGATATAAACGGTGGAAAAGGCAGCATTTTTCACAAAAAAAAAACTTTACCGTTATCATTTTGTTTACAAAAATTGAAATTTTGAGAAATTGCTAGTCCCTTGGAACAACTCTCTGGGTATAGCCTTGCAGCGATATGTCATGGCATTAAATAAAGTATGACAATGAATGGTTTCCAGAGAATGAGTTATTCCTTGACCAGTATAACATTTGTAGCTAAAAATAAAGATGATTTTTTTATGACTGATTCGGTGTGGCTAAGGTAACTTTGAAATGTCCGAATGCTACATCACAGCTCTTCAGTAACCAAAATGACCCGTATTGAATTTAGCATCAAAATAGAAACTATTGTTTTTTTTTTTGTTTTTTTTCTAATCCTATCATGCATTCTGTTTAAGCTAAAAGAATTCATTTTTAAATCATCAGTCATAAAAAAACATTTTCATTTTTAGCTTTTTTAAATGCCATGCACAAATACTTTTGCTATGAAGGTGCAACAAATCAATAAGTGATAATGACAGCTGTACTTTTCTCATGCAGATGCTAGGATGAAATGAAAAATCCCATTTCCTTATTTTTTTTATGTACGTTACAATGATCGAAAAACAACCCCTGAAGTGCCTTATGATCTGCAGTTGGGACGATTTCAATAACAAGCAGTTTGAGCAGTTGCCAACATCTATGAAATGGAATAAATCCCATTTTGTAATCGGTCATTTTCGAGTTGCAGTGTAGCAACATTATTGAGTTTAACATAGAGATGCAACAGATGTCAATATGGCCGGATACTGAATATCCAGCCAAAATTTCAACCGGAAAGTTTTCATGAAATGAGTGCCTGTTCTACTGAAATGAAAGTTGATTTCAGATAATACTGTCATTGATGAATCAGCCCTCATTCGAGAGTTAGATAAATGTCTTTAAAAATCAGTTATTGAGGAAAAAAGCATTTTCGTCCAATTATTGGAAAATCAATGCTACTCTGATATTTCCTTACTTCTTTTATCAAAATTAGCCAAAAAAAAGAAAAAAAAAATACCTTTCTTCACCAGCCAATGTATAAGACAGTATTCTCAGGAACAGTTAATTTAACAAGAGAACAACCAATTTTACGAAAGAATACTGAACAATTACTGTTTTTTACATGAATGCTCAACAAAAACATGGATTCAAAATGAATTAATTAAGCGCTCTAAAACAACAAACATAAAATTGAGTTCTACATATCACGAGAATTTCTTCTAGTGCAAAAGGTTTATCATTCTTCAACTGCAAAAATGTTCCACTCCACCATAATTTTCTAATCTTTTTTTTTTTTTTTTTTTAAGGCTAGTAGTGCTTAATTTAGATTTTTTTTTTAAGTAAGTTTGCTTTGCACTTGATAAAAATATGTTTTGATAAGTATTAAAAACAAAAAATTTTGGATAAAACTTTTTTTTTCATTTTTTATTAAAGTTTTTAGAATTTACTCATTCATTATTATTACATTATGTCAGTTTTCAGTATGTAACTTTAGGCCAGATATTTGTAAAATCCGTATACTTCCAATATCGGGCATATTGGCTGGATAGGATAGATTCAGTATGTTTGCCAGATATCCATTGCATCTCCAGTTTAATGTATGAGTTGGCTACTTTATACACACTATTTACAAAAAGTGGTTAATTCTGTACAGTAAAGGTTAACAGCTATGAGTTTTCCTCAAAGTGTGTGGTCCCTGGCAGTTTCTATGCGGTACACAATGTGTTAAGGAACAGACACAGGGTTGCTAACTGTGGCACATTAGCACTGGGATTTCATTAACGGAAAAGTATCAAAGCTATTACTTGGAGAGTTTTTAGGGGGGAAATTTGGGAATAAAGCAATTTTAATAAAAATTTTTAATTTTGTAAAAACCTTAACCCTACAGTGCATACTGTAGCCAATTGACTACACTCTCATTTTTACGTAATAAAAAGAAAATTTTGTAGTTATCTTCTGAAATGCGCATTCAAAATAAATATAAGAGCATTATGGAAATAATTTTGGTTTTTAAAAATGCATGGCGCCACTATTTTTTGAGCAAGGAAGCCTTAATCCATAGCATGTGTATACAGCTTGCTGATAAATTTTTGCCCGAATTTTTTATTTCTAATTTTTATTGCTGAATGAAAATAAATACAAAACTATCAAATAATAGCAATATAGGAGGACTCAATGAAGTAGAATTAAGCTATATTACTCTCTTTTGTTTTATGAGAGCTATAGGGTGGGCATTCCAAATTTTCGAATTTGAACATTTCCCTCGATTTTTCTAGGAAACTACAAGCTGAATTTTTTTTAAATATTTTTCCTAGCATGAGTGAGCCTAAATGAAGTTACAATTTCATTTTCAACCCATTTAAAAAAATCATGCATTGTAGGGTTAAATTACCAATTTTGTGATGACAGTCAGTCAAAGGAGTTTTATCTTCCAAGTGTCAAAGACTTTGTAGTGCCTTGATTAGGAGTGTAGCTTTGCAGACACACTTCAGGTTCAAAGATGTAAATATAAGAATTGTTTTATATATATATATATACTGCAATTTTTTATTGTCATAAATCGTTATTTCTATGTTTTAATCTTGCACGATGTCCTTTCAAAACTGCATGGTAATGCACACAGATTAGCCAATGGAGAAAACTCTCTACCACTGCATTGGCAGAAAACTCACTGCATTGTTTAAAAAAAAAAAAAAAAGAAAAGTATAGGTTACGAGTTAACATGCACACTGGGTGTTTTCTTTCATTATTTCAGCACATGAACCCAAAACCCTATTTTCAGTTTTCAGAACCTAACCTGCTGGTTGTGTGACAAAACAAATGGAAAATCAACGTGCTGGATTTAAAAGGCTAAGTATTCAGCTTCACATGCAAGGTGGTTGCGGTTGAACTTCCCCTATGAACAGAATTCCACAGCTAAAACAGGTGAGCGAATAGTAACCCAATTTGGTATATTAACTCTACATGAGATTCAAAAGATGCCCTTTATGTTGTAATGCATGAATAAAAACAGCCCATTGAACAATGGAATAGGCTATGTGTGGACAATTTCAACATTTATTTAATAGTTTTTTAGCATTTATTAACTCATTTGGGGCATTTTTTGAGCTAAATCAGGGTGTCTACCACTCCGGAAAGTCTGGAAAAAGCCGGAAAATTGGAAAATGGGTCCGGAAAGTCTGGAAAAGACCAGGAAATTGGATAATGGGCCTGGAAAATTCACCAAAAGAATCAATTTTTTTGTTTTATATCCTTTATTTTTTTACGCTTTCTCTCTAATTGTCAGACTGGAAACCAAAAGCAACTATAACAGATTTTTCAGACTGTGAAAGCATCTAGCTATGTGTTTGTATAAGGAGGGGAAAATGGGGGCTCATCCATCGTGACGGGAGGGTAAAAGACAAACTAGCTTCCTTGGTAACTTATGGCTTAGGACCCTATTTCCAAGAACAGTGAGTTAATTCTATCAGAAAGTGCGACTACTTCTGTTTCTCGATGGATGAAAGCTTAATCCTGTAATACTTCAGTTAAAATGGATTTCAAGAAGTTGTACAAAATATGCAAATATAAAGACAAGGGAGGGGGCATTGTGCCATTTCCCAATGTGCCCTGCACTGGTCAGGAATTTTTTTCCCCGGACCTCCCAAAAGTCAGGAAATTGACTTTCAGAAATTTGGTAGACACCCTGTAAATGGACCTTGCTCAGTGGCACCCAGTGGACATTTCTTGAACGAACTACTTTTAAATATCTTCCTGGAGTGTACCTCGTGTACAGTCCCTATGCCAAATTGGGTGGCAATACACTCCCCTGTTAGAGCTGTAGAATGTCGTCTATTGGGGAAGTTTTAATGATAACCACCCTGTACATTTCAACACATATAACTGTCTAATATTTCAAACATCATGCACATCATTGGCTAGTCTCTGTGTATGCGTAATTACTTTGAATGTGTGTTTTCGTGCCTCTTTATAATACACCCCCTTCACCTCACCCAAAGATGAAAGGAGGTGTTTGTGCGTTATCATGCAAGTGTATTTCTGTTTATTTATTTTCTATTTTCAGCAGGACATAAAACATTATCAAACTGTGAAGTACTCTAAAGTAATTTTTAAATTTTTACTGTTCATCTGTTTGAAATGTGTGTGTCATATTTTTAACACTTTCCAACAAAAGTGTTCATAATTGCAACTTGCCTGTCTGTCCGTGTTCTAAATAGTGTCAATAGACATTCATTGCTACAGGTAGTCTCTTCTGTTGAAACGATCATGGGATCTGTTAATGTAGGATTATTTATCTTTGTGCTTACATCTTCTTCCATCCACTCTATTCTTTCTCAAAACACTAAAATGAGGTCTATTTTGTTGTCACGAATCCATACTTTTACTTAAAGCAATTCATTCCTGCTCTGTTTTCATGTGTGCACAAAATTTTTATTAAAAATGATGATGATGATTATTTTTACGAGTCGCATTTCTGTCCATTCCTTCGATTCAAGAACCTCCTTCATTTGAAGCAGACAAAAATGGCTGAGCATATGGCAACCATGATACTTTTTTTCCAGTTTGTAGTCTAAAATAATTCAAAATTCAGCCGACTTGAATTTTTCTTTTTGTCGCATGTTTGCATAAGACCTAGTTAGTTCCTCAGTAAATTTGCACAAAAACCCGTTTTAAATTGTAACCTTATAACGTAAATGAGATTGAAAAAAAATCTCTTTGCATAGAGCCGTTAAGGTGTAATCCTGCATTAAAATTTTGCAGTCGATTCGAAAGGTTCTTTTGGCTCCATTGCTAGAAGTCTGCAAGATGACAGAAAGAAGGTCATCTGATCCTATGGCTGTGTGAAAAGGTTACGATGTTGTTGAAAGGCCTATTGATCGTTGGTTCTGGCTAGAGGACGCACTGACATCCAGTGACTTCACAGTCATGACATCGTGCTCACTCAAATATCTCTATAATCTAAGAGATTGGCTCAAGTATTGCATTTTGGCCACATTGACAAGACACTGAACAGGGTAGATAACTGAAGTGTGAAAGTCCCAAGTTTGGGCTATTGCGCAGCTGTGGATCGAATAGTTTCAACCCAGGAGTTTTGGATGGATTTTTCCAGATGTAATGTGAATGTGCTTTAAAACCCTTAAAAAGTCCTCTGCCCAAGATACCCCCCAGTTAGACCCCTTGTGCAAGGACGTACCTAAGGGGTCTGGACCCCTCCTGAAATTTCAATTTTTGTTAGCAAAATAATAATGAAGTCTTTTTGTGAAAAATTCTCCCTTTTTTACCATTTGGACCCTTCGAAATTTTTTTCTGGGTACATCCTGCCCTTGTGTAAGCTTTCTGTAACCGAAAAACACAAGTATTATTTATTATGTACTCATAAGAACTGAAGAGTTCTATTATTCAGCCATTAGTCATATCACCAGAAGTTGACTTAATTAATATCCCCAAAAAGATAGCTCATTTTCCATTAAAAAAAAAAAAGTCATCAAAATCAGTCCATAGGATAAAAAAATTATCATTGAACATTTTTTTTTTTAATCTAAAAAATTGATAATTTTCTTCTTTTCCTCCTTCCTCCAAATATGCAAGCTGTGACCCAAGTATTTCACTTAACGAAAAATGATAGAACAGTAGGGTTCGACCCTTTCTAGCCCAATATGGAAGATATCGCGAAGTTGGGTTTCATTTTGTAAACTCAATGATTGGGCACCCAACTTGTCAATCCATTACTAAAATTGGAAAGTTCTTGAGCCTATCGTCGCTGCTTGCAAACCTAAACTGCTTGTTTCCGACGGACTCGAAAGACAAGCAAGTGGATGAAAAAGTGTGTGCACAACGGCTGGTCATTTTTGTTGGAAAGTGTTGTAAAATCGATATTCATGAAAACTTTGCTGTGATTGTAAGTCAAACCTAAAAAAAATGTTATCATGTCACTCAGGATTGAAAGAGATATTTTGTGTATTTATATATAGGCTATTTTTTATTATATTATAGAGGTATCTTGTGTACATATAAATATAGATTCAAAGTTACATTCTGTGGATGAAATGCACATCTGTAAATTTTCTAGTCTGTGGAAAAAAAAAAAAAAAAAAAATGGATGCAAAATAAATTTATATGTTTATAGGAACTGTGAATGTGTTTGTTTTTTTATAAATTGTTGCCAACCACAGTAGATAAGGGAACGTACCCATACTACGTGACTCGTTTAGGGGGGGGGAGGGAGATCTTCAAAATACTACGCTCAGTCACTGGAGGGGGGGGGGGGCTTAAATTTTGCCTACGTAGTCGATTTCGCCAAGAGAAATTTGTTGTAAATTAGCAATATGTTTTTACATAAGTTTTTCATAATATTTCATGGTACTTACGTATTATCCCGGCAGTCATTCCCGCCAAACTATTTTTTCATCAAATGAGTCGTGAAACTGTTGCTAATCGTGTTCAAAACCATTTCATGCACCCGGCTCATGAAATTGGCAAAAATTCACTCAGTTTGGCGGTCCGCCGGGATAATATGTACCTATTTAATTTACTAATAATTATAAGCATGCATGCAGTCTTATGCAATAAATGCCGTATTAATAAAGACTAATATGAGTCAAATTATTTTTCACTTTCTGCCTGCAAAATGATTAAAAATCATACTTGGCAATACTATGTAAAAACTTAATGGGGAGGGGGGGGGGGGTCTTGACATATACTACGAGTGGTCACTGAGGGGAGGGAGGGGTCGAAAAATCTTGAAAAATAGGTCATGTAGTATGAGTATGTTCCCTAAGCAGCAGGGACTGCATATTTCAGTAGGGCATGGAAATGAACGAGGCATTAAAAATTGAATCTTATAAAATAAAGTTGCAAGTTTCCATTTTTTAAAATATATTTATCATCTTTCTTTCTTTCTTTTTTGGTAATGCAAAGATATTGGCTTACCTTATGAGAGGATGGAAGGGATTTTTCTAATATTTGAAAAAATTGTCTACTTTCTTGAATAACATTACAAAGCATCTATATCTCCCAAATTTCAAGTCAAGCTCCCAAACAAGAAAGTTTGTAAATTCCCTGAATTTTTGCAAATATCACTGCATGTTAAAGCATCCCGATTCCAGTTTTTTTCTACCATTCTTATAAATGAAGGTTCTTTTCTTTGAGATTCTTTTACTTAAACCTTGAATAGCCTTAAGCGGGGGAAATGGATCCCTATTTTTAATTTATATATTTATTATTTTTTTAAATCTGCTGCTAAATTTTTTATAAGATATATACTGGCTAATAGATATTATTAGAAACTAATTTTCTAATTGAAAATGGATATTTTGTGTAGAATGTATAAAATGTATCTATGGTATCTATTTTAAAATCATTATTTTTGAGTTAAAATGTTGTTGCAGCAAATGGGTTCTATGTGAAAAATGGAAAAGAAAAATATTAGGGTAAGGTGAGGCATGTGGGATACCTTTTTAGCATATTTAACTTTTAATGTAGTACTGCACCCGTTCTAAGAAACATAATTATTATTTTTATGATCATTTCTTCAGTACAATGATAAGAAAAAGATTTCCTGAAAATATTCTTGGAGACCCTCTTAAGCCCGAGGTGTAGAACTCTGTGAAAGGAAGACACATTATTTAAAACAAACATAAACTGCTACAGGTTTATTTACAAAATAAACAGGGAACATATCATACAGTTTCATTAAAAACAAAATGAGGTCATACGAGTAATTGATTAATTTAAAAAATACAGAGGTCATTCTAGAGTCCAATTAAGTTTAAAAGGGATTTTTAACTACATTTGTCAAACCTAGACTACAAAACCAGGGTTGGAAAAACCTGTTGCCTGGCATGCCCCCCTGGGATATGTAAAAACTGCAGTTGGGCACGAACATTTTTGCACAAATCGTTTTCCGTTCACCTAATCAAGAAGACTGAAAACGGGTAAGAGTTGCTCCCACTGACACATTGAAGCAGACCAAGAAAATATATGACAGCCTTTTTTACTTAGTAATATTGGCATAAATTTCAATTAGCCACCCCCGTCTACTAACAGAAAATTCCACGAATTTGTCTCTGGTTGTTCTCTGTACCGAAAATATTTTTTTTGTAAGTCAGAGGAACTGACAGTTTGTTTCAGTTCCTCTGACAACAGGATTTTTTAACCTCTGGAAGGTGGGGGAGTGAGTTTGCCTTGTTTGGGGCTTTTTGTTTTTTAGCTCCAGGAAAAGTATTAAAGAAATTGTTGCCAAAGATGAGAATCTTCTGCAGATCCACAGAATTCCATGCTTTAGTTTTTTTCCAGATTCCCCCCCCCCCACACACCCCCGAACATGTGAATTCTATAATTGTGTTTGAGCTCCGAACTTCATACCTCCCAACTCAAGTTCAATCTTTTTGCATCCTTCTGGTGAATAAGCATTTGCCTTTAAGTATTTCTTTCTTTGTATCTCTCATGCAGTTACAAAGTACACAAATACTTATTTTAATAAATTTCTCAAATTTTAAATCCATCTGAAAAATTGAATGCTAAGCTAAGAAATGGTCTCACTAATTCTGTGATTTAAAAAGAATATGGATTTGCATTCAATTGACTAAATGAAAATAGTATCTTTTTTTTTTAAGTAAAAATAAATGTAGTTTTTAAAGCATCTAAACAGAAAAGATTTATTTTTCACACAGTTCATTTATTTATCTGTGTCTTTCTTTCACTGCAATTTAAAAATGAAAGAAATTTCTGAATCTGTATTTTATTTTATTCTTATGTCCATTTTTAACTGCAAAAAGTTTTTTTACTTAAAAAAATTACAAATTGCTCATATAATTTTGTGTCTGTTTGCAGCCAATTAGGCAGGAACGTTTATTCCCGGCTTGCTTCGTCCTCTGTGTGTATATAGGTACTGTAAAACCAGGAAGAATCTAAAATTTTATTTGGGAAAAAGCATTTTAAAATATTAATTTTCTCTAATTAAACAAAGAAATGTTTTCTTTTTTATTCCAGCCATTTAAATGCTTATTTTTGAAAATATGAGATGAAGAAAGCCTTCATGCATCTCTGTAATTTTTACTTTATTTCTATAATCGAGGCTTCTCAAATAAAATCAGTGTTTTTACGTTATTTTAGTTTTACTTTTTAAAAAATAGTCTGAAAATCAGGTATAAATATTTGTCTTGATCCTGGATTTTTTTTTTTTTTTTGGAGGAACATGCCTGACTGGACATGTTGAAAATTTCAGATTTTTCCAACCCTGTACAAAACAGAAAGAGAGATTCAAAACTGGCTATTGTAATAAATGCTACAAAATGAGACTCGTGTCGACTCAACCATTCAAAGTACTATAGGCACAAAAGCATAAGGCCCAATGCACACCCGAGTTATTTTACAGTACAGCAAAACTAGGCTCGTGTGTACTGGCTCGTATGGAACGATGAACTGAGAGAGCACAGAGTGGTGAAACTGGCAAGCACAATCACTGCTTGTATATGTGCACTGCCCCCTATATGGGGTGTTTCAAAAGAGTTAGGACAACTTGAAGGGGAGGTAGGGGTGCACCACAAGGAATTGCAATCACATAACAATGTGGGGACAAAAACGCCCTTTTCACTCACCTGTTAGTCCTCACTTTGAGAAAAGTATTTGTCTCATTTCTTAACCCAACTGTGGGCTTGTCTCCAAAAATTTCATTCATGAAGTGAAATAGAATTTTCAAGCTATCCATTTCAATCCAGTGGTTTCTGTGAAAGAGTCATCCATTTTTGACGAACCATGGACGGAAAGTTCATTATTTCAGCACTGGTTCCAAAGTAATTATCAACAGCTGCATGAAGAGGATGTTTCCCCATGCTATGCGATGCTGAATCCTTATTAAATGCCTTACCAGCCTTAGTTTGTCTGCAACTTTTTTTAAACACTCTGTATTTTGTGAATACATCGTGCCGCTTTTGAGTTAAAAGAATGCATGTGTGCATTGGGCCTCACTGGACTCAAACAATCAAATCATGACAATTGAAGGATCATCCATTTTTTACAAACAAAATAAATAATAATAATTGATTTTAAAAAGTACAGAAATTTCTTAGACTATTTTTCCCATTTCCTTCTAGATAATGGATGCCATTTTTCTCGCCATTTGAGATTTTCATAGATTGTCATAAATATTTCAGACATTTTCTGGAACACCCTGTATAGTTATACAGAAAGGAGCACACGTCACAACTCTCTAAAAATGCCTGAGTACATGTTCTTTTTCATCTTTGATTTCTTCCTTTGTCATTAGAAGCACTGCAACATGCATTCACCGTAGAGGGGGGGGGGGTTTCATAAGCTTTGTCTATCTTAACCCTTTAATGCGCAGTGTCCTCGCCGTGACCAAACTCTTGACATTTTTACTGTTGCCAGTCACGAAGAATAGATTGGATTTCTATGCACAGCCAGCTGTCGTCAAAAAAAGAGGTCTCTCGATCTGTGGCACGCGATGAACGTTTTGATCGTCCGCCCTCTTGCGGGTCGTTCAGTCGAGCGATGGGAACGGCTGCCCTTTTTTCAGCATTGGGAAAGGGTTGCGCCTCAAAGGGTTAAAACACAGATGGATGGATTTCATTGCAGTTCATCAGAAAGCCCGTTGCATGGGTAAAGTCCTCAGCTAGGCTGGTTGCTTTGCTTTCCATTGGCAGGCATGCCAAGTTTCCAAACTTAAAAAGCCTGAGATCTGCTTTTATAAAGACTGAAAAGCGTGAGATCTCTTATGCATATCTTTTCAGGATAAAATGGATGCATAATCAATAGAGTATAATTCCAACTATCCGAATCAATTGGGACTGAACGCCATTCAGATAATTGTTGGGGTTTTTTTGTTGTTTTTTTTTCAAAAAAAGGGTCTAGTTCAGATTTAAAAACAAAATTAAAAGCCTTAAAACTGCGTTAAAAGGTTAAAAACAAACCATTAGCGCTTTCAGCAGCACTAGGCCGCTGCCATCTTCAGAACTGGTGCCTAGTGCTGCCGAAAGCGCTAATGGTTTGTTTTTAACCTTTTAACGGAGTTTTAAGGCTTTTAATTATGTCTTTAAATCTATACTAAGGTATCTCCATACATGATTTTAACTAAAAGGGTCTAGTTCTTTAATTAATTACTGTGTGTATGTGCATGTTGAAATTGGGAGGAAAGAAAAACTATTTTTAAAGAAAAAGAGCTTTTAATAAATTGAATGAAAAGGCAACACATTTACATGTTAAGCGTACTTACAAGTGCTGTACATTAGTACAGTATGTATGTACTGTACTGCAAATGAAAGTCATTGCGCCTACACTAGCTTCATGGAGGGAAGGACAATAGTGCATGTAGGCAGAATCATTATTTTGCGAATCGTAGTACAGTCCGCCTTAATTCTTTTCCTGAAATTCTGAAAGTGATTTGGATAATTGGAGTTTTACCATACTTTTCTTAACTGTCATGTGTATCCCTATAAACTTAGTATCCTATTACCTGAGTTACATAGTATAAATTCAACAAAAATTTGTCAAAGAAATATCAGAAAAAAATAAAATAACAATCAAAACACATATAAGATAAACTATTTGTATATAAAACTTATACGTGACACTAAAGTTTGAAATATCTAATTTTAAAAAACAATACTTTTACTGGTTTTGTACAGCTTTTAAATTTCCAGAATATTCCTGGATAAATAATGAGCATTCATTGATGTCATTTATTTTTTTAGAACAACTTAAGATGCGTTATTCAAAATCAACTGATCAACATGAAAGGAACAAGAATTCATTTCAGGAACCTGATGAGCAAAATTAGAAAAAGTTCCAATTTGTGATTAAATGCTTAAATAAAAAGCTTGAAAAAATAAAACAAAATACTGAAGACCAAAATCTCTTGAAAAAGCCTGAAATCCTGAGACTTGGCATATGCCAGCATTGGGATGGTTCTTGTATAATCATTAGGGTAACATCAAGTATGATTTTGCAAATGCAGGCAGGGTTGTTATGATTTTGCCCAACCTGAAAAAACCCAACTGGGTTTTTTCAAAATTTCAACTTTAATTACGTAGATAATGCATCGCTTAATATCAGTACACCACTTGTAAAGTTTATCACCACCACTACCAAAGGAAAAAAAAAATGACTTCACATAGGCATAAAAACTTTCTAGAGAAAAATTTTATACCTATCTGTATTAAAATGAATAAGGATTTTTTAACCATAAAAAATCATTAGTTTAAAAAGTTCTAAATAAGCACTTAGTGCATCACTTACAATTATTACTCATAGTCAATTGATCTAAGAGCAAACCATAATTGGGGTTGTTATTGTTATTGATTTATGTTTTTTCATATATGATTAATGTAATTGTAATTAGTTATTACTATTAATTTAAGCATTTCTTATTTATAATTGATTTTTGTAATCAATTAGTAGCTTTAAGTTGTATTTAGTAATAAGCAAAACTTTTTTCAAATATTCTGAAACCCCATCCCTTGCTCTGATAAAACCCCAAAACCCAGGTTTTTTAACAGCCCTGGATGGAGGTTAATAAAAATAGAATGACTAAAAAAAAAAAAAAAAAATATGGCAATGCATTTGAGAAATTGCCCCATTTAAAACAAATTTTTACTTTTGAACAAAAGTATTTGGAAAACAGTAATTTGTTTCTAACTAGTATTCTTTCTCATTGTGTGTTTTAATTAATAATAATTTTTTAAGCAATTTTAAAAAATTCAACTGTCATTTTAGCATTAGAATCAATCTTTTTTTCTCAATTCTTACTTTTTTGCTAAAGGGGATTTTTTTTTTTTTTTTTTTTTTTTTTTTTTGGTAACTTAAAGCCTGTCTCAATGTAACAAAAAACACTCAGCAGACAACAAGTCTCTAAAAGATGAAATAATTAAAACTTTGTAAAGCAAGAAACTGGGGAGAATAATAAGGAACAAAATGGGGACAGGAGGAGAAAAAATAGAATGATATGTACAAAATAAAAGTAAATAAATGAAATAATAAAATGCACAAAAACCATACAATAACAATAGTTAACAAAAAAAAAAAAAATAGAAAACAGTAAAAACAGGTTAGTATGTACAAAATAAAAGTAAATAAATAAATAGTAAAATGGAAAAGAACATTGAATAACAATAGTTTAAAAAAAGAGCAAAAACATAACACCATTTTTTTAAATCACATAAAAGCACTTTTTATTAAAATATATTATGTATGTTACTTTACAAAGTTTTATTTATTTCACCTGCGCCCATTCAATATTAAGTCTCTGACGAGTGGTGGACTCTGATTATGTCAATGAAAAATGGGGACATGAGGGGCTCGAGTTCCCCAATATTTTACCGTTCATACTCAATCCAGTTGCCATTTTACAATGTTCACCTGGATGTTTCTTTCATTCAAAAAAGTTTTCAGTTGATAATTATAATAATAATATAAATAAATAAAATATAAATTACTATAAATAAATAAAAAGGCCTACAGAACACACACGGGGAGTCGCAAAAACACTGTCCTAGGCTTTTCTTCTTTGATTATTGATCCCAGACAAATAATAAAATAAAGATAGGTGAAAAAGTGATGGATTTTCATGAAATGGATTCAAATTTTCAAGGCATTCCATTTAAATGAATACTAAAATTTTGTATGGACAACTCCTCCCCCCAAAAGAAATTCCCAAAAAGTAAAATGTGCCCTATACTTTAATGAGGGGATGTACACATTTTTAGCCTTTCATCCTAAAAAGTGCCGGAGATATGTTTAAATAAAGGAGTTATGCCATACCGATACAGTGGACTTGTGCTACTTATGCAAGTTTTGACAATTTTGGCCTGCCTAAGGCAATTTGACTTAGACATGTTTTGCACGAGTATGTATCTTGCTGCTAAAACGAACTCTTCACCTGCGACGCCAGATTTTTCACTCACTGTAAGAAGTGCCGAAATTCATGGATTCATTACTTTATGTGGGAAAGGGTCCTATAGAGTTAGCGAATGATTTAAAACTCTTTGAGGGGTGGGGGGTGTTGGTATAGGTGTCTAAAATAACTGTGTATGTGTTTCAAAAAGTCATAGATATGGAGACCTTGTCCCACAATGCAAAATTTTCACTTGTGCGAGCAGTAGCGCAGCCAGAATTTTTTTTTAGGGGGGGTCCAGAACTCGGGAGATCAGACTCGGACTCGGGAGATCAGACCCCCCCTCCCCTTAAATGATCATGTTGCTGTTCACAGGGCCCCCGTAAATGACACCCATATAAGTTTTTCTAGGGGAAGGGGGGGGGGGGGAATGGTCGTCTCAGACAGGCACTCAGCAGTCATCCCTTCCCCGGAAGAAATGTTTCACGAATTTTACCTTTACAGAAAACATTTGAAATTTTACCCTCAGGCCCCCAGAAAGCGCAGAATCAGTGGGAATACCTATATTCTCCCCCCCCCCCCCCCAGTGGCGGACTTTGCTCTTGAGAGGCCCGAGGCGCAACTCAATTTTGAGGCCTCCCTCCTCCAAAAAAAAAAAAAAAAAAAAAAAAAAATCACTAACTCTAACTCCTTTACATTATTACTAATTATTTTAAAATGCTTTAATTCCTTTTATATGTGGTTTATGTCTACAAACCAGGGCCTGACTTTCACTATAACACTTTTGTGCCCAGGGCACTTTTCAGATTTTGTGTCCTTTAGCTGGCTCAATTTTTGTGCCCCTGTATATCGTGTTAAACTCAATTTTTTGGCTTATTTCTCCATGTGTGCCCAGGGCACGAGCACCAAGTGTCCGTCCGATAGTCAGGGCTTGCTACAAAAGGAGTATTAAAATTTTAAAATAATTTTTATGTTTATAGATTTGTTCATCTTAAAAAACATTTTTTATCTCAATAATTTTTGTACTACGTTTCACTTTTCATGATTAACACTAAATAAACACCAGCATACGTCTAAGTATAACCCAGCAACTGCAGTTTTATATTGATTATTTTTCACTGTTAATTAATTACGTCAAATTACTTTTTGTGGACCACTGGCAAATGTCTTGTTTCAGTCATGAAAATTTTAACTACATAACAGGTACTTTTGAAGGTCAGAACAAGGGAAACTTGATCAGAAACATGACTTTGACATCACAAAGTTCAGAAGAATTCTTTACTTGGATAAAATGAACCAAAAATTTAACATTCCTTCAAGAACATATATTTATAAATATTTAAATATATTCATAAATTTCCCGTTTGGAACTGCAAAACTAAGCAGTTTAAAAGTAAACTTTCTGTTTAGTCTAATTTTTGTCTTTATTCAAAAACTGTCAATAAGTTTAGGACTATTAATAATGAGTAATTAGGTATGAATAATATACACACATTATTCTATATTTTAAATAGAATTAAAAAAAACTACAAGAGAAATTTAAAAAAAACAATACTTTAAGTAGTTAAAGTACAAAAAATATTATTGACTTAAAAATAAATTCCACTTTATAATGGGTAAATGGGTATGCTCTAAGCTTCGGTCCTAGGCTTATTATTAATGTTTAGCATTTTCATCTGCGACTATAAAATACATGCCGTATTTATAATATAGTTATCATAAATATTTTCTAGTTGAAAACAAAAAATTAAATTAATCATCATTTGTTTTTTAAGTTTTTAATTAACTGTGTATGACATTCCAGTTCAAAATTTGTCTATCGATTTTAACCCACTATCATCCGATCGAGCTGAAACTTTGCACGCATGTGAAATTTCGGTGACTCTAAGTATTGCTTTCTTTAATTTTTCAATAATTTTTTTTTAACTATCAAATATCTTCCCCCAACCCCCCCCCCCAAAAAAAAGTGTTATCGCACATGTATGAGCTCATATCTTTTTAATTATTGGTCAGCAATTTTTTAGCATTGCATACTCGGAAAGTTTCGATTCCAAAAAAAGATAAAATCGGTTATCCCTAGCTTAAATTTCTAATTTTTAGTGATTTTTCGAAAGAAGATAAATTATTGTTTCCAATTTCTTTTACATCGTGACAACCAACAACAATTATATATTCTAGGTATATTTGAAAATTTCACTGAATACAGAGTGTCCTTTCCTAAATCATTTAAATGAAGAACGGCTGAAAAATATAAAATATTTAATTTTTGACAAATTTTTCAATCTCAAGCTGTAGAATAAAGCGGTTCAATCTTTTCTCTTTTAAAATGAGAAATATTCTTATCAGACTGTACACTTTTTGATTTGGGGGTGGGGGGCGGCAATCTATAAAGCAGGTGTATTTGAATGTCCTACTGCAATACCAGCTACTGAGCCGCAATCTGATTCAGTGCGGCCCAACCAGTGGCTGAGCGCATAGCACTCTAAACTGGGAGACGGAAGGTGCCTGGTTCAAAACCAGGTCGCGTCCGCCAACCTAACCGTTAGGAATTTTCCGTGGTTTCTTCCAAAACTTAGCGTAAATAGGGGTTAGAATCCCTTAGAAAGACCCCCCAAGGGGAGCACCCACACCCATCGGCATAGATCCCACTTGTAGATAATTGGCCGTAATCCCCCAACCCAACCCAACTAATTGATTCCGGATAGGAAAAAGGTATAGGGACTCTCTGCACCTGTATTTTTTTGGATAAAATATAGTGAGCAAATTAAAACAATGCAAAAAAATCTAGGAATTTTTCTTGGGAATAATGGACAGTTGAGGGCCCTAAAATTCCAAGGAATGTTGCATGAAAATACCAGGAACTTTATTGAACAGCCCAGGAAAGATCCACTGAATTGCATATTGTTCAGTAAAGTTCTTGGTATTTTCGTGCAACTTTCCTTGGAATTTAGGGCACCTCAGCTGCCTATTATTTTCAAGGAACACTACTGGAATTTTTTTTAATTATTTTTTTTTTACAATTCTAGTCATTTTTAAGTGAACTGCCTGTTTTTTAAGGTCGTGAGACCACTATTCGGTTAAGTGACGGGTTGAACGAAACAGTAAAGTTTTCAAAGGGAAATGTATACTTTCTGTATAGTATTTGTAAGTCTAACTTATCCTAATTTCCAAGGAACGTTTCTGGATATTTTTACAGTGAAATACGGAATTAAAGCATCAATTACTTATAAACTAAAAGTATTCGTATTATAGTTTAGATTATGGTCCAATGCTGTGAAGAGGAAATGGAGTCCCCAAAGAAAAGATTGTTCAAAAACGCTTTCTACTCTAGAAGCAATCCTGAAACTATGAACAATGTCTCTTGAACAGATATTTACATATAGTTTTTTTCTTTCTGAAAACCGAATTTGGAGGCCCCTTAGAAATATGAGGCCCGAGGCGCGCGCCTCATGCGCCTATTGGGAAATCCGCCACTGTCTCCCCCTTTTGGCAAGCCAGCGTATAGCCAGGGGGATATAGGGATTCATATCCCCCCCCCCCCCGACACTTTGGCATAAATTTAACGTTAGCTGTTAGACTTTTGTCTTGCAGAAATTTCAATTGTTCGGTATAATGCAAATCAATCAAATAACGTTTGCCATTATAAAAATGTATTATTGTAATAAAATTGCTAGTTATAAAGCTTTTATACATTCTTATAAGAAAAACGAAAGAACTAACGGAAAACTGTAAGCCTCTAATCGTTAACGACCGCTTTTCGAGATGGTGGAGTTCTTTGTTTCTTAACACTAAATAAAATACATTCAGGTGTTCTAATTCTAGTCCTATGTTCATATTTATTCTATTCATTAAAAAGTATCTCTCCTCTTTTAAAAACCTTTTTAATAAAACATAGCTCTAATAAATACACACAAACTCCGCATATCGTGTACTCTTATACAAAATATATCCAAAGAAATACTGAAAGAAAAATTAATAAATCCCGTTCAAATTTTAACTAAATAGAAATTGTAAAATATTATTTATATACAATTATCATACAAACATGAAACATGCCAATTGAAGAAATTCATTATTGAAGAAATCAATTCACAAAATTATACATCAGCTCACATACATAGATTGTAGGTCTATTCAGGGACGTAGAAAGTAGGGGAGCTGTGGCTGAAATATTTCCCTGAAATATTTTAAACGGGCTCAGTACACCCGTGAGAAATTCTCCCATGTTTATGGTACATTGTTTACCTCAAACCTGATTTCAAAAATATAGTCTACTTTTTCTAGGAAATTCACACAATATACCGCAAAGAGTCAAAAGCCAAGAGCCAAAAGAGCAGCTCTCCATATGTATTCGATACTTGGCTAAATATTTGTTTTTCGCATAGTTGGTAAAAAATAAGAAAAATTACCCAGCCTGGACACTCCGACTTGCCTAACTATACAGTCATATTTTGAAAGATTTATTGCACCGAACATTTAAATTCATGTACTAAATAAAGCTCTTTTTTTGCGGGGGGGGGGGGGGGGGGAGAGAGAGATAAAGGAGATAAAGGTGATTTAAAACGGGGACTGTTTAAGAGAACTCTTCCCCAGTGGTCTTTAAAAAGGAAGATAATAAACAAGTAGTCTTATGTTTTTCAAGTAGTTTATTCTAGCTATCGCACTTTAAAATAGAATTAATAAAAGAATAACTGTAAATTTAAAAATTACTCTCCATGACAACAATTAAAGACATTATTTAAATAATGGTATCTCTTGTAAAAGTAATATTTTATCACATTATTAACGCAATTTTAATTTTCCTATTAAAATTCTTTAAAACTTTAATGTTTAAAAATTTTTTACTCAGAAAAAACTGAAATTAATTTTTAAAAAAACTTTTACTTTTTAGTATATCTGCTGCAAGTACAAAACATGCGTTCACTACTTCAAGTTTTGTAAAAAAATAAATGCAATAGTTGATTCTTCAATTGACAGGAAAAAAAATTTCAATAGGCTATGAACTTAATTATGAACTTATTGATTCATCATGTATGATTTATTTAAAAAATAATGAAAGAAAAGGAAATTAAAAAAATGTGTGAATCTCGTCTTGTGAGTTCATTGTGTAAAGTCTCAAAATCCTTATTTGTTATATTACCTCGATCCTTCATTGCCTAAGAAATTAATAAAATAAATAAACAGCTCTTCATATATTTTAGCATAATATGTGTTTAAAAAGTAATAATATTTGACACAAACTGGAATTCAAAAAAAAGGTAATTTAATGTATTTGTTATCATTGACTACATTGTAGTTGCCAGTAATAATAAGCTTATGATATAGTTTTAAATAATCTTTATAAGTTGGATCATTACATCTTGTATACATGCAAGTACGATTGTCTATGTTTAGAAAATTCTTGGCTAATTATAAATAAAAACCACTTCAGACCATCTGCTAGATTATACTTGAAAGATCTTTTTATATTAAGATTTTTACTGATAATAAATTATGAACCACGTCTGTGTGATTCCACCTCCTCTGTTGTGTAAAGTTATTTTGAAATTTAATCAAGTAAAGTTTACCTCTTTGTTAATTTAGAGCCCCATATCAAGAGGATGAGCTTGAGATTCAGCACCCTCAAAGGTTTCTTTCGGTGCAACAGATTTTTCACCGGGTCCGGGCCCGTCCATACTATCAGCAGTCTTTGATGCTGCACGATCACCATCATCGGCTTTAATTTTTCTTCTCGAAGAAAGATAAAAACGTTTCACTTTGGGTTTTCTTTCTTTTTAAACTGGACGAATTCATGATCGTAAGAAACAAAGAACAAGAACCCAAAACTTAAACTTCTGCTTACAAATTAAAGGCATCCAACTTAAGTGAATTCACTGAACCATTCGAAATTCAGTTATACCGCATCTAAGCTCCCAGCAGACCCTCTTTTTTATTGTTTGTTGTGTGTGTGTGCGGTGTATATTCACTATTTGAATACTGTGGCTTGTTTATCTCAAGAAAAGAAGAGTGGTGTGCTTGAAGACTACAATATAGGCAATATATTTTCCGCTTTCCTTCATGACAATTTTGTTATCAGCTAATTGTAGCATGAATAGATTCTTTCTGAGGATATTCCGTTCCTTTGAGCTACAAGGGTGCGAATTACTCCCCTTTACATTGTCCGATTCGTCCATCCTAGCCCCACAAATTCCCTATCAGAGACACGACTGGAGATTTATTGCCTAAGGAGTCTCTATGACGGTGCTTGCTGGAAGCCTTTGATGATTTTATCTTGCGTCCTCCTTTTCAAGCCAACTATGGATACAAAGTTTAAAAAGATTTTTTTTAAAGAAAAGACACTTTTTAGAGAATAAATTTGGAAAAAAAAGAAGCAAAAGAGAAAAAATGGGCCCTTTTTACAGAAAAAAATGGGCCCCTTAAATTGGTGGCCCATGGGCCCCATTCGCCCTGTAGATAAACGGACCCTGCTCATAGCGGCCCCTTAGCTCATAGGGGGGGTCCGGATCCGAAATTTCAGCTTTTGCTAACAAAATAGTAATGATGAAGTCTTTTTGTGAAAAAATTCTACCTTTTTCATCATTCGGACCCCCTCCGAAATTTTTGGGCCCTCCCTGAAACTTTTTTCTGGGTACGTCCCTGTTGAAAGTCTACTGTTATGGTAAAAGTATGTGCAATGACTGTAGAGATTTCTCCTTTTAAAAATTAACTTATAACTTTGAATTTATTCTTTAAATACCTTAATAATTTAAACTCTGTTCAATACTTTAAGATCTTCAATAAAATTAACCTAAAGTTTGAATAAATAAACCTTTTCTGAAGTTTTAAAACTCAAATCCGTTCTCTCGTCGTCCCAAACAGGGTTGTGTGCTGTGCTTTCAAAGCAGCAATCTGTTCTATGTAAACAGCCACATGAGCATTCATTTTCAAATCAAAACAATCTTTATCAGCAAAGTTGAGAAGTCCTTACGCTCCTTGCCGAGTTCAATTTTCTTTTTGGTGCTAATTTAGCACACGAATCCTTCTTTCTACAAATAATTGTTGTAAGCAAATTTTTTTGCCAATTTGCCGTATTCAGATTTCTTTGCTCTTTAACCCTTTAGCGTGTGGTGTCCTCGCTGTGAGGACACCAAACTCTGACGTTTTGACTGTTGCCAGTCAAGAAGAATAGATTTGATTTCTATAAAAATAGTTGCGAGTGACATAGCTCCACGTGATTCCTTTACTTTTTAGCACATTCATTTCCCGTAAAAAAATTGTCACGATTATTTTTAACAGGACTGACATCTGCTGAAAAATGGAAGAATGCGAGAACAGCTGGAAAGATTGCCCAATGCTGAAAAAAGGGCAGCCGTTGCCATCGCTCGACTGAACTACCAGCAAGATGGCGGACGATCGAAACGTTCATCGGGTACCCCACAGATTGAGAGACCCCTTTTTTTCGATCTGTGACACGCGATGAACGTCTCAATCGTCCACCCTCTTGCTGGTAGTTCAGTCGAGCGATGGCAACGGCTGCCCTTTTTTCAGCACGGGGAAAGGGTTGTGCCTCAAAGGGTTAACATAGAGATCCCTGATTGGACGCTTCGCCTGCCTGCGGTTTCAACTGCTACATAAAAGTTCTCAATCTCTTAGCAGTTTACAGAAAGCACAGGGCAATCTTCCGCCAGCCGACATAAAGCGAATGCAGCTACTAAATTATTTTATTTTTATATTGTGAATTGCAGGCTTTCTTTTAAGTAAAATTTAATTGAAATAGAATCTTTTTGCTTGCAGTGTCAGCCTGTAATGTTAGTTAAAGTGGTTTAAGTCAGCACATATTTATTTTTCATATCTCCGACACTTTCTAGGATAAATTGCTCACATTTTTTGTACATCACCTCATTAGTGTATGGAACCTATTTTACGAGCTGGAAACTTTTTTTGTACAGGGGCATTATAAAAATTAAAATTTATAGTGACTTAAATTGAATCCTAACGATTTTAATTATTTCATAAAATTCGGTGCCTTTTTGTATGTAGTTTTATAATTTATTACACATGTCTATATTGAATCATCCAAGCAGTTGAAATATAAAATATCATTCATTTCATTCCAGTTTTTATAGCAATGTACAGCAATTTAGGTTGTTTAAAACAACACAGGTATCACAAAATACCTTTTCATTTTAAAGCTTGTAAGAAAAATTACGAGGTTATTTTCTCTAATTACAAATCTATCTAGCGAAACATTTTTTCATTTTTATAATTTCAAAGCTGCATGAAATTTGTACCGTAAAAGCAACTTTATACTATTTGCCCATTTCAAAGACACTCAAGAGATCAACGGTTATGTGACATCCTGAATATAAATGTAATGGAGTCGTTATAAATTTAAAATTTAAAAAAATCTTAATTTTATCCCCTCCCCCCAAAAATGCTCAATGTTACTCGAACCCTTATAGGCCAACTCAATATATTTTAAAAGTGGGTGCCTTTGCAGATAAGAATATCTTTTTTTCTGTACAAGAACTTGACCGAGTGGATTCTTGCAATGGACACAGGCATGCTTGACCACTTGCAAGGGCTTGTTTCGGAGTCATTAAAAATAAATTTGAGCTAGAATTTTTAGCTTCACCGCTATGTATTATAAAATCATAATAGTTTCATTTTTAATTTTGGTAAAATACTGGTCTTTTTTGCTGTTGTGACTAACATAAAATTGAAACTATACCCAATGTTACGTTAGTCGCAGCTCTTAAATAACCAGTATTGGATTCAATATCAAAGTATAAACTCTTGTTTCTTTCTTTACAATCATAGGATGCTTGCTATTTAAGCTGGAAACATTATTTTAACTTTCGTTCCACAGAATCTGTCATAACATTTTCATTTTTAGCTTTTTTTTCATTGCTGTGGAATGACCCATCTCTTCTCTTTAGGACCACTGAAACCGTCCACAATTTAAAACAAAAAGAAAGAAAAAAAACCAACAGGAAGAAGAGAGTTCTTTCTTTCTGTTTCAGACTTTCTGGGGTCGGGGAACATTGTGGGGTGCCTCGTTGAATTCCTCCAGCTCCTCCCCCGGATCGGATTCGGACGCCAGCTGAAAGTACTGCTCACTCCGTGTGGGCCACAACAAGTGAGACATGATGGCATACGACAGAAAGTCCGCACTCGAAGTGATGCCTTCAAGGGAAAGAGACACAATGCATCATCTAGTTCAAAATTAACTGTGCAAAATAACTTACAAGCTCAATTTTTAAAATAAAAGTGCCAGTTTTTGAAATGATTTTCTTAGAATTTGCAGCAAGTTTAGAAATTAAGATATTAAAGTGAGGTGCCAATGGCACCCAACTATTTTATCTTAATAAAAACATATAAAACATTATTTAATACGGCGGATTAATCAGTTAAAGTTTTTTATTTGGGAATACCTTATTCCCCCGTAAACGATATATATTTCGGTTACACACATAACCATCATCAGTCGTTTCTGGATCTCACACTAATGGCGGCTTCCTCTTCTATCTCTTCTGTCTTCTTCTGGAATTTTCGATGAATGACGTCATCCCATGATCGGTCGATTGTATGGAATTTTCGATGAATGACGTCATCCCATGATCGGTCGATTGTATGGAATTTTCGATGAATGACGTCATCCCATGATCGGTCGATTGTATTCGATGAATGAAGTCATCCCATGATCGGTCGATTGTATTCGATGAATGACGTCATCCCATGATCAGTCGATTGTATGAAATTTTCGATGAATGATGTCATCCCATGATCAGTCGATTGTATGGAATTTTCGATGAATGACGTCATCCCATGATCGGTCGATTGTATTCGATGAATGACGTCATCCCATGATCGGTCGATTGTATTCGATGAATGACGTCATCCCATGATCGGTCGATTGTATACAATCGTACAATTGTGATATACAATCGACCGATCATGGGATGACGTCATTCATCGAAAATTCCATACAATCGACCGATCATGGGATGACGTCATTCATCGAAAATTCCAGAAGAAGACAGAAGAGATAGAAGAGGAAGCCGCCATTAGTGTGAGATCCAGAAACGACTGATGATGGTTATGTGTGTAACCGAAATATATATCGTTCACGGGGGAATAAGGTATTCCCAAATAAAAAACTAACTATTTTATCTTAGTTGCCAAAATGATCTACTTGGGCGTAATTTTGAAATTATGCAGTGTAGTCATTCAAATATCAAATCATAATAGCCAAGTACGAATACTAATTAAAGTTTGTTTACTCAATATATACATGTGAAAGTAGGAAAGTATATATGTGGAATGTTAAATGCTGGAAAATGCTGCTAACGAATTAATAATAATAAAGAATTACTGCAGTAATTAAAAAAAAATTGGAGATGCAAAATACTGTTCTTTTATAAAATTCTGCATCCTATGCAGGCTCTGTGTGCAATCGGTATGTGCAAGGTCATGTGGCATGCGCCATCGCAAAGCTAAAAATGCACTGAGCTCTAGCCTTAAAGAGGGAAAACAAAAAACGAAGCAAGCAAACAAAAGAAACCCAGGGAAAAAAAATAATTTTACTGAAAAAAAGAAACAAATGTAACATTTCATTATATTTATGGCAAAAACAGAGCCTGACTATCACATGGGTAAGCGAGGCACTAGCCTGGTGTCTCAAAATCAGATAAATTACCCTATATGAATGAGATTTCTGATAATAATTAATGACTTATTCCATGTAATTCTGAATAGGTAATATGGTTCGAAGGGTGACTGGTGATAAACCTTTCTTAAAATTCCGAATGTTTCAAGTATGTTATAGCGATTGCCGTTGATCAGTATGCTTTGCAAAGAATAATTTTTTTTTAAGTTAGGCGTAAAAAATGATGACCAGGTATTGTTTCATGGTCATCAAACTTAAATTTCTGGGTGCAAAATACGACTAACGACCGCTTATTTCTAACCCTGATTTGCAGGATATGGCAAAAAAATAAGAAAAAGATAGAACCAAGGGACTCGTTCAGATTTAAATGTTATACATGTGTTCCTACTCTGAGTTTATGATTAGGGTTAGGCAATTTGACATCAAAAGCTGGGAGAAAAAAAAGAGGCAAAACAAGAAAAAGCAGAAAAAACTAGGTGTCACATACAGTGGTGGGCAAAATTGTGGACACTTTTGGAAACATTTTTTTGTTTTCTAAGGTCGTATGCATATAAAAATATGTTATGTTTCACAAAATGCAAACTCGTACATCATTTTAAAGATAATTTAATACTGATTTCAATTCAAAAAACTAAATTAAAATATTTGCAATGCAAAAAAAGTTAAATGGCAATAATTATCAAGATACATTAGATATCGAAGATTGCAGTGAGTTATTTGCAGTTTGTAGGATAGCCTTCATTTTTCATTACAGCTTCACATTGATGTTTCGTTGAGCTGACAAGAGTTTTAAGCTCAGAAAAATAACAGTGATTGACCTGGAAAGTTAGAAATTACAGTCCACTTCATAACTGTATTTGTTTTTCAGATTAAAGTAATTATAAATTCCATCCTATTGCACGTATTTAAATTTAGTTCTGTGTATTGAAATCGGTATTAAATTCTCTTTAAAATGATATATGAGTTTGCATTTTGTGAAACATAGCATTACATATAAGCATACATAGAAAACCTAAACATTTCCAAAAGTGTCCACAATTTTGGCCACCACTGTATAATAAGGCTAGGTGTATCCCTATATTACTTGATGAGAATTATTATGTTTGAATATCTTATTTTAATTAATTAAACATAATGAAATTGCTTTGAAATGCTTCAACTGCTCAAGTTCATTTTCTTACATGCTTCATCTATTGTTTTATAAGAATATACTTTGAAATAGTTACAATCAGAAACTATGGACTGTTTCACAAAGGACTCCTAACATTGAAAATAAATAACTCTAGAACAGTGATTGACAGTAGCTTGAAACCAGTGGTATATTTATTTAAAAAAAAAAAAAAAAAAAAAAAAAAAAAAACTTAAGAATTTGATACAGAAGCCACAAAATTTTAGTTACAAATTGCACCAACAGAAGGCACTGCAAGCAGTAAAATCGATCTAAGGAACTCTTTCATTGTTGCACACATGACTGCTCTATTCCCAAAACTTTCCGTTAGGACTACAATCACTTGCAAAGGCGTCATTGGACCTTTTATCCTTAGATGATCACTGATGTTATACTGCACTTATGAAACTGTTGATGCCAGGTACAGCATGGTCATAAAGATTGGGTTCACCTACATGGTACACAAGACATTTTTGAATCTCTGGACAAACTATTCTATGCAAAAGTCATTATTTTATCAGTTATTTGAAAACTCATGGAT
This sequence comes from Cheiracanthium punctorium, assembly GCA_038373885.1. Classification (NCBI taxonomy): domain Eukaryota; kingdom Metazoa; phylum Arthropoda; class Arachnida; order Araneae; family Cheiracanthiidae; genus Cheiracanthium; species Cheiracanthium punctorium. The sequence goes on along the minus strand of JAWZYV010017067.1, from coordinate 390,709 downwards.
TGATTTTATTCACTCAATCTTGCTCCCTTCCCCAACAACACCCCAAAGCTTTTCTGGCTACAGCCCTCAGAGATAGATTGATGCAGTATTGTGGGCATAGGCGTAGAGTTATAGGGGCCCGTGGGGCTCGAGCCCCCCCCCCATTAAATTGTGAATAGGGGCTGAGCCCACCCAATAATTTATCCCTTAATACAGAAAACTCATTTATACTAACATAAAAAAAAGTATTCACACCATTTACAAATGTTTAAAAAAACCTTTACTTGTAGTTTTAAAATTTTATCTTCTTTTGATTTCAATCATGATTTAGTATTCATTGTGACGCCACGTAACACACAATGTGACTATAAGCTGCCCTCGCCAGGTTCTGGTTCATTAAAACCAGATTATGCAATGTAAAGTATGAAATGAAGAAAAGTTCAGATGTGTCTAAAATGCACTCTCTCATCGAAAATGTTTTTTTTTTTCCTCCTTAGGATTTTTTACTTTGCTTCTATTTTTAACTTATAGCAGGGTAGGAAGATACTAACATGGATACTTACCTTACATAGGAGTAGAATTCTATGGGCCCATAGAGATCGAGCGCCTCCAATAATTGACACTGATATATAGTAAGTCATAGCTGCCAACTACTATACGGAATATAATTAACCATTTTTTGTAAACAATATATTTTTTAATTATTTTTTTTCAAAATAGTAACCAGCTAGCTAAAAAATTCCTCATGAGGGGTGGTTATGACCTCCCTACCCCCCCCCCCCCTTGGCTACGCCACTGACGTGAATATATGTGGTTGTGGGGCCAGGCTCCCCCAATAATTTTGAAAACTTTACGCTTATGATTGTGGGAAGAGGCATCTAGTTGGAATTTATCTCTTACTACGAATAGCAGTTTATTGTACTCATTAGACCTTTTACAGGAGTACTCAAAAGAATTAAAATACATGACTCTCTGTGGGCAGTCCTTCTTTAAAACGTTGTTTAGAGATATTCACGTGTTTCAAATGAAACAAAATGGATATGTGTTATTAAGGATGACAAGATACAGCTGTCCATTAAAAATTGTGCATCTATTATTTAAAGTTTTATAATTTATTAGGAGCACTCAAAAGAATTACAGTTTAGAGACATCCAACCATTTTAAGCACAATACTATAAGTATATGGGATATTCCAACATGGTTTATCTGAATAGTCATATTTGAAAATGGCTGGTGATATCTGTGGGGTGATGCGTGCTACAACAGGCAGGCCATGATCTCTGCCCCACAGTAGAATAGCCAGGAAATATTTTTTCAGGGGTGGCTGAGAATACAAAATCTAGAATGTAATGTAACTTATAAAAATTGATATATCTTTCTTTTTTTGGCTACTCCTTTATTTTGCCTAATAGTGTTGGCATGAAAAATTTAATTAAAAAAAAGCAAGGATGGAAATTTTTTTAAAAATCATAAAACGAGTTTAAAATTTTTGCATATGGAAAAACACATTAGAAAAGGTTTTGTAATTGGCAGGGTTCAAAAATCATAGTGCCCGACATGCCCGGGGCCTATAAAAATTCAAACCAGGCATGAATTTTTTCTTTTTACATGCCGACTGGGCATGTCGATATAACCTAAAGAGTAGTAGGCAAAATTAACAAATATTCCACTACTTATAGAAAAATATTGCTCTATGTTTCTAACTGTGAGAGAGTATTCAGTGCAATGAATCGCATAAAATATCCATTCTAATGCTGTGCTGTCATCTGAAACGATGAATCATTGAATGCAAATAAGCATCGGTGGTGTTCAATCAAAAAACTTTGATCTATCAGCAGTGATTGAACATTGGCTATTGAATACAAAAGGAACAAGACACGTGGAAGGGCATGCACTTGCCTGGAACTAAACTAAAAGTAATTTTTTAATGATATGTGTGTCATATTATATTATAACTTTAGGGCAATTCCACGGTGTCGAACGTATAAATTGCATAAAATTTTGTCATAAAAATTAAAATTTCTAAGCATTAAGATACTTAAAACAAATCAAAATATTTTTTTTAATACTTAACTATGTTTGTACACTTATGAAATATAAAAATAATTTCTGCAAAAATTTGTAACTTAAAAAAAAAAATATTAATAAATCATGGTGTCGGATGTAAGAGGCTAAAACTGAAAAATGAGACTTGCAAAACTAAAATCTAAAATTCAGGTCAATGGTTTGATCTGGAAAATTCTAACTACTTTTATGCTAAAACACATTGATGAAAGATAAATAACTTATGGTTTGTTTTTGTTTATTTAAATTGAATTAAGGTGCAAATTGATTTTGGAATTGGTGTTGGATGTAAAAGCTTGGTGTCGGATGTAAAACATACAAAAAATTAATTGTTTAAAATTAATTTGGATTGCACATTTTTAATAGTAAATGAAGTCCTGATTTGCAGGGAAAATATTTTATAAAATAACCCAACCCATTTTATACAGGTACAACTTTAAAGCAATTTAGTGTCGGACGTAAATTTATCAAAGTGCCCGAGATAAAAAAGCTCCCCAGGGCAAAAATATATCATAAAGGTTCGATTTTGTTAAACTATGCTCTTCTAAAGTGTTATGGCAACCATTTGAATTCATTTAAACATGAAATATATTGTAATTATATATCAAAATACCAATTTCAAAATGATATTTAAAGAAATGAGTCAGCAGCATCACTATAATGTCTTTATTTAAAGGCCTATAATTCCTGCAGACTTAAATTTTAGTGACAATTTTTATTATTTTCTTATATTTTAATTCATAACCTTTAAAATGGTACCTTATTTGTGAAAAAAAAAAAAATTGATTTTAAAAATGTAGTCACCAGTTCCCTATTTCTGTGGAATTGCCCTTTAATGTGTGTTAATGTTTTCATTAATATGCAATTAAAGATATTGGGTCATGTACCAATTTTAATCGGGCATGTCATTTTTAGATTAACATGCGCAAAAGGACATGTAAAAATTTAAAGATTTTCCTATCCCTGCAAATCTAGCATGGGTCTGTAGCTGAACCTCGAATTTCTCAAGGAAAACTTTCAAAATTGTACCAGGGAACTTTTAAATTTATCCACAAATACGTTATTTTTCTCAATATTCTACACTGCTCATTTCGGGGATGACTGCAGCCACCCCCTGGCTACACCCCTGGAAGTACAGTTGAGGGCAGTTGCTCTCATCCAGCATACTCCAACGCAAGAACAAAATGAGTATTCATGTCAGTAAGGTAAGTCCATTTTTTTACTATTGCAAAAAAGTACAATCCGTACACTAGGTTCAATGAATGTAGGCACATCCATGTTTATTATCCCGTAAGCAGGCACGCAGGGGTAAATCTCACCCCAGCAACATTTTTTCTTCGTAAAATAAGAGAATTTTTTTGCCCCCGTCTTTTATCTTTCAAGGTCAAGGTCTAGTTGGGATGGGTGAAGGAATTTAGTTTCTTTGTTATCCGGAAGGGAAGAAAATTCCACTTTGGGATTAAATACTCCCTTTCATTACATTGTTAACGTAAACTAAGTATAAACTAAATCTAAATTAACTATAAATGGACGTTACACTACTGGTATGAATTGACAAAAGGCTATTAAATGAAATTAATATCCTATTAATAAAGTAATGAGTGTTTTTAGGTATAAAGCATATCCTATGAAATTTTCTTCTCAGAAAGCATGATATTTAAAGGTACTGCTTAAAAAATCTCTCAATAAATATGAAAAGCACGATTTCTTCCCATGAAACGTAATAGAACTGATGTATTTTACGTTATAAGTCCACAAATTTGTTTTTCAAACATTTTTAGTCAGAAATATAAAGAAGACTTATGCGAGTGTTTAAGTTACAAAACTAGGCGCACCTGCTTATGGGTTAATGCATCCATAACCATAGTAAAACAAAAAATTATCTACACACATAATCCAAGACAATGTGCAAACTCATAATTGTCCATGATAACAGAATACTTAATGTATACAGGATGTCCCAAAATGATGATAACACACTTTCATTCTTGACTTTATCTATTACATATACGGCATCGATGCTTTTTGAAAATAAGGTGGGCGAAAAAGACTGCTAAAAAAATTTTCTTTTGTTCATTTTCAAAAAGTAACATTTAAAATTTGTATAACACCCCCCTTTATTGAAAAATTCTCTTTTAGCAAAATGTGCCTCATATACTAATGGGGTAAAGCACAAAATTTTAGACTTTCATCCTGAAACATTTGTGAGAAATCTTTAACATTGAACTACATGTGCTAGTGTTCAAACTGCACCTTTTACAGTAAACAGGTTAGTTGCGTGTCAGGAATGTAACAGTAAAGAGGTTCTCACGAATGAAATTTAATAGTGTGAGATGATTAACATTTTTTATGTAATGCGTTATATTGTGAATTTTGTTTTATGCAAGCAGGGATCGATACAGACAAAAATTGGGTCCATTTTGCAACCCCTTCACAAAATAACAATCCATTAAAGTGGCCCCTTCACAAAATTACAATCAATTAAAACAGCCCCTCAAAAATATAATCGATTAAAATGGCCCTTCATGGCCATTTCACCTCACATTTTATTTTGTTTTATCAATTCTTTTAACAAACAAACCAAAAAACGTGACTTTTATTAAAAATTGGTATGAAAGTTAAAATTTTTTTATTTGGGAATACCTTATTCCCTTATTTACTTCATGCATCGAACTTTCAAGAAGAAGAACGACGAAGATATAAAAAGAAGCCGCCATTAGTGAGAGCTCCAGAAACGACTGAAGATGGTTATGTGTGTAACCGAAATATATATCGTGTACGGGGGAATAAGGTATTCCCAAATAAAAAATTTTTAACTAATTAATCCGCCGTATTAAATAATGTTTTATGTGTCTTTATTTGGTATGAAAGTTTACAAAAATAAGCGATTTTCAAAAAATGGGACTCTAGAAAAAAAAAACCTGGATCGACCCCTGATTCAAGGAATATTTATTAGAAGTTTGGTGGGCAAAATACACCATGCAAGCACTTGTGTTAATATATTAAGTGTATGTTGTTAAAGGTTAAACAAATATGATATGGGACTATGCAAGGATTTGAATATGAATGTTCTAGAGTGTAAAAAAATACTCTCTTTCATGATTTCTGCATGACTCCTGAAATGCAATCTTTCGACGTGATTTTTTCCCTTCGAGAGACATTGAAGAGTGGTTTGAGTCAGACTATATTTACCTTCATATCTCTGATATTTATTAGGATAATATTTTCAAATTTTCTCCATCATCCCATAGGTGTATGGAGTACATTTTACTAAGAGGAAATTTTTTTGTACAGGGGTCCTATACAAATTTGTTAAATGTAACTTTTTGACAATTTATGAGTTGTTTACTTTTTTCCCTACTATATTTTTGAACATTTTTCAATTGACACTGTCCCGGTAATCTTACATAGACAAAGAATTAAAGCATGTTACCACTTTTTTGGGACAACCTGTATATGAACACATGTAATATGTACATATGTAACATTCTTCTGTTGTAGTGATTTAAAATGAAACTAACCACTTAAAATTAGAAAAAAAAAAGTAAACAAAATCTTTGGAAAACTATCTGCTAGCCCTTGAAATTTTCAGTAAATATATCTGCACACTGCATGCATGTATGTTCTTAACCCTTTAACGCGCAGTGTTCCCGCTCTGAGAACAGCAAACTCTGACGTTTTGACAGTTGCCAGTCAGGAAGAACAGATTTGATTTCTATAAAAATAGTTGCGGGTGACATGGCTCACCGAAAATCCTTTACTGTTTAGCACGTTATTTCCCGTAAAAAAAAATGGTCACTGTTCTTTTTAACAGCACTGACACCTGTTGAAAAATGGAAGAACAGCTGGATAGATTGCCCCATGCTGAAGAGGGCGGACGATCAAAACGTTTATTGTGTGCCACAGATCGAGAGACCCCTTTTTTGACGACAGCTGGCTGTGCCCGTGCACGGCCGGCTGTCCTAAAAGAGGGTCTCTCGATCTGTGGCACGCGATGAACGTTTCGATCGTCTGCCCTCTTGTGGGTTGTTCAGTTGAGCGATGGCAACGGCCACCCTTTTTTCAGCATTGGGAAAGGGTTGCGCCTCAAGGGTTTAAAAAAAAAAAGAAAAAAAAAATGCATTTCATTGCAAACACAATTTTGCAGTAACACCCTCTTACCCAGCAGTAGCTTGGCTCTCCAGAGTGGGGATATCTGCAACGCGATGAGAGCCACCACCGGCAGGTACACGAACCACACCAGGATCCCGGCCCCAAAGTGGACGTAGAAGCGCAGCTTGGGACGGTCGTTCTCGTCCAGCATCGTCCAACGCAGCTCGTACAGGAACCACACCATGATGGCCAGGCGAAACACAAGGATGATCCACCCGGGGAATGTCTGGTACTCGTCAATGTCATCGATCACATCCACCTCCGTCTAAAAGGAAGAGAACACGCACACCTTACTTCATTCAGAAGTCTTTCTTATGGAACTTTGTGGATCAATATCGATAGTTATTAACTAAAACAATGAACTCAGCAGTAAAATATATATATGTTACGGCCAAAGCCCGAGGTTCGGCCAGTTCACAATTTGGCTGGCCGATTCGCGTTTTGGCCAAAGTCCACAGTACTTGCAATTAATATTGTATATTCTACATTGTACCATTTCGTGAAGTGGCTGGGAATCCTTGGCTAAAGCCCGAAGTGATAATGGTAGACTGAGCGATATCTATTTGCCTCAGAAAAAAATTTCATGTTTTTTGAAGCGATATTTCGGGATACAATGTGATCTGGGATCTTTAGCATTAGGTCTATGGAGCAAAAAAAGATTAAGGATACCCCTTAAAGGTAGTTGAAAAAAGGGGTACTGAATTTGCCTTTGTATTCATGTAAGTTACACAACGCATTGGCTCAAGGTATAATTCGTCATTTTGAAGGGCGCAAATCCAATATTCTTCACGCTATCTCCTTGTTTCAGCGTATACGCTCACTGAATAATTTCTATTATGGCTTTAATATGAAAACAGAATAACACGAAATCCTATTTTTATATATTACAAGTTTATTTTTAACTCAGAGATGTTACTTATATTTGAACTCATTTCTAAAACAACTGTACTTTTAAAAAAAGAAAAGAAAATAAACAGTACACTGAAGTACTCATGTTTAAATACTTCATTTTTAACAGTGTGTAAAACAATCTGCTCTTGATTTCTTTGTTCCTACTTTGGCCGATCGTCCCAAGCTACTTCGCGAATCAGCCCGCCAAAGCCCGAAATCAAGAAAAGATCAGACATTGGCCAGTAAGTTTACAGCAACATTGGCCAAAATGCAAATTAGCCGGCCAGTTCGCAAACAGGCCAAATTCGGGCTTTGGCCATAAATATAAATCACACTGGCAGGGCACAAAACGCGGTTGGCAAGTGGAATTTTTTCTTTGGGTAGTGAAAATTCAGTCTAATCACAGAAGGAATTCTTACAAGGAAAAAATATATATATACAATGAATCTATCCCTTAAATCACCAGGAATTCAGGTTTAAATAATAAAAGGGTCCAGAGTTCGAAATAATACCCTGAAACTGGCAGCAAATAATGCTGTGAGCTTTTAGCAAAAGTTCATTTTCATCTCAAGGTAAAATCTTAAAATTTTCGTAATAACTATAGTCTGGTTTTTGATGAACTGAAAAATCACTGAAAATGCCAAAAATACACTAATAATTAAACAAAAATGTCAGTTTAAACAAATTAAAAAATATTTATTTAAGAAAATCTGAGATGCAACATATTAATATTTAAAATAAATATGTTAAAATAATAAAAAGATAAAGAAGAAAGAAAAAAAAATATTTGCACCTGAGTATATATTGACATCTAGATAAAATATATTAAAAGAAACATAGAATTTTCCATTTCTTTAAAAAAAAAAAAAAATTACCCAAAACCAAAAAACATCATAAAATACAAAAAATACCCTAAAAAATCGTTAAAAATCCCCTAAAAGAATGAAAGCTAAAAAATGCAAATGTCATCAAACTCAAGACTATAGTACTAACAGTCCATTGCAGTTTCAGTTTCTTTGCTTCACTTATAAAAGAATTGAATCCATAACACAGTGAGAAAAACCCAAACAGAAAAAAAAAAAAAAAAAAAATCTTCACTTTTGAAACCATTCTGCAATTGTACAGGTAACCTTAAAGAATGCTGGCAGGATCTTATCCAAGGGGTACACAAAGATATATCATATACAGAGTGATTCAAAATTCATCATCAATATTTAGTAGGGAGATAGTGAATGGAAAAAGAAAACTATTTCCCATACGAGAGCATGTGTGTGTGTGTGGGGGGGGGGGGGGGCACAAACAAACTCATGGCAGTGTAGTAGAAGCTTTGTGTCTGCAACTCCATATGCTGTACGATAGCTTAGTTAAAATAAACTTTCACTCCATTTCTCACAGAAATAAACTTGGCAACGAAAGTAATTATTATAGCAGACGATTTCTGAACACGCTCAAATTTGTTTGACATGTGCAGCCAGTCATGCGAAAAGGGAACATTGAAGTGTAGGTAATATGAACCGGTATACATAAAATGAACTTGCAGATATGCATCTACTTACAATGCCTCAATGATGGGCACAAACACTGGCATGCATTTGTTTGTGACAAATGCTTTCCTATTTGAAATAGTCTTCTTTTCCCATTCCCTACCTCCCTATGAAATATTGAGGAAATTTTGAATCACCCTGTATATATGTAATTATTTTCTTTTTTACAAATTCCAGGAGGGGTGCAAGTGCACCCTCTTTCATCACCCTCCTAATGCCCATAGTAACCTTAAAATACATCCGACATCAAAAGAAACACTCGAACAATAAAGTTTGAAATACTTTCACCTGAACTTGTCACGAGAACTGTCAATCATTGTAGCTGTATGGGCCATGAACTATTCCAAGCCTTGGCTCGATGGTTGGAACAAGTATATCCTAATTCTTGAATGATCATTATCACAATTAATGATCATTATCAAATGTTTCACCTCTTGTCATTATAATTTTGTTGGAACAAATGCATCCTGAAGATAAGCTGGCCTGACTTTTGAGCAAAGAATCGGAGACACGCGAGTACTGTCTCTCCAATTCTGAAACAAATGTTGGAATTCATTCATTGAATTTATTTTATAAATTCAATGCTCTGATCCAGTAAACCTCTATTTATGCCTATAATAAACCCCTATTATGCCAGAGCCTGATTATGACCAACGGGGGCCCCGGGCATTGATAAATTTGCCCCCCCCATCTATGAAAGGCTATCAAAGACTAGGAACAGGCTGATTGACCTAACCTTTTTGCCATTTTACGCATTGCTACAGCAGCTCTCCAATTTAATATAGAAAATAGCTTCAAAAACAGAGTGGCAACCATCACATTAATTCCATAAAAAACACTCAAAATACTGGTGTTAAATGATAAAATAAATAAAAACTTTGTGAAAAAACACACATAAAATGGTACTTATAACACGTTACGATCATTTCGACCCAAAAATTCTTTCGGTCTTCATCAGGTAACGCCCTTCGTCTCACTAAGCAGTTCCCCCTGCTTAGTGAGATGAAGGGCTTTGTCTGATGAAGACCGAACGAATTTTGGGTCGAAACGATCGTAACGTGTTGAAAGTAACATTTTATGTGTGTTTTTACACAAAGTTTTTATTTATTCTATCAGATTGTATAGTGATGTTTCCCTTTTTCAGATTTTTTTTTTTGTGCTATTAATCTGCAGATTAATTAGACAATCTGTAAAATAATTATTTATGTATTTCTGGCATCTTAATTTATAAAAATATATATGTACAGAATTGTTTATGTTCTCACCAAATTAGTCTCATGTTGTTTTTAAATTATAGCATGTAATCTCCCCACCCCCCTGATTATTGTTTAAACCCCCAAAAAAAACATTCTTGCATTGGACCCAGGTAAGGAACCTTTTAGTTTTTTTTTTTTTTTTGGCCTGCCAGCAGAAAAAGATGGTACAACCCTGAACTTAAGGATTATTAACATTCATAAAATGAAGGAACCCTGATTGATTTTATTTTTCTTTTTAGAAATACCTCTTGTCATTAGAACTTTGTCTCCAAAATAAAAAAAAAGCCATTGGAGACAAACTAAAAGAAAAAAAAAATCTGAAAGACATTAGGCAAGTTGGAGTGTATAGGCTGATTAATTTTATTTTTCACCAACTATGCGAAAAATTCCAGAGCTTCGAACCCAGGACTGCCGCATAACGTGCGGGTGCTCTACCACTGAGCTACTCTGGGACGATTCCCAGATGAAATTTCTCGCATTAGAACCGTTGGCATTTATCATCTTCCTCTGCAAATCAGTTATGACATTGGATCCTGGATTGGAATTGAATTCTACGTTAAAATCTCCTACTCAAACAGTCTTACAATCCTCCTCCTTCAGCAACGTTTCGAATAGAGCGTCTCATTGACCTTCATGAGAAATTCGAGGACTAGCGTATGTTGTCACTGCCAATCTTACTTTATCTCGAATAGACACAATGGCATTTTAACACCCTTGATCTGGCTCGTGCAGGCACGGGTAAAGCGTTTCATTGAGTTTTCCTCTCTAAAAATCCCAATTCCAGATGGTTTTCTGTTTCGGAAACCACTGTCTATCCTTTTGACCCAAGTGAATCCTGGTATTTGAAAATCCTCTGAAGGGAGAGTCTCTGTTTCCGTTAGCAATATCCAATCACTCTGCAAAAAACATGAATCCAACGGAAAATTGACCACGGCGAGCCGAGTAGACAAAATCCCATGCTTGAAAGAAATAGCACCTGAGTGCTAAAAAAAAAAAATAATAATACAACCTGAAATCGGGGACATTTGGGTACTTCCCATTGCGAGCAAGAGTGAGCTACCATGCTACCAGTTCGGTAGTCTGAAGCAGACAGTGTTATCACTCACCCTGTTCCACACGTAGAGGAGCACCATGACGCACGTATACAGCAGCCAGACGCAGAAGAGGACCGGCTTCCACGTCAGTTCCGTGCGCGTGATCGCCCACCCTTTGGCCAGGAGGAGCAGCAGCAGCATGAACAGGCTCTGTCAGGGGGAATTTTTTACAAAACTTAAAAATTCATTTTAAACAGGGTTGGCAAGTTTTTGACACATGACAGTTTTTGACGGTTTTAACCATGGTTTAAACTGTCACGTCAAAAACCTTAAATATTGCACTTTAAAATACATGCAAATTACATATATTAATTTATTTTAATACAATTACAAATATTGATTGATTGTTATTGATGATTAATATTAATCTACTACAAGTATTGACTGTAGTAAAAATACTAATTGATTTCTTCAAAATGGCACACATTGTGAAATATATTATAATATTAACTTTTAAGAAATATTGTAAACATCTTTTATACATTTTTTTTTTTTTTTTTTTTTTTTTTTTTAAATCAAGCATGTTGTCTCGAAACAGAAAAGAGGGTGGAAAAGTCATTTTATGACATATCTAATAGGTTCAAAACATTATTCTTGCTGTTATAACATTAAAATTCTAAATTATCTATCAGCATCCAAAATGAGGACTGTCCTTAAAATCTTCCATGGCTTTTGAAAATTTTGAGAGACTGCTGAACATTATTTATAGATTAACTCTCCCTCCAAATTATATGCATATATACTACTGAATAAATTCAATTTAAAAATTTTTATCTTATAGATGGTATTTATTTATTTATACAAAGAAATGCACACTACAGACAATGATGAATGAGCCCAATAATTATCATTTGTTGAGAAATAACTGTCATTTTTTAAAATAATAATCATTTTTCAATATAATTAACTTCAATTATGTATTTAGTTTAATGCAAAATGAAAATATACTGCACAATAAGTTTACATATTGTTCTCTTTCTTTTATGGATTCGTTTTTGACGGTTTAAACCAGTTTTCGACAGTTTAAACCAGTTTTTGACACTTGTCATGTCAAAAACCCAACCCTGATTTTAAAAAACAGGGATTTCTCGTAAAATCATAAAAATGATTAAAAAAGCATGAGTGTAAGCATTGCCAAGTATGGGAGGATATGCCACAACAGCCACCTTACCTGTGCCACGAGGTGAAGCACGTCTCCCATGGTGCTGAGCAGGGGGTGCCCTTCTCCGTCTATGGCGAACGTGACCGTGTGCACCACGGAACAGACGACGTGCGCCGTCTGCAGGGAGAGGGACGTCGTGAAGAGCCGGGTCACGTGGTGGTGCTGGTGGATCACGGCGTATACCTGGAGGGGCACGAGCACCAGGTACAGGGAGAGGAGGCCCAGGTACATCTCCACGGTGCCCTAAAGAGAAACAACAACAACGCAGTTTTAAAGAAAAAAACAGGATGTGGTGGTGTCGTGAACACAACCGTGTATTTTACATGAATACGTGTACATAACAAGTCCTATTTTCTTTCAGTTTCAATGGGTTCAGGAAAGAAATCAAGTAACGTGTCACAACTTTATGAATGGTAGGTCTGTGATATGAAAAGTATGAAACAAATGGCATAAAACATACTTCGAGATTTTTGATAAACGTTAAATCAGGGCCGCCACCAGGATTTTCAGGCCCCAGGGCAGGTATTTACGAGGGCCCCCCTCCCCTACCAAAAGAAAAAAATCTTTTTTTTTTTTAATCCAGAAGTTTTTTAGACACTTTAGAATTAGTACACTATAAATTTACTGTAAGCTAAATATATACAAAACTTCTACATGATAAAACTTCCATAAAAAAAATTGCAAGTATTTTATCAGAACTATTTTAAAGTAATACATGTATAATTCTGAAGTTTTTTCTTAATGTATACAGAGAATCACTTGATACAATTGAACCTAAGACATTTTTAAATGTTAAGTACTCGCTATTTGAAAACTAAAGCAGAGTTATTACAAAATTCGTTGCCAAATGAATAATGCAAGAAAAACATTAGCAAACACCCATGAGAATGTATTCTCATGAAAGCTGAGTTGTTATATTACTCGTGACACTCAAGTTTAAACCTCAAACTGTTTAACCCTTTAACGCGCAGTGTTCCCGCTCTGGGAACACCCATCTTGGACGTTTGGACTGTTGCCAGTCACGAAGAACAGATTGGATTTCTATAAAAATAGTTGCGGGTGACCTAGCTCCACCTTTACTTTTTAGCACGTCATTCCCCGTGAAAAAATTGTCACAATTATTTTTAACAGCACTGACATCTCTTGAAAAATGGAAGAACGCGAGAACAGCTGGACAGATGGCCCCATGCTGAAAAAAGGGCAGCTGTTGCCATCGCTCGACTGAACGACCCGCAAGAGGGCGGACGATTGAAACATTCATTGCGTGCCACAGATCGAGGACCCTTTTTTCATGCAGCTGGCTGTGCCCACACACAGCCAGCTTTCATCGAAAAAGGGTCTCTCGATCTGTGGCACGCGATGAACATTTCGATTGTCCGCCATCTTGCTGGTTGTTCAGTCGAGCGATGGCAACGGCTGCCCTTTTTTCAGTATTGGGAAAGGGTTACACAGAGCACCTGCAGATTCCATAAGGCAAACATTCTAAAAAGTATGTCACAGATCCTATCAGCCTGTCTCACCTGTTGCTCGAAGGAGAGCTGGAACTGGAAAGGGTTGATGTGGGGTCCGTACGGATTTCCATTGGCTAGCCATAGGTCGTACTGGACCTCCATGGGATCTTCGGAGGAGTCTTGCCACGTGCAGTTCTCGTTCCTGTAGCAAGACACCAGACTCACGTACCAGAACCTGAAACACAAGAGCGATGTCACTCCTTTGTAGATAATCAATACAAAATGACCATTAAAGCTTGAATCCTGATTGAACCCACTTCTCTGCCCATTGATCGCGATAACGCCTCTAGATGCGTATTTCACGCTTTAGAAATTTAGAATACGCCTTAAAAATTTCGGAATGCGTATTTTTACGCATTGCTTTTCCATATAAAATTAGGTATATTTTGATCAATAATTATGACTTGCTGATTTTAAATTTAAAAAATCCAATGATTGCACTCGTTTTTGTTGAACTGACATTTATGTACCTAGACGTATAATCAGTTATTATTTATCTGTCCAATGAAATTTAATTATGTATTTGAATATTGACCATAATTGTTCGTTGCTTTAATGACTCCTTTGGAAAAGAAAATACTCTTTCTAAAAAGGTTAAGGAGTATTTTGACTCTTCTGAAAAAATCCTAGATCAATCACTGTCTCTACCGATAGGGCAATCTGCATGTTCATGCATTTCAAATAATTTTTTCAACATTTTAAAGCTTTTTCATAAGCTTTTCTGCATTGACTCTGCTACTTTTCAAAATTATTGAGTCACGATGTCCAAATCATATAACGATCAAAACATCGATTTCTTTTATGTTTAATTTATTGTTACAGAGTTGCCAGTGTTCTAAAACTTGAAGAAAGTCATTAATAACAATCTTATTTCTCCAATTCGACACTTTTTTTCCGTGAAATAGTGTGTATTTAGTTGAAACAATGATGAACATCATGGATGAGCATAGCAAACACACGTGCACGGTCAAAACAAAATGGCGGCAGCTTCGAATGTCACGAATTTTCAGACATGATTATTTAAAAATTACGATTTATAAGTAGTAAAACCTCACTCAATTACTTTATAAATTGACATTCAATGCTTGTAAGTGTTTTATTTTATTAGGAATGTTTTTTTTTTTTCCTTGGAGAACGTACTTAAAAAAATTATTTCACAAACTGAAATTGTGTAACGATCAAAACACTAATAGCTTTTTTAATAGATTTGTGAACTGGGCATAATATAATTTTTATTTAGAATTAGAAGTCATAGAAGTGAACTCCAAAGTTTTTGAAGTATTTTTTTTAAATTAGATCAAAACATTTTTTTTTTTTTTTAAACTATATAAAGTGCATTAACAATTTCTATATATTTTATGGGGTTTTACCATATAAATTGCTTTTAAGTAGCAATACATTTGTTTCTGTTTATTTTTCATTTTCTTAATCTATATCTTAATGGGTTAAAAAGAACTCCAAGTTAGATACTTCTAATAATGAGTCAGTGTGAGACCAAAAACATTTGTTTAAATGCATATAGCATGTATAATTGAAATGACTGTATTAACCTGAATATAATGCGACCTGGAAATTTTTCATCAAGATTATTAGAAAACTCTTATATTTAGGCCTCGAATTAAGCACAAGTCAAATTTTTTACAGGAGATGATCAGCCAAAGAACATCGTGTTATATTTGGGCCAATGCAGTAAATATGTTGCTTGGCATGCCATATTTTTGTTTAAATGTGACTCATGAAAACCAGTTTATCTAAGTCTTTATAAAAAAAATTTATACATTTGATTAACAAAGTGCAATTATATAGAACTTATTTAATGCCTTTTTAGCCTGTAACATTTTTTAATGCACGTATCTTAAAAATCCGATATTCAAAATCAGTAACCAAGAGATCAGCACTGTCCAAAATCTGTAACCTACAGATCGGATAATTAACTGTTTTATTTAGTAAATTTACAGAGCACTTGTTGCCTTTTTATGTTTGCATACTATATTCTAGGCTTATATACTACTAGCAGCATGGCCCGGCATTGCCCATGCAATGGAAGGGAAATACCCATTGACCTTATATATAGATTGTAAAGGGAGGGAATGTGAATCCTCAAGCTACAATGATAAAAAAAGGACATGGGACTACCCGCTGCAACAACAAAAAAGAACAGCTTACAGAGGTTACTGATGATAGGCTGATGATAAGCGGGCAAAGGTGGTTAAGACTGTACAAACAAATTTTGCCAGACAGTGAAAAGCGTGGTATAACCATCCGATGGTAAACAAAGTCCAACCCTGCCTGTGACATAAACCCATTTGGGTACTTACGTATTATCCCACTGGTCATTCCCGCCAAATTATTTTTTCGTCAAAAGTGCTGCCAAACCGTTGCCAATCATATTCGGAACCGGTTCATTCAATACTTTTAACAAATCTTAGTATTCAGAACCGGTTCATTCAATTATTTTTAATGAATCTTATTCGGAACCGGTTCATTCAATACTTTTAACAAATCTTAGTATTCAGAACCGGTTCATTCAATTATTTTTAATGAATCTTATTCGGAACCGGTTCATTCAATACTTTTAACAAATCTTAGTATTCAGAACCATTTCATTCAATTATTTTTAATGAATCTTATTCGGAACCGGTTCATTTAATTTACTCACGTATAACAGCACGTTCTTTAGATCATTGTTCTATTCATTTTTTTTTTGTTTACTGTTATTCCGAGAAAAGTTTTTACAGTATTTGGTTTTCTGTTATGAGAAAAGTTTTGATCAGTGTTTGCTTTTTAATTATGTTACAAATCTGGGATTTACCCAGAAATGATGAGGATGCAGTTGAATATTTTCAGGAGTATAGTATAATTTCCCCAGAAAAAAAATGTCATAATAACCACCCTATGAAAATATCTCTTAAAAAAGATTTTGTATGGCGATGTTATGTTAAAGGGTGTGACAAGAAAACCTTCATCAGAAAAGATACTTGGCTGGAAGGTAGCAAAATTTCTATTTTAACAGCCTTACGTTTCATTTATTGCTGGACTCCAGAACTAACATCTATTAACTGGGGTAAAAGCGAATTGAATATCCGCGATAAAACTGTCATTGACTGGAATAATTACTTGAGAGAAGTTTGTACCCAGCATCTTCTGGCAAGGGAAAATAAAAAAATGGGTGACCCCAATAAAATTGTTGAAATCGATGAAAGCCTATTTACTAAAAGAAAGAATGCTTGTGGACGAATTTTCCCCGAACAGTGGCTCTTTGGGGGTATTTGTAAAGAGACAAATGAATGTTTCATCATAAAAGTAGCAAATAGAAAAGCTGTGACTCTTTTAGAAGGAATAAATAATAATATTCATGAAGGTTCAACTATATATTCAGACTCTTGGAAAGGGTACCAAACAACAGAAACAGAAGCTGCTAATTTCCATCATTTTAAATTATTGTGGGTTTGGAATACGATTGGCAACAGAACAGTTTGGCAGAGCATTTGATGAAAAAGTAGTTTGGTGGAAGCGATAAAGCATCACAAGATTGTTACCAAGATGACATTTATATTGCTGAACATGCCATGTTCTGCAAAGAAACCTTTTCATTTTAACCATGGTAAATGGTTTGAGTTGCTCAGAATCGAATCATTCTTAAAGAACCGGATTCATTTTACGCAGATCAATAACTTGATGTATTAAAATACTTTTTTTGGCAAAAAATCGCTCATCTTGGCGGACCGGCGGGATAATACGTAAGTACCCCCATTTGAGTGTTAAAATACTTAAAGGAAGGAAGGGGTGGTCCATGTCCCACCTCGCCTGGTCGTTGTCCTGGACGGCGTACGTGAACTGGTGGCCGTTGACCACTCGCTCGGGGGCATCCTCCTCCTCCTCGCACAGCCTCCCCCGCGGGCAGGGCACCCCCCTCAGGAAGTCCTCCGTCCGGTTGGGGCCGCAGCGGCGATCGTAGGCCACCGCTTCGATCTCGTCGAACATCCGCTGGCACCGGCCCTTGCCCCTCCGCCGGTAGTAGTCCAGGAAGTACTGCCGGTCCACCACCACGAAAGTGGCGCGGACACCGCCTCCCTTCTCACCGGCCGCGGTCACGTTGCCGTAGATGAAGCCGAGGGTGTTGGCGTGGTCGTGGTGGTCCGTCTTCTGGAAGCCGAATTTGGCGAGGAAGACGAAGAAATCGCCCGTGTCGAAGGTGCCCCGGAGGTGAAGGCCCTCGGAGAGGCAGAATAGGGAGTAGTAGAAGAGAAGGAGATGATAGAAAACGATGCTCTTCGCCATTTCGAATAGTCTAAATTCTTCGTTACTTTAAACGAGTGTACGATAATCCATGGCTTAGTTAAATGTCACGAGTATTTGGATCTCTTATTCTTTTAAACACCGTGTACGTGTACGTGCTGGATCTCTAAGCTTCATGATCCATGTCCCTTAAACTCGGAAAATGGAGGAATGATTTCCTATTAGAACGAGCAGAAATCGCACCGACCCCTTTCGCTTTATATCCGAAAACGCTTCTATCCAATCCATAAATAAATAACCGATGACGGTCGCTGGACACCTGGAGGTCGAAGTAATCGGTTCACAAAAATAACTTTACTTTGGCCGACCTAGATGGCCAGCGCCTTCTAGCGAATGGATAAGGAATGGTTTTGTTTCCTCTGGGAACGAATCCGGGAGTAATCATGTCTGAGCTGGACTGGGTCCGTCCGGTTTTTCTTTTATTTTGTTCCCCGACTCGTTTCGAAATTATTCCTTTTGCTTAATATGTTCGGGATTTGTTTCAAAATTGGTCTTTTTGTTCATTTTAGTTTGGATTGGTTCGGATTCCTTCTAAAATCCGTCCTTAGGGTCTGTTTCGGACAGGATTTTTAACAATTTCTCCTCAAAATTTTAATTATAATGATTATTTCTTCACAATTAAAAAAATCGTGTTTTCTTCTTTTTATGAATGTGGATAGGATAATGTTTTCTTTGAATAAATAAGGGCTTATTTGAGAAGAGCATTGAATTTTTATCTGCGATGGGTTTTCCCCTCTGACAGCCAGATTGGGGTTCTACATAAGGATGGATTTGCGAACGCAGTCAATTTCAGAACTTGTGCTTGCGCGGGCTTTAAGCTCTCCAAGGTCCTTTCCTGTCTCTAAACACTGCCATTAAAAAGGAAAACAGGTGTCCCTAGCGTTTGTTTAGGTTAGTTGTTATAGTAAACAGTTGGTGTTCTAAAGGCATATTTTCCATGTTACCTATCTGATGAAGCTGTTTTTTCGCGAGTTTAATCCCGCTTTTGCCTGAGAAACAAGAACAATGACTTGAAAGGGGCGATGGATGCTCTATCTTTCTCCAGAAAGATGCGGCATTCGCGGACATTCTTGACCTAGGACCATCGAAAAAGATGAAGGAGATGGTTGGTGGATGCTGTGTATGCTCTGACGAGCGTGGTTGGACCGAGAATCCCCTAGTTTACTGCGATGGACAAGGTTGTAACGTTGCTGTTCATCAAGGTATTCAATTTCATTCCACACATTCTCTTGTAATCTTGCTCACTTGTAAGGTGAAAGCGAATTGTTGTTCCTAAAGGAACCAGCCTTCCTTACAAGCGCTGTTTATCTCATCCTGATAAGCAGAATCCTAAGGTTTTAACATGTGTGAAATGCTTCGGCATTATTGATACAGCAAAACATCTCGAGAGCGAACACCATCGAGCAGTGATCGATTTCAGATCTTTTTAGGAGTATTTTCCTATCGGAAGTATTCACTAAAACGACGATCTATGACTATGAACACTAAAACAACATTATATGTTTTAAATTTGGCAACTATGTCAAATTTATAATACCTAATTGCATTTAACGCATTAATAACAAAAAAAGGTGCCAAAGTTAGCAACCTCGTGTTTTTGTTTTGTGGTTCCCCATTATTTAATACTCGTATCTGGTTACAAGAATATAAAAGAAATAGTAGAATCCTTTAAAAAAAAAAAAAGTTGTGTTGCTTTGGTTTATATACTATTATAATAATATGGACTTATCAATCTGGGACTTACCAAGTACCAAGCATGAGATTGTATTTCTCTAAGAAATGCACAATAAAAGATTTCGTTCACGTAATCATGAAATGGTGTTATTTATTTTACTATTTTGTCACGAGCTTCAAAGTCTTATTTCAAGCTCTGGTAAACATAATTTCGTGTTGGGGGGGGGGGGGATTTTTCTTTGTTCAAATCCTTTAAGTACTTTGTCGAAATTTTTTCACCTGGAGCTTTCACTCTCAACTTCAGTTTTGCCGGTAAGTGTACACCAGACTCGGATAATATAGACGAACACTCTTTGAAGAAAATTTTTATACCTGGCAGATAGCTTTAATTTTTTTTTACAAATTTCAGTACTTGTGTATTATACCGTCGACATTTTCGCCAAAATTTTTTTTCACCTAGTTGACATCGCTAAGGTCAGATTAGCTTAAAATACTTCTGGTCAAATATTTACATACCACCCGCATTGCCATAAAAGCAAAAAACAATAGATACTGCCTTTTTTATTGGCTCGTGTACATAGATTTAAAGCACTGGATTCAAATTAAATAAAGTCATTCATATTTAACTTAAACACCAACGTATTATTCTGAAATAGCACCTACATAAAGTACTGACATCATGCCTTTAGTTAAATGAAATATGCAGTTTATAAAACATAAAAATTTTGGGGTATTTTAAACATAAACCTATTTAATAAATACTTAAATTCCATCAAGACATACAAAACATTTTTTAAAAATACACATACAAACATTTTAAAATAAGTACAGTAGAAGGCCCAAAATCCGCCGACCCGAAATCCGCAAGGCTCTAAAATCCGCACTGTCTGTTCAATGTAAACAATGAAATCTGCCCTGCCAGCTGCAAATTCAGAAAACTATACTATAACCACAAAGTAAAACTAAATAAGCTATTCCCACTTGAAAAAGATAATTTAAGATTTTGTGAGCTCTGATGGTAACATTGATATCCTTCAAATGACTGACATAATTAACACTCAATTATGGTTACATGACACAAACTCTGGCACAGTAACACGTGAGGATGATCAAAAAGTTGACAAAATAACATTTAATGAAGGTTAGGCTCAGAGAAAAAAATATCTCAGATTTGTAGAGCAGCAAATTGTGTTACAGAACAGGAAATAATGATTTAAAAAAAAAAAAAACTATAATTAGAACATCTCAAAGTCCTAAACTGCTATTAAATATACATGTTTAAATAAGTTGTACTATAATTTCATAATTTTGTATATTTTATTATCCCTCTGTATTTTTATATCATGATTCTGATTATAAGTAACATGTGATCTTTTTTTTTTTTTTTTCTGGGTGGGATATAGAATAAATTTCCTAATATGACCCAAAATCCGCAAAATTCTAAAATCTGCACAAGGTCTGGAACCAAGCTGTGCGGATTTTGGGTCTTCTACTGTACAACACAAACGCAGTTCATCAAACTGTGCCTTGGCGGCCTATGCATAACAGTTCCGCTGAATGCAAACTCCACAGTTAATAACACACTCTTTTCATATTATTCCCATTACAATGCTTTGTTAAACGCTTAAATTTTGTTAAGTCATAAATCAATTTTAAAAATGAACTGCACACATAAAAATTTATAAACTTTAAAAGAAACACCATTCATTTTATCCATAGCGGAACATACAGTATTTTGATGTGCATTATCCCATGCACAATAGCAACGGAACTGCAGAGTACAAACCCCTGGCAAGTAATCTCTTCTCATGGCATGTCAATGGTATAATACACAAGTACCCAAATTTCTTAAATAAACCATGTTTATCATCTTTAATTTTGCAAAAAGATCAATGAATATCAGTATTAAACTTTAATTTAAAAGTTAATAGTAAAATATAAAAGTGTATTGTAATACTTTTAATTTATGTTACTTTAAAATGGGATGCTGTGTCTGTTGACGATGATATAGCTCTCAGGAGGCTTATAAAGTATTTTTTTTTTTTCCCTGAACCCATTATTGAGTTTTCTTTCAGTTTTAAATTTTATCTAAGTCTGGTGTACACCGTCAAGAATTTCCGCATCGCTTAGTGAATGAAGCAAATGGCACATCCTTTATATTCATTTCTTCTTCAATATACGATTTCTCCAGATTTATTTTTCCACATTTTGCATAATTTAAAAATGGAGCTATTGGTTCCTTTTCCGAGATGTGAGGAAACCTTTTGAAATTTGTTCCAAGTACATTGTTAGTGGAATCACTCAATAGGACAGTCGATCGTAGATTGCACCATGCATTGGGTAAAATCTCTGCATTCATTTCATGCCATATATTTGCAGCACGACTTGGTGCAAATATGTAAGTGTTATATTAAAGCTTTAAAGAAATATTTTTATCCATACTAATGAATAAAGAAATATTTTTATCCATACATAATACAGGAGAACTGCTGAGATCCACCGTTACTTGGACTCCTTACAGACTCTGGCTTATGGAAATATAAATTTAATGGAAATTTTATGGAATATAAATTTTAAAAAAAAATTGTGATAGTTGGATAAAGTTGTAAAAGAAAAATGGACAAGTTTCTTTAATATAAAAAAGAGACAATTGAAAAATAAAACATATTTGTTGAGGAATTACCGTACTAGATTCTAAGGTGTACTTTTTCTTTAAAATTTTCAGTTATAAAACGGGAAGGGGTTATACATCTTGGAATCGCATACAAAATTGCTTCGTTAATGGGGTTGACTGAACGAAAGGGTCCTCTGCTCACACTTTAAATAAGATTGTAAGATAGAACCATTGTTAGCTTTTTAATCTTAACTTTTAAATGTTTCTTTTGAACCAATAAACCCAAATGATTGAATGGGTACTGTCCGATTCTGAGTTGCCTCATTGAATTTCCTGGAGAACATCTTAGAAATGAATGCTAGAAATAGGTCAGGGGTCGAGACAGATGAAAATTCGGTCTATTTTTTTAACCTTCAAAATTTACGATTGATTAAAACGAACCCTTCACAAAATTACAATCGATTAAAATGGACCCTTCACAAAAATACGATTAAAACTGCCCTTTATTGGCATTTTACCCTCTATTTGAATCTGTTTTATCCATTCTTTTAACAAAAAGGTGACCTTTTATTATAAATTGGTATGAAAGTTCACAAAAATACGTGTTGAAATTCACAAAATTAAGTATTGAAATTCACGAAAATGGGACCGTGGTAAAAATTCCTAGATCGATCCCTGTTGCCAAGACTTTTGAAGTTCAAACATGGGGGTGCATCTTAGATTCGAGTACATATAGGGTATTCACAACAGAAGGATGTTATAATTATTTTGGTACTTATGTGTTATCCCGGTGGTCTGCCAAGAAAAGGGATATTTCATCAAGATGAATGCCAGATAGATCAAATTATGGATCTAGGTTAAACGAATCCAGATCTTAAAAGATGATTCGACTTTAAACTATTAAAACTATTTAGATACTTATGTATTATCCTGGCAATCTGCCAAGAGGAGTGATTTTTTTTGCCAAGATAAATGCCAGACACATAAAAATATGGATGGTTTGGAATATGTTTGGCAATAGTTTGCCAACCCATTTGATGAAAAAATAGTTTGACGGGAATGACTGCCAGGATAATATGTAAGTACAGCTGGTTGAAAAACAACATCCTACGTAAGTACCACCATTTACGATGATCTGGATGTAAAGGTTGTTTCATCGCAATGCCCACCAATATCAATTTCATTTCACTTGGTAACAATCCTGATGCTTTATTGCTGTTTTATTTGGCAGGCATACAGAATCTGCATTAGAGTCAATATTTTATACCGAAAATAAATATTTTTATGATACTTTTTCGAATTTTTATTTTTGGTATACTCGATTTCTTTTTCACAATTAAAGAATAATTTAAGTAATGTTTCATTTGAAGATTAAATGTAAAGTATGCTTTATTAGGACTGCCAATTTTTTTATTTTTCCTTTGCCAGAAGATACTGGGTACAAACTGCACGCAAATAATTACTCCAATCAATATCAGTTTTGTTTGCAGGTATTTAGCTGATTTTTACCCAAGTTAATAGATGTGCATTCTTGAGCTCAGCAATAAATGAATCGTAAAGCTATCGAAGGATACATGGCTTTACTTCCTTAAAGCCATGCATCCTTTCTGATGAAGGTTTTTTTGTCACATTCTCTTCACATTATGATGGCATTGCAAATGCTTTTTAAGGCATAAATTCGCACGATGGTTATTAGGACAATTCTTTTCTGGGGGAATTATGTTGTATTGTTAAAAATATCTGACAGCATTTTCTTCAGTTGAAGGTAAGTCTCAAATTTTTATCATAATAATAGCAAAAGAAATACTGAAAGAAACAACGATGTAAAGAACAGGCTGTTACACGTAACACAATGCGTAGTTCACAAAGGAATTAGTTCAATTGAACTAGTAAAAAATACATTAGCAAACCTGTTCCAAATACTATTGGCAACAGTTTGCCAGCACATTTGTCAAAGAAAAAAAAAAAAAAGCAGTTTGGTGGGAATGACTACTGGGATAATACGTAAGCACCATTATTCTTTTTAACATGCCTAATAATTAAATTACAGTAATGTTGCATTACTAGATTATTTTAAGGCCAAATTTCGTAATATTTTCTAGCATTATAAGGGAGAAGTCCCTTTGGTCATGCAGGGTAGTCACCGAGATGAAAGGCTCAGTAAAGCTTTGAATCCTGGGGGTGCTGACTCAATTATTCAGTAAGTCAATTTCGTGAATTTCAGGAGCGAAATCACTGAAATCATTATTAGGGCAAAAAATTTGTATGAACATGTATGTGAACTGTATTTTAGAAGGAAAACTTCCAAACATGCTACATGATAAAAATATTACACGGTTCATGGATAACTTAATTATTTTTTATTGAGTCCATGTCAGTAGGAACAAGAATATTAAATTATTACTTTATCATTGACCAGGTGTCGATCTAGGAATTTTTTCCAAGGTCCCATTTTTGTGAAAATGGCTTATTTTTGCGAATTTTTATACAAATTTTAATAAAAGTCATGTTTATTCATTAAATAATGGATAAAACAGATTAAAATAGAGTATAAAATTCCAATAAAGTGCCATTTTATTGCAGGGTTTCTACAGACCTGGAAAGTCGGGGATTTGGGAAAAAAAAGTCAGGGAAATGAGCAGAAATGGAAGAAAGGTCAGGGAAATGCAAGAAAAATTGAATTTTGCAGTCCAATCAAGTAAATAGTGTCTGTTTGAACCTAAGAATAGAAATTGTTTTATTTTCATTTTCTCATTCAACCTTATCAATCATTTTAAAATGTGTTCTTGATGAGCCTATCTGGTGCATTTGAAATAGGCTTCATTTTATCCTAAATCATTATCAAACAGGGTTTTTGTTGGAATCTAGTGATGTCCAATAAGATTCTTGTATATATTAATTTAATATTATTATTATTTGTAAAAAAGGGGGCAAAATATATTAAAAAAATTATTATTTAAAGGATGTCATGTTACAAATAGAAACACAAAATTAGGGAAAGCACGCTCGATAAAGTCAGGGAAGAGTGTGATAGATGTCAGGGAAGCAAAAGCTCTAAAATCTGTAGAAACCCTGTAATGGATTATATTCTTGCGAAGGGGCCGTTTTAATAGACTGTCATTTTGTGAAGGGGCAGCAAAACAGACCCCATTTTTATCTCCATCGACCCTGTTTACATAAAAGTTTCCTTGGTCAATGACATTTTCAAGGGCATGAGAAAATGCAAAATGAGACATTAAAATCTATTGACCTATCACTGAGATGCAACGTTCACCCAACAGGAGTGTCGGAAGAATTGTAGTGAAGGGCCTTATGGGTGTTTTTGTAGTTTTCTTAAAAGCAACATGAGCCAATCGTTAGAGGATCGGGACAAAAAATGGCTTGTTGAAGAATATTGAGTCTTTGACTGAACCCAATTCATATTCCACAGAGGAGTGAGCTTGAAACCAGCAGGTATGTAATTTCTCTCTTTTTATGCATCGGCGAATCTCCTATCTGACCATTTTTGCCCGTCGAGGAGGTAAGTGGCAAAAATGTGCTCTGTCGTAGTAGTAGTAGTGCATGAGTGATTGTGGTGAAGAACTGTTTGGTGATTTCTCGTCTCTCTTGTCTTCCACAGCCTGCTACGGTATTGTTCAAGTGCCGACGGGTCCTTGGTTTTGTAGGAAATGCGAATCTCAAGAAAGGAGTGCCCGAGTGGTGAGTGTTTTTTTTTAAACACCGATCTCCTGAACGTTTCATTATGGCCTCTCGATACAGTGTAAAGACACCATTGGACTGTCCAAGGGTGCACCAAAAATCCCGTTGCATGTTTCGTGGAATGCTGGGAAGGTTTTCAGCTTAGACAGGATGGCCACAGGTCAAGGTAAACGTGAAAAACCTCAAGGAAATTTTATTTTAACAGAAAGTCAGAGAAAATGGCGCGTTCTGGCCTAAAGCCTGAGAAATCTTGAAATGGGACCTTCAAAATTATCTGAAGTCTGCGTTAATAAATGATTTTTCATTTGCTGTATATCGGTAGCCATGAATGTAAAATTTAAATAGGACTCGACATAGGTGTGTAGCAGAGGCAAATGCAGTATTATTTTGGGGAGGGCATGGTTAAAAAAGGAAAAAAAAAAAAATCAGACTATCATTCTGCTTTATTATACATTTTGTTTAGGCTAACACATTGAGGAAAGGAACAAAGTGTTGTTTTATTCTGAAGCAATGTATTGAATAAAAAAGTATGACTAATTTGAATAAAAGTTCACTTGAACAAAAGCAATTCTTAATGATGGAAAAAGTATATGCAGTAAAGCTCTGTTTATACATCTTTCAAGGTGATATATGAATAAACAACTTTGATTATATAATAGGTTTAAGACTAAAAATGCAAACTTATAACAATGCGATAACATTTTAATCCTGGTGTTTTTTTTTGGTTTTTTTTTAAGATTCTAGTAAATTACTTCACAATACACTGAAATAATAATAGGCAATATCCATTCAACGCTATTGCATCCAATGTCATTGGAATATTTAAATTTGAACCCGACTCTTTGAGGTATTGGATATCCACTCATTCTAGTTTTGCAGTGGATGGGTTGAGGGTCATGTGCTGGTTGAAAAAGGACATCCTATTGATATACAGTGAACTTTCTATGAGTGACCACCTCTGTTAAGTGACCCAATTTTTAAGACACCGATTTTTTACCCTATCTGCTTAATGCATTTGTGCAGACTGTTAGCGTAACTTTCTCCAATCTTTGCTGATGACACTAATAATAGATAAATTTCCTGCATTCACTGCTTGAACAAAGTACAATTTCTTTTAAATTCATGATGCATAAACATTGAAAATTCAACATCGTACTGGGTTGTGCTAAAATATTTTGTGGTGTTGGGGTTTAATATTCATGACTTAAGGCTAGGAAAATGAATAAACGCTTTCAACGGATAGCAAAAATGCTGAAATTAGAGCATCCCATAAAAGGGACACCAGGCGCAAATGGGTATGTTAAGAGAGACCATACAACCCTCTATAAGCAACCTATCCCTGTTCCCTATCTGGAAATTTTTTAGCATTTTTCCAGATGTAGCATGAACAAAAATGGCATTGCATTACAAACCAGTCACTCCACTGAAAATGGACAATAGGTACAAGTACTATAGACCTGCCAATAACACAGGTTCATATAACAGGATGGAAAAATTTGAACCTTGTTCCTATAACACGCAAAAGAGGCTCCTATAACAAGGCAAAAGCATTAGATAGATGTTTCAGTTTTATTATGTTTTTTGCACGGATGATGTGACTTATGTGTTTGCAAGGTTGTAACCAGGAGGGAGTCGTGGGGGTTTCGTTTCTCCCTATGAAATTTACTTCTGGCTGAAGCTGCGTGTGTTAGCATTTTTATGCCTTTCAAGCACTCATTCAGAGTCTGATGAGGAAAGTCTATCGGATGATGCGATTGAACTGGCCGAATTTACAATGATAGCCCAGGAGACTTCAACGCAAATCAATTTTACTGTGACAGATTTGAAAATTATGAAGAATATCAGTTTGAGTGTTCATTTGTGAGGTGTAAAAAATAAAATGTAGAAGTACTGTCTGTGAAAAAATCTGAAAATTTTAAATATTTATTTAAAAAATTAAATTTAAAATATTTTTACGTAATTACTTATACGAATTACTATGCAGTTTCATAACAACATAAACAATATTTCTTAGCTTTTTCCCGCCTATCCAGCGTTCCTATTTCTCTGAATGACCACCTCTCTTAATGACCAATTTTTTGCAAAATGAAGGATTGTCGCTCCTGAGAAGTTTCGCTCTGATTCATTTAATTTTAAAATGGAACATTTATCATAAAATGTGAAAGAAATCATAACGACAATCCAGAGTTAAAGCGTGTTAGCATCTTTTTTTTTTTGAGGTGGGGAGCCTTATTTCAATTGCAAACTTTTATGTTAAAGAACTTTACATACATGGTAAAGATAAAAACTGAAAATTGTAAGGGCCCTTCTAACTTTTCCAAGTAATTTTTTGCTGGAATAACTTTTTCTGCCAGACTTTAAAGGTGGAGTTATTGTTAAAGGTTGTACAAGTAAAACATGATCAATATCTTTAATATTAATGTAATTGTCCTTCTTTATGGTCGTCTTTGATTTAGAATGATAAAATATTCTGGAATCAAAGTAATCGTGCTTTGTATCATCTTTTGGGGCTGCCTCTCGAGGAAGTCATGTCCCAATGTCCGTTCAAAGAATCGACTCTAGAACACTCTTTAAAACGTTGAATGACGTCTAAATACAACACTTATCACATGGATATTTACGTACAAGAGCTTGGTTATGAATCTTATGAGGATACCTATCTTTTATTTTTAACATGCGCTCTATTTGTGGCATCCGTATCCACTAAAAATTTCTCCCTCTGAGGCATTGTAGTCCTACGACGCAAGAGCACCAAAGATGAGAAGGAGTGGGAAGCGCAAGGGAGTTCTTGAGAGCAATGTGCATAGCAAACCAATTATGAGAGGATTTTTTGTTCATCATACTGACATTGAATTAAAAAATCTTTCATCATCCTCTGAAGTGTTAATTGTCTGTGGTCATTAATAGGGATGCACCGAATATTCGGTTGGTATTTGGTACACGGCCTATTCGGCACACAAACCGAATATTTGGTTCAGGCGAATACTTAAATATTCGGCAACCGAATAGTAAACAAATTGAAATATTCATCCATCGGTAAACAAATAGATATTTTTTATATCATGAATAAAAGATATAGTATCCTACCATAGTACTAAATGGATTCAAGTGGTTACTTGCTAATATCACATGTAAATAAGCGTTAGAAACCCTTAGAAAGTCCCCCTACCAAGGCACCCCCATCCTTGTCCGATAGCCTTAACGTAGTGTTCCACAATCACACAAAAAACCAATATCACAATGAAATTAGCTTTAATATAAGAGAAAACACTCAGATGTTCAATTTGAATAGGGTTGCTTTTCAATTTTTCTTAAATCTTATGACACATTACATTAACCTTGCTATGACTAACTGATTTAAATTTGAAACAGTGACCAGGAAAAATAAATAAAAACTCATAACATTGTGTTCATAAATATGTAAAGTCAATTCACTGCTCATTTTTTAATAAAATAGGCAGGTAAAAAAATGACCAGCATTTCACTCATATTTAAAAAAGCTATTAATAATATATAAAGGAAACACACTTAGATATTAATTTTTGCAGCATTTTAATTTTTGAAGTTTTACACCCTATGAAATATTGTTTAGGTTAATTAGTTTTTTCTAATTAAATTAATCATTGCAATCAAAGTTTAATAACGGTTTAATAAGTGTTAACCAAGTATTCAGTATTCGACCGAATATTCGTTATTCGGCAAAATATGGTATTTGGTGCATCCCTAGTCATTAATTTACAGCATTACTTTTGAATTAAATTCATGAAGTGTTCTTTTTTTTTTTTCACTTTTGTTTTGACTAACAAAGTAAGTTTTCAGCTTTTCAGTAGAATGCATTGCTTCTTTAAAGGAAAGTGGTTGAATGTTTTATCCTTTGTACACTTTTTATTGGACCGTCTATCTGGGAAAGGTTCGTAAATAGAAAAGTAAAGCTCAGACAATAAAATGATTGAAGTTTAGGAAGGTGAAAAATGCGTGCTTCTAATAAACAAAGCACTTTTGCATTAAAATAAATACGAATGCATCAGGACCTTACAAAGACAGCCTATAAATGTAAAAATCATATACAATAGATGCTCCCTCATTCGAACTCAGAGGTTCACAGAAAAAAGTATGAATTATAGGATGTTAAGAGAAAACATAACTAAGTATATTACGGAAGAATAAAAATCTCTTAGAAGTTATAACCCCAGGAAACATGTTATACACTGCTACTTAAAATTTATCTTATTAAAAATGAAATCTCCTTAAAAAGACCTTTGGCCAAGGCATTCTCCCTTTTGGCAAATAGCCCTTGTGTAGCTTTGCCCTCACCAAAATAAATAAGTAAAAAATGCTGTAAAAACTTACCTTAATCATAAAACAAACCAGATAATTTGCACTGGAAAGTAAACTTTAATTAAAAACTGTATGAAAAACTGAAGTGGAAGTTTGCTTTTCTTTATTATGCTGACCATTTTTCAGCCTATTTGAATTAAGCATTTCAATTCTTTTTCTCTCTAGATTCTGTAGTCAAGACTGTTTTTTCCAAATTTCTCTATAGCAAATAAACATAGGATTCTCCCCCTACAACTTACCCATTTGTCCAAGGAAACAGGTAGTGCTGAGGAGTTTTGTTTTTAAAGCACTTATAAGAAGTCGAATTAACTAAATCCGAATGAAAGATCATTCACTGTCAGTGTGAAACTTATAAACAGCGCTTTACTGCAATACCTTTAGACTTGAGAAATGTATTGTTCTGATGATGTTGCTGCTTTGAATTTGAATCTAGTAATATTTAGAATTCTTTCTTTTTTTCAGAGGTGTGAGCTTTGTCCTTCTAAAGACGGAGCCTTAAAAAGAACGGATAGTGGAGGTAACTCCTTTCTTTCTTTTAAAGTAGTGAGCTCTCTTTGAGCGTGTAGGGTCATTGAGCTACAAGCAAACTTTATCGTGTTATATGAACTCCTCAGATCTGACATTCGTTAGACTTATCAAAATAACACTTGGAAGTCTAAGATAGTCGAGGGAATCTGGAAAAAGGCAGGGAGCGTTTTTTCTCAATTCCTGTAGCTACCCTGTATTGGATACCTTGGCAGCTATTCCATAGCCTATGTTTCTCAACCATAAAGTAGTGGCACCAGGTCCTCCAAGAGAAATTTTATAAGGTGGGGCGAAAATCTTCCCGGTCCCTTTCGTAATGCACAAAAGTTTCGAAAAAACAGGAGGGACGGAAGGAATTTTTGTTGCAAAATTGCTCTTTTTAAGGATTTTCGTATAAAATGCTAAAAGGAAAGAGAGTGGGAGGGAAGTTTTTCTTATATGTAATGATACTTTTAATTCATGTTCGAAGGTTGAAAAAATACTAATATTTAAATGGAAGAGTGAACATTTCTGCCATCTAAATCATTCTAGAATTATATATTCAAAATCGAATCTATTTGAAAAAAAAAAAGATTTTAATTACAGATCTTTATAGATCTGTAATTAAAATCTTTTTTTTTTTTTTCGTAACACATTCTGAAAAATTCACGGATGCACTGTAGCTGAACACGGGCCCACTCTAACTTGCACTGGCCCAGGGGCGATGCCCTGTCTGCCCCCGCCCCCTCTCTTTCTCTCTCTCGTAGGGCCTGAGTGGCACCCTTGACTAGCCTTAAAAATATATTGAAATAGCCTTGAAAAACCCTTCCATTTTGTCTTCTGGCTCGATGACATATTGGTTATTTGTAGGGACTTAAGTCCTTGTTCTTGAATGCAACTTTACATAGTAACATTGTTTGTTTTTTTTTTTGTTTCAGCGGGTTGGGCCCACGTGGTGTGCGCCCTGTACATTCCTGAGGTGAGATTTGGAAACGTGACAACCATGGAGCCTATCATACTGCAGCTGGTGCCGCAGGATCGGTATAACAAGGTGGGGGTGTGTTCTTCCACTCATAACTGTTTCCAGGGGTCCATCTATTAAGTTTTTTCAGGGTCCCATTTTTGTGAATTTTAGTACTTTATTTTGTGAATTTCAGTACTTAATTTTGTGAATTTCAACACTTATTTATGTGAATTTTCATACCAATTTTGAATTAAGGTCACTTTCTTTTGTTAAAATAATTGATAAAAGAGATTAAAAAGTAGGTAAAATGCCAGTGAAGGGTCGTTTTAATCAAATAAGTTTTGTGAAGAGTCCATTTTAATGGATTATATTTTTGTGAAGGGGCTGCAAAGCGGACCCAATTTTCATCTGCATCGACCTCTGGTTTCCGGAAGTAATTATGCCATTAAAAAAAAAAAAAAAAAACTAATTGCAATAAGTATACTAGGCGCTCCCGTATAGACTACAAGTGTCAACTTCATTTGTCCAGTGCAGCTAGTCCGAATTTTTTTTTTGGGGGGGGGGGATAGAGCGATGAAAGGAAAGTAAAATTGTGTAAGAGCATAAGATCTTCGTTTATAGCACGGATTGCCAGAGGAGCCGTGAGTCAAGATGTGTTCACTGCAAAAATGCAAGTTTTTCAAATGCTTGCATGCAGAGTGGGATCGAGCTTTATCTGGAAGGGGGGGGGACAGAGGAGGAATATGTGGAGCGTGCGTCCCATTGTATTTTCTGAGGAAAGTTGAAACTAAGATAACACTGTTGCAGGGACAGAAAATTTACAGATTTGGCTGTGGATTGCTATCCTTTTTGCAAAATCGACCAAAAAATGTATTTGCCCCCTTTTTTGCAAAATCAACCATTTCTACTTCTATGAAGTAAAAGGAAGTAATGTGATAGCATAAAAATTCAGTATCCAGTTTCTGACGAAAAAAATGATTTTGTGTACCTTTAAATCTACTTTTTTTGCCAAGAGTAATGCAATGAGCCATAGCAATGAGTTTTAGCCAGGCATCTCATTGAATGCATGTATGTGTGTTTATATAAATGCATGTACAGTCCATTTTGGCTGACCACAAGTCCATTCGACCAGATTTTCTTTGATGTCTGTACGATCTCAAAAACCATGGGTCGTAGAAAGTTGAAATTTTATATTTAGGATTGTTGTTAAAATCCAGTTGTGCACCTCCCCTTTTGGTTCCAATTAACAAGATAGTTTATTGTCAGCGCCATTCAAAAGATTTTCCATATATTACGCTCAATGGGCAGAAATTCATTAAAGCTTATTTTAGAGGTATCAGGCTATTTCAAACCAATCAAAAGTGATAAATGTTGTTAAGGATTACAAAATGAATCTCTCCATCGAAAATAATGTCTAGTTATCAATTATAGTTCTACTGGAACATTCAAAAAACTTCCAACACATTAGGTCAGTGACAGTTTCAGAGACATTCAGCCATTTTAAGCACAATACCGTCCTACCATTTAGTCGGGTAATGGTCCGATGATAGTCACGTGCCTCCCAGAGCCTTATTATCGCATGGGCAAATCGGGACTATGTCCAGGGCCCCCAAAATCAAATGTTGTTCTGAAATATTCTTTTTTGCATCAAAATTTTTTGAAAAATAAAACAAATTTCATAGATTGGGGGCCCCCAAATTCATCAATTCCCGGGGCCCTTGTTGGTCGTAATCAGGTTCTGGTGCCTCCCTCAAAAATTATACTAAAAGTTGCCAAGCTTGATGACTTTTGGTGTATGTGTGTATGCATTTTATTCTCATATCTCAAAAACTATTAGTCATAGATTGTTGAAATTTCATATATAAGATTGTCGTAGCATCTAGTTGTGCATCTCGATTTTGGATTCCAATCTGCTCGAGAGCTTATTGACAGGACTACCCAAAAGAATTTCAATGCATTAATTAATGTCTGTGGACATCTTCAGTATATTATATCTATCGTCAGTCATTGTTGGGTCCATGCCCAAAATCTCGCGATTTGTGATCGACCTTGGAGAGTTTTGCCGTTTGTCCCAGTTATCCTGTTTTGAAGAGAAAATTGCAATTTAAAATAGTTTTTGAGGTGACCCCGTTTAACTTTTTTCCTGAAGCAAAACCGATTCTTTTAAATGCAAAAAGTTTCAGCAAACGCACTCCCAGAGAGATTCTGCACCTTTTCAGAAGAGCATGGCATTCCTTTTTCGGTAACTTCTAGGATCATAAAAGTAGTCTACAAAGTGATTTATTTTAAGTGTACCAAGATTAAATATATTGAGTATGGATGTATTTTTGTCAAATGCTTTTTCTAGCCCTCGTTGTATTTCCTTCGACAATGGACTTCTTAGTTTTTTTTAATAATCTTGAAATCTATTGAAATGGGGGGTATTGTGAACTCAGTTGTGATAAAGCTGTATTAACCCCTTGACACCCAGTCTGCTTTATGCAAGTCCGTACGTATATACCAGCATTTAGTATAAATTTGTGTTTTCATATTCTACATGAAATGAATTAAGAATACTTTTTATTTGCTATTTAGTTATAATCAAACAAAAAAAGGGAAAAAACTTACAAATTATCATGGTAACGAAACACTCCACCTCACAAGCACGTGCAACACCTAAAGCGCACGAGGACTTTAGGTTTGTGCTTTCTGACTCAGGTCTAACATATCCAAATGTCTCTTTGGAGAAGGGAGAACCTTACCATAAAATGTAAATCTACAGCTCAGATACAAATAAAACAGGATGTACACACTGCATGTCTGGTGGTCGTCTACAATAAAATCAGGACGTACGCATCATACATCCTAGGTGTCTAGGGGTTAAGTTTTCCAAATGTTAAACAGGGTGTCTACCACTCCGGAAAGTCTGGAAAAAGCTGGGAAATTGTATAATAGGTTTGGAAAGTCTCGAAAAAACCGGGAAATTGGATAATGAGTCTAGAAAATTCACCAAAAGAATCAATTTTTTTTTTAACCCTTTTTCTCTAATTGTCAGACTGGAAACCGAAAGCAACTGCAAAGCATTTTTCGGATCGCGAAAGCATCAAGCAATGTGTTTGTATAAGGAGGGAGAAATTTGGGCTCATTAATCGTGATGGGAGAGTAAAAAACAAATTAGCTTACTGGGTAACTTATGGCTTAGGACCGTGTTTTCAAGAACAATTAGTTAATTCTATCAGAAAGTGCGACTACTTCTGTTTCTCGATTGCTGAAAGCTTAATCCTGTATATTTCAGTTAAAT
Organism: Cheiracanthium punctorium; assembly: GCA_038373885.1. Classification (NCBI taxonomy): domain Eukaryota; kingdom Metazoa; phylum Arthropoda; class Arachnida; order Araneae; family Cheiracanthiidae; genus Cheiracanthium; species Cheiracanthium punctorium. The sequence goes on along the minus strand of JAWZYV010017067.1, from coordinate 355,684 downwards.
TGATTTCAAGAAGTTGTACAAAATATGCAAATATAAAGACAAGGGAGGGGGCATTGTGCCATTTCCCAAAGTAAAATGCATGGGTCAGGAATTTTTTCCCGGGACCTCCCAAAAGTCAGGAAATTGACTTTCAGAAATTTGGTAGACACCCTGTTAAATCATTTTTATGTGTTTTCTTATTTGTTCTTTTATTTGCTGACATAAGCAACGTGGTGGTTCAGATTCTCTAAAAAATCTGAATGAATGAGGGACCCTTGCCGTTAAGAATGACAGAATGTGTTTTCATACTAGATGTTTTTGTTCCTTGCATAATGTCTTTCTTTTTTGTATTTTTTGCAGCTGTGTTACATTTGTGAGGAACAAGGCAAAGAGTCTAAGGCCAGCGTGGGAGCCTGCATGCAGTGCAACAAGTCGGGTTGCAAGCAGTACTTCCACGTCACATGGTAAGCCCCATTATTCATTGTGAACACGGAATGAACCTTCTTGCTGCTGAATTGGGACGCTTAGCCCTTGCCAACCACCTTATTCCAGCACTTTCACTGCTGGTTGAAAAAAAAAAAGTAGAAAACAAATCAAATTTGATAAAAAGAAAAAATCTGAAATTCTTCCAGATTTTATTGACGCACTCGGCTGGAAGAATTTCAGTTTTTTTTTTAATCTATTCAATCCATTCTGCCCTATAGAGGAAAATGATAACTGTAAGTGCTCCTATAGACTCCTGTTCGCATCCTTTTGTGACTGAAAATGGCATCCCTTGTTGTTTGGTTCCTAGTGGTGACATGTTTTGGAGGAGTGCGTATTGGAACATGTAAAGTATCCATTTCAGTTACGAAATCGGATCCTGGATCGGAATTGAATTCTATGTTAAAATCTCTTACTCAAACAGTCTTACAATCATCCTCCTTCAGCAACGTTTCGAATAAAGTGTCTCATTTATCGTCATAAGAAATTCGAAGACTAGTGTATGCCACTGCAAATCTCACTTTCTCTTGAATAGACTCAATGACCCTTTGAACACCCTTGATCTGGCACGAGTAGGCACGGGTACAGTGTTTCCTATTCTTTTTATAAAGTTTTCCTCTATCAAAATCATAACCCCAGGTGGCTTTCTGTTTTGGAAACCACTGTCTATCCGTTCGACCCAAGTGAATCCTGGTATTTGAAAATCATCTAAAGGGGTAGTTCATGTTTTCGTTAGCCATATCCAATCACTCTGCACAAAACATGAATCTTACGGAAAAGTGACCGCGGTGTGCTGCGTAGACAAAAATCCCGTGCTTGAAAGAAATAGCACACGAGTGCTAAAAAATAGAGTTAAAGGGCACCTAATCTGTAAAAGTTCTGTCGTTTGCCATCGATCCATTGAACTACCAACTAAAGGGGGGTTGATCGAATTGCCCATCTGGCACCAAACAGCAAAGAAGTTTTCTTACACAGCTGGCTGTGTGACTTTCTTCACCTCTGGGGTGCCATATGGGCAATTCAATCAACCGCCCTGCTGTTGGTACTTAACTGGATGGATGGCAACAGCAGAACTTTTTCAGCTTTGGGCAGTCTTCTGTATTAATGCGAAAATGTTTGTGCTTCAAAGGGTTAAGTTGCTAACAGTAATGAAATATGCACAGAATGTCAAAGTGTTATTTACAGTTTTCACCTATGTGACAGATATTTTACAAGGAACACTCTCTCCTACAAGGAACATATTCTCAAGGAACACTCTCTCAAGTTATGGATGTTTTATTGAGGGATTGTCAGAAATTAAAATATCTAATCATTAATAGCATCGTAAAAAGTCGGGAAATGTGATTTGTCCATTTGACAACAATTTTATCGAATTCATTTTGTAGTGTATAAAAGTATTTGTAAATTATCATTACAACTTCAACAATTAAGACGTTATAAAAAGTAATTGAGAATTTCAGAGATAAAAGCGAGTACCATTAAAATCTAATTTCGTATTAATTTTTAAAAATATATCAGAACGTCTCTGTATAGAGCACTGTGAAACAAAATAAAACAGACTCTATTTTTTTATTATTGCCTACAATTTTATTTCATCAATGTAATTATGTGTAATACAAATAAAATATAACAGTGATAAAAATAATAATAAGAGATTAATTCTTATTAATTTAAAATTACTGTAATATTCAAGCAATACTGCTAAAACATTTTGAAAGCAAATTTTAATTGTGTTATACATTCTATCATCCATCTCCACAATTATTTATTGAACTTATGCTAAAAAAAAATTCTTCCAATAGTTTACAGGCAAATATCTTCCTGTAAACTCTATATTTTAATGAGTAATTAAAAACATAACTATAAGATTAAAATTTTGTAATGTCACTGAAATTTTTAATATTTATAGTAAAATTTACCGTCAGTCAAATTTTACAGTAAGAATTAACCACCCACCCCATCCTGTACCTGGACGCCACCCATTAGAAAGGGCATTATTATACTTAATACTTTTGCAATTGGCATCCAAGAAACTGCGTATAACAAGTAAACCTATTTTTCAAATGATATTACGTTATGTTAAATGTTCAACTTTACCATTTCTACTAATTAATATTATTGATATAATTTTCACTTTTAGTGAGGAAAGTTGCATTTAATTGCATATTAAATTATACTTTTGTGCGCAGTGAAAATAAATTATCTTCACTGTTTGGTTTAAATACTGACCATGAAAAAACAAATATTTCAGTATCGAGATTTTGACAAAAAACTCGACTTTTGAGTATCTCTAAATTTACTTTTAAGAGTTATGTAAGTTAATTAAGAGTACGATGAGAGACATCTCATCATATGCATGTATCTGTGTTCATAAAAATGCATGTACAATCCATTTTGACCCGTTTTACCCTGACATCTCTACATACGTGCGTATGTAACTTTTTATATCTCAAAAATTATGAGTCATAAAATCTCGAAATTTTATATTTTCATCCTTAACGTATTATGTCTGAAGTCAGTCATTGTTTGGACCATGCCCAAAATCTTGTCTGCCAACTGTCAGTAACCTTGTCGAGTTTGTCCTTAAATATTGCCAAATTTGGCACCAAAAATTATTCCGTATTTTGCATAATTCTTAAACTGTTTGCTATAGAATGCTGATACTTGGTATTTAGAACTTTTGTAACATGCAATTGTGTATCTCTTTTTTGATTGCAATGGACTAGGTAATTTACTTATAGGGTCACCTAAAAGACTTTAAATACATTACGGTCTATGGATGCATTCTATTCATTGCACGTCTATGGTCCATCACTATTTCATGTATGGCCAATATCTTGCAAATTATCTTAAACTGGTCAGTTTTGGGTCAAAATATTGCCAAAGTGCCAAGAATAAAAGTTCTTTCAAACTGAACCCAGCTTGACGATATCCCAAATATTTGGCTAGAAATCGCTAAACCGTAGTATCATTGCAGTATTGTACTTCTTTCAAAGGAAATAAGTTTAGATAAAGTTAACCGAAAATATTTATGATTTAACCCACTTCTGCCTAGCGTCCCTTTTTTGGGATGGCATTTTCGCTATCCGTCGAAAACGTTATTTATTTTTCCTAACCTTTATTCACGTCAACTCCACACAATATTTTAGCATGACCCAGTAGGATGTTGACATTTCAATTTTTATACATAATGATTTTAAAAGAAATCATTCCTTGTTCAAGAAATCGACCTGTTATTGCTGGTGTTAGCAAAAATTGAAGAAAGTATCGCGAAAATATCTGGGCACAAATGGGTTAATAGACGTACAAAGAAGTCATAGGGTGTCCACATCAGATTTTTTCTTTTTTTTTTAAAGATTATTCCCATGTCTACTTCAGGGCTGCCACTGGTCCAGGGAAAACCTGGAAAAGTCAGGGAATTTCATTTTGGCAAAAAAATGTCAGGGAGAAGTCAGGGAAAATTGCAAATTTTAGCCCAAAACCTGGAAAATCATGTAATTTGGACTGGAAAATCAGTGTTTGTAAACAAACAACATTTAACCTTACTTTGGGAAGCTAAAAATGTCAAAGAAAATATACAAAGTTGACATCATAAAAAATAGTCTGGATTTTTACCACATGATAGTCTGGAAAACCTGGAAAAGTCGGGGAATTTTTTTTCAGAAATTGAGTGGCAACCCTGTACTTTAAACTGTACCTTTATAACTGCATTGAATAAATATTTAAATTTATTCAATGTGTAATACTTAAACATAATTGTTGCACATTAAATAAATTACCATTTTTACTATATACCTAAAATTCAAATTAATAAATTTACTCGAAGTTTTTGAATACGATTATTTTTCATGCATTGCACATTAAGAAAATTCAAATGGTTATTAAACATATAAATTTGAAATAAAATTTAAATTTCTTTGATGTGCATCTTATAAATAAAACTTATAAATGTGTTATTTTAAATATATCAATGGTTATTATAAATTTGTTTCAGTATTTGACTGTGCTATTTAGGTAAACCAAATACTAGGCTTAAAGCCAAATACCAAATATTTGTTGCATCCTTACTCTTTTCTTTTCCTCGCCTCTGTCATTCTTGATACATCACTTTGCATTAGGTCAGTTTGGTGAAAAAACGGAAAGTCCAAACAGAATTAACCTCTTCGGTCCCGAGGTACACATATGTGGACCTTTTTCTTTCCATTCTTAAAACGATTCTTTAAGATTTTTTTGTAGTTCTGAATGGACGTACGTATGCGTCAATGCTTTAATTTTGAATAAATGATGCTAACGCATGTGAATGTGCAAATCCTACACATTTACACACACATTTTATCTTTGTTTGCCGTTATTTTTATCTTTGTTTGCCGTTACACAAAAGAATGTTTGAATGTTAGTGAAATTTCGGAAGTCCTATTTGCTAATATTTTTTGCTTATTTGCGAAATTCAAATAGTTGAAAAGAACTTGTAGGACATCCTTTACCTTTAAAAGTTTCTTGTCAATCTTTCCTTTCCGGGTGATAACAACTTTTTACTTCTGAAATTGTGATTGGGAATGAAGCTTTTATTAAAAAAAATATTTGGAAATGCGCTTTCTACTTGTCATTTTTAAATGTAATAGGTTTTTTCTAAATAACTATGAGATTGCTCTTTAATTTGACATGTGAGATTTTTGTCGGGTCTGAAGAGGTTGAAACAGTGGCTTTAAAGTTTCAGTGATGTGCAAAATACAGTCGTTGAGGGTCTTAAGTATGTTCTGTTGTGTCTCTCTTTTTCCAGTGCCCAGGCAGCCGGCCTGCTGTGTGAAGAGGCCGGGAACTACATGGACAATGTCAAGTATTGTGGTTACTGTCATTACCATTACCAGAAGCTGGTAAGTAGCCGACAATCCAAAATCATAATGGTAAGTATTACTTATTTTTCAAGTGAACCTCTTTCTTCTTCTCTTTCAAACAAATAAGAAATTAATTAATTTAAAAGAGCATTAACGCTAAAACCGCTGGCCAGATTTGATTCCATTTTTTTTTTTTTTTTTTTTTTTTCAAAAGTTACAAACTGAATTTTTTTTTTTTTAATTGTAACTTTTCCTAACTTTATGTTATTAATTATCTGTAAAAAATTTAAGGTCGTAGCTTTTATCAGTTTTTTGTTTTTAATAGGAATACCTAAAATTGCCGAATGGGTCGTTTTGGCCCAACACTATCATTAATAAAATGAACGTTAATGACATTATACATGGCATAAGAGCCTATCATTTATATTGTTTTCGTTGCAATGTGAATTTTACAAGTTGGGGCAATTGGACCCGTACCACGGTTTTAGATATACCTATCTAAAGCACGGTTCTAATAAGAATTATAGCAACAGTAGTTTTGTACTTTTAATGCAGGGATGTGCCAGCTGCTACAAAAAGATTGTTTTGGGACATTTTTGATCCAAATTCACCAAAAGTGTCATTTAAAATTTTTCCATGTGCTGAAAAGGTTTTTAATCTCCCAAATTTGTACAAAAAACTTCATTGCACATTCTAAGAATTCTAATTTTAATCTTTTATCCATCTATCTTAAAAGTGGAAATTTTTCCTTTGACATTCCTTTGTTTAAAATTTCCAGTACTTGAAGAATAAAAATGGACCCGTATTTTAAATTTAATAACTTTTATTTAAGTTGAAGAAATTTTTTGTTACCAATTTTTTTTAAGCCACTGACAGTTGTTATAAGGTTTAGTAAATATTAGGTATTTTTTTTAAATTTAAAATGGATATTTAGTATAACGATGTATAAAATAACTGAACTTTTTAATAATTATTTTTTAAAACTTCTGACACACAGGCCCCTTGTAGAAATAAAATTTGAAATTATATAAAGCACTGTTAAATTGGATGAAAAATTTTTTGTTTGCAAGACTTCCGATTCACCACTTCCAACTAAAACTGGTTACATCATGAAATTTTTATTCTTAATTGAGGGGGGAGCGGGAAAAAAAAAAGCAAAAAAAGATAGTATAGAAAATGTGAATATGATGTATTTTTATAAGAATTGTCTGTGCATGTGTAGTTTTTGTTGCTAGCAAAGTGTTTTAAGAACCTCCCTAATTTTCATTTTTTAGTTTAGCATTCTTAAATGACTTCTCCCTTCCCTTGAAAAGGAAATTTTGTGTTTCAAAATAGGCATTTTTGTGCTCCATAAGTGACTTTTTTGTGTTCCAAATTCCTCCGAAAATCTGTTTTTCTTGCTCCAAATGCTCCAAAAATCTGTTTTTTCTCTCTCCACAAATTGCTCCAAAATTTAATTTTGGCTGGCACATGCCTGTTAATGTAATATTAACCTTAATACATATGTTAAGGTTGACCTAATGTCATGACCGTTCAAACACAGTATTATTTTTACATTGCAACGTGAACTCTACAAGTTGGATCCATTTGATTTAGCCCGCGGTTTTAGGTATACCTCAACACTGCAGTTCTAGTGTTAAAATAAAACTCAATTAACAGGTCCTCAAAAATCTTAAGTTTTCATAAAAACTGGACACTTTTCCCATAATTTGCGAGTGGCTACTTTTGTTTCTTCTCGACTCAATTTTTGATGCTCTGTTGCCAATCCGTTTAGGATTTATTGACTGCAAAAAGTTGGATTCCCAAAAAAAAAAACAGTAGTAGAATTTTGGACATAAAAAGCTTAGTCTCTTAACCCTTTGAGGCGCAACCCTTTCCCAATGCTGAAAAAAGGGCAGCCGTTGCCATCGCTCGACTGAACGACCCGCAAGAGGGCGGATGATCGAAACGACCCTTTTTTGACGACTGCTGGCTGTGTAACGGCTGCCCTTTTTTCAGCATGGGGCCATCTATCAAGCTGTTCTCGAATTCTTCCATTTTTCAGCAGATGTCAGTGCTGTTCAAAATAACCGTGACCATTTTTTTTTTATTTTTTTTTTTGCGATAAATGACGTGCTAAAATTTAAAGGATTCTCGTGGAGCTAGGTCACCCGCCACTCTTTTTATAGAAATCCATTCTATTCTTCGTGACTGGCAACAGTCCAAATGTCCGAGTTGGGTGTTCCCAGAGTGGGATCACTGCGCTTTAAAGGATTAAAAGGGTTCCGATGGGGCATGTAAAACAGTGGTTAAAAACTGTTATTTAAAAAATATAGATATATTAACTACACAGTGACAATAAGATTTAAAATGAACTCACTTAGGAATGTCATAAATCGCAATATTATTGAGTTTGGATGTTTTATCCGATTTTGAAGGACTCCAGTAAAAATATTTTTTTCGTGACATCGTTGAATTGCATTATCTCTGCAGATCGAGAGACCCTTTTTTGTGCCCGGCACAGCCAGCTGTCGTCAAAAAAGGGTCTCTAGATCTGTGGCCCGCGATGGACGTTTCGATCGTCCGCCCTCTTGCGGGTCGTTCAGTCGAGCGATGGCAACGGCGGTCCTTTTTTCAGCATTGGGCAATCTATCCAGCTGTTCTCTCATTCTTCCCTTTTTCAGCAGATGTCAGTGCTGTTAAAAAGAATCGTGACCATTGTTTTACGGGAAATAAGGTGCTAAAAAGTAAAGGATTCTCGTGGAGCTATGTCACCCGAAACTATTTTTATAGACATCCAATCTATTCTTCGTGATTGGCAACAGTCAAAACATCAGAGTTGGGTGTTCCCAGAGCGGCAACACTGCACGTTAAAGGGTTAATTATTAGTAAAAAATATTTCATGTTAAATATAACTTTTATGAAATGTATATTGCAATGCACTACCGACTCCACTGACGATAGCGGTACGCATTTCAAAGGTGTCCACATATCTAACTCAAGGAAAGACTGAGATAGCTGTGTTCTTAATGACTGTAATCTATCATTAATCTGCCGCCCAAATGCAAAGAAAAGTCATTAGAAAACTGAAGGGGCACTTACATGGGATTTAAAAGAAAAAGAAGTTTAATATCCCGCTAATGCCCATTTATGTTATTTAAATGACATTTTATTACTATAGCATACAGTGCGCAGATTGCATGTGCGAAATTAACTATGTCATAAAAACAGACAAAATAGGTTGTTCTGTAGATTTTGGATGTGTATTAACTGCATAAGTGCTGAAAAAGCCAAAAAGGCTTATTGATTGATTGAAAAGTACTTTCTTAGATATAATTTTGAATATTTTGATTATTGGATGTGATCTTCCTCCTCCATATAGGTTGCATAGAAGTTTGTTTTCTCAGGGACCTGCATTCTGAGACCACCTCTCTCATCCACTGATTTTGTGTGGTCCAGAGAGTAGTTTCATTGTAAGGCCTGGACTCCATATTACCAGAAAGCTGAATTTTCTCGCAGAACACAATTTCTGTCGGCACTTGACTCCACTCTAGCATAATACGTCTTAGCAGATACTACGATGCAGGTGCCATCTATCGTCTTCATTTTAAATCGTTTATTGCTCGGTACATTGGATGATTGAAACAGCGTGAAAAAATACATGAATACTGAATAATTTCTCGCAAAAATAAGCATTTACTTTATGAATAGGATGAATTTTATTAGAACACATGAAATTAAAAAACGTAAACATAGATTATGAGTTTAAAACATTTTCCTAGTAAGAGAAAAATATGGAATTTTCACAGCATTCATTGAATGAAGATCCCCGAACTGTTGATGAAGAGTAAGTACTATTTTAAATACAAAAATGTTGGTTTTAAGAAAATCTCCTTTTTTCTTATTTTTCTTTTTTATTGAATACAAATTTATAACACAATAAGAATAGAATATGCTAATCTCTGAGATACAAGTACTTCAGCATCGAGATGTGATGCCATCTTGTTTTTTGGACGACTGCTCTGGATCTAGGTGAATTCTTATTGGCTGGCACATGGCAGAAAATGCAGGCAGAAACAGGAAAGTTCAACATTTTCAACTCCGTTTTCCACCCTTGATTCTGCCTGACAGAAACTGAAAAACTGGAAGTTCGTCCATTTTCAGATTCTCTCGCGTTTTCCCGGTAATATGGAGTCCAGGCCTAATGAAGGCCCAGAAAGCAATTTTTTGGTTGTTGTTACTACATGTTTAGAATAGAAATTGTAACATTTTTTTAAAAAAGGATCTCTTATTCGGGATGCATTTTTGTGTCTCTTTCCAGAAGAAGGACAGTCACATCAAGACCATTCCAGCATTCCGGCCGATCCCCGCCGACAATGCCACCCCTGAGCCCAGCCCTGAAAAGGCCAACAAGGAAAAAGGAGGCAGTCGGAAGAAAGGGGCTGCCAAGGCGGCGGGAGGAGAGCAAGGGGGCTTCCAGAGTGACAGCAGTGGGAGTACCATCAGTGACAGCAGCCTCCAGCAGGTGGCTGACTGCAAGAGGAATGATATCGTGGTGCTCCTTGAAAACACGCCCTTCACGACGGCAGCAGGTTCGTTCCCGATCGAAATTCTCTCCTTACAAACCCGATTTCTTTCGGGGTATTTTTCGTCTTTTGAGTGGCTTTTCTGAATTTTTATTTATTTTCATCCCCCTTTTGCATACCTGTCGCATATCTGTCAACTCTTCTGGTTTTGACAGAAGACTTCTGTTTTTTTAAGATATCTTCTGGTCTTCTGCCAAAAGATGAAATCTTCCGTCTTTTTTTAAATTTTTAGTCAATATATTAAATTGTGTCAAAACTGTGCGAAAGAATTGTAAATTAATAATTCTATTTCAAAATAATTTATTAAGGTAATCATTTCAACAGCTAACAGCACAAGGTTGTAGTATGAGTGAGGTCAAAGCATTTGTAAGCAAATCTTTCATGGATAGTTAACAGAATTTCATTTCGTTTTTCCCTCAGTGATTCTTCATTAGAAAATTTGTTAGTATTGAAAACTAAAGCTTGAAAATAATTTTTCTGATGAGCTATTAGTAAAAGCTGAAAAAGCTACTGTTTATTTTTCAACATACTTTGGTTAAAAAAAAGTCAAATTTACATTTATTTAATTGTTTTTTATTTTTGTGAAAATACTCCATCTTTTTTATTTTATATTAAAAAAATTCAGGCAAGCTCTTTTCTATTGCTATTTGATTTTGTTTTTATTTCTCTACAATACTAATATAAAAAAATAATAAGAAATGGTGATATACACTGGGGGAAACAGTCTTCTGTTCTTAAAATATTTTTTTAATTTTATTTTTATCTTCTGATTTTTTGTGAAATCTTCTGTTTTTTTCAACTCGAGTCTTCCTGTTTTTGGCTTAAGGAGGTTGGCAGGTATGCTGCCATATAGCACTTTCCTTCTATCTTCTGTTCAGAAAACAAATTTTCCAAATTTCACCAAAAATATGAAAATCCTTTTTTTTTTTCCTCATTACTATTTAATCTATTTTTCCCCATTAAAATTGCGTCATTTGAATTGTACAAAAAATTATACTCAAACATTCCAATTTCAATCTTTTTCCATCCTTCTTGACAATGACAATGCTTTCTTTAGCATTCCTCTATTGGAATCTCCCATGCAGTAGAATTAAAAATAGACTTTTTTTTTTATTTCAGTGACAAAAATCCAAAATTGAATGTTTAGAAAAGGTATTAAATTCAACTTGGACAATTTTAATGGAATAAATTGATTTAACAAAGCTCGGATATTGATTCTCAAGTGGCATGTTGCGTTTGAAGTTACGTAGGATAAACAAAAATTGGGTTTTTTTAACATCCCTTTTCTAGGTTGATTACAGTGGGTGAATTTGTACAGAAAGTATGTACAGTCAGCTGTGACTCGGAGGATGCCATCGAAACATCCTGTCAAAATACTGTATTCATCGAAATCTTTTTTTTTTTTTTTAACATGTTTGTTACATGTTACCTGTCATCTAATTCTGCAGATAATTTGCAAATATTCTCTCTTTCAGCCAACTTCAAAAACGGGGGAATTATCCATTTGCCAGAATCTTTTATTCTTTGTATGTGTGTTCAGTGATAGGTTTTTAACACGGGGGGCCAATTTTGACTTTTATTATTATTATTATTATAATTTTAAGAAGCTACTTTATATGTGACCCCATATTAATTGGGTCAAGTTCTGATGATATTTTCATTCAAAAAATTGGAAATATTTTGTTCTTAAAGCATTGGTCAAAGAGTTATTGGTAAAGAGGTGTTAGTTCTTTCTAAACCTGATCCAGCTTCGGATATCTTTTATATTTGGTGAGTGTTCCGTCTTTCACTGAATAACACATGTACACGCCAGCAGCTTGGCTAGATATCGCCCTTGGCTCTGTTGGCGAGATTGCCACTTTGGCGTGCGATTAATGATCACTTTTTCTTTCAGTATAGCTTACGAGTTGACCGCTTGTGCTTCGGTCGAATTTGATGCGTGAATTATAAGTTGATATAATATGTGATAATACCTGGCTCTTGTGAAAGATAAAATTTTGTACCTGTCAGTTATTGAATTAAATAGTTTTGTTTTAGAATGAATGAATATGTATTTGCTCTCCCATCTTGAACTGAGTAAAAATTCAAACGCAAGTTGGGCATTTTCAGTGAGAAATCGCCAAACCCTAATTATTTTACAAAGGGAATAATTTTTCTTTATGGAGAATTTATTTGAAGTCGGTTTAAAAAATTTTCTTTTAATCGTACTTGTAGATATTTTTGAATAAATTGAACACTTATTCTTCGCACCAGGTGCTGCCGTTGAGAACAAGCCAAAGAAGAAGTCCAAAGATGCCCCTCTAGACTCTGAGGACAAGATGGACTGTGATTTGCCAGAGGCTGCATCATCAAATGCCACCTCCGTGGCTTTTGAGTTTGACAACGAGGACAACAATGCAGAGGAGAGTCATCTCAAGAGTCAGGACAAGAAGCGTCTGCCCGAATGTGTTGAGGAGCCGGACAAGAAAAAGACCAAGCACTCGCGGTGAGGAAATGTTTCAAACTTGAGTCATTTGAAATCTCGTCAAATCAGGGTTGGCTTTTTCCCGTCCAAAACTTGTTTTTCCCATCCCACTGGGAAAAACTGGTAAATACCGAGAAAAAGTGGTAAATACTGGGAAAAACTTCCAAATGACAATATGTAAGATGTATTCTGGCTTCCTGAATATAACATGTAAAATTAGTTAGAAATACATAGTTATTACAAACTTCCCTTACGTTTAAAATTATTCTGTAGGAAAGCAATATAATTAAATAAGAAATATTGCATAAAATATAAGAAAATGCTCATAAAATTTTTTAATAATAATGAATTTCCTAATTAAATATTTCAGAACTTAGAACACAATAAAATAAAATTATTAAACTTAAAAATATCAGTATCATCAAGAGAAGCAATGAAGAATTTGTGTTAAATTTAAATAAAAATGTTATTGTTTTTGTACATTATCAGTACCAGAAGTCCACCATATTTGTTTACATTTTTCTTGTTGCCAGATTCTTGTCTAGTCTGTAATAGAATGACTGAAGAATCAGTCTTTGAAGACTGCTTCAGATTTTCTTTGAAAAAAAAACACATCAAACTCCCATACAAAAACACCTTTTCCAAAGACATTTTTCTCTGAAGACATTACAAACACTATTTCACCTGCACTATGGTGGAAGAATTTAAGTAAAAGTAAAACTGGAATAGATGCAGAATTTCTCCAATTAATGGAACATCTTCAGGGGTGTCCTGCATCATCAGCATCTCTGGAGCGTATTTTTTCTAATTTTTCTTTCATTCAAAACAAGATTAGAAATAGACTGGGTTTACAAAAAGCCTCTAGAATGGTATTTTGTTATATGATGCTAAAATCTAATAATGTGGAAGTGGAAGACGGAGAATATGAATAAGATAACACTTGGTAAATGTATGGGAATCTGTATGGTGTGTAAATAAATATTTAAATAAATGCATTCCATTGTCTGTTTTTGTAAATCTTCCTTTTCTTTCTTTTTTGTTTACCTTTCAAGTTATTTACTTAGAACTCAATTTTGACATTTTTAAAGGTTGTTTTGAATTTATATTTATTTTTTTAATAATCAGTTTTCCCATGTGGGAAAAACATAGTATTTCCCAGGAGTGGGAAAAACCTTGCCAACCCTGTGTCAAATAATATACATTTCAAGTCTAACCTTTCCAGGATTCCCACACTGCCTTAAAAAACCCTAAAGACCCCTTACATTATTAGTTTAGTGCCACCTAAAAAGCCCTTAAATATTCTGATCATGAAAAGTATAATGCATGTGAAAGAACTAGAAAATCTAATGCAAACAAGATTTTTTTTTTAAATTTGATTATTTAATTCATTTTTACTTTCCGAACATGTACCATGTAAGGAAAGTATTGTAATCATGAAAAAATTCGACTTCGAGATTTGGGTGTTTTGACACGTTTTGAGGGCTTCTGAATCCATGGATGCTATTTTTACGAGATGTATGTATGTATGTGTGTATGTGTGTTTGTGTGTATGTGAGTGAACACGATAGCTCCTGAACGGAGCATTCGATGGAGCTCCAATTGGATATATAGGTCATAAACCACCGTCGCAAGACCGGTATTGATTTGGGTGTGTATAGGACTTATAGTTTTTCTACAGGGCTACGACAAAGATTTCTTTTACATTATGGCCTATGGGGGGAATTTCTTGAAAGTGCGCTAGCGTTTAAACGATACATTCGATGGAGCTCAAATTCGGTATACATGTTATAAACCACCATCCTAAGACCGGTATTGATTTTGGTGTGTATAGGACTTATAGTTCTCCTAAAGGGCTACGACAAAACTTTCTTTTATGTTATGGCATAATGGCCTATGGGGAGACATTCTTGAAAGTGTGCAAGCATTTAAACGGTGCATTCGATTGAGTTTCAATTGGGTATATAGGTTTGAATGATTCATCGATTCAAATTTATTTAAGTGCTTGGTCATGATCTTAATCGTAAGTGTTCGGAAAGTCGAGTGGAGTCACTCTAGATTTTTTACTTAATGTCACTAGATTTGTTGTGTTACGTATTCAACCCGTGTATGTTATATGAGAAGTGATTGTGTATGTAAAAGAGAACAAGAAGGTACCCCGTTAGCCCAAATATATAGAATGCGACATCGAATTGAATGCAATACTGAACTTTTTCATCATGAACATTTAGAAAATCTTATACTTAGACCTCAAATTTTGTGCATGTCAATTTTTTAATGGGAAATAATGAGTCAAAAACACCGCGTTATATTCGGGCTAATACAGTATAATGAGCATTCATGACGTACAATTTTTTAAAAATTAATTTTTGACTATCTGAAGTACCCATCATGGATGGATTAGTATGTAATGCAAATTTCAAAAAAGCCTTAATTTTTGTCCGCATTCCAAGAGTACAAATTGGAATGAGCATATTGGCATAAAGAAAACAAAGTTATAACTTCTGTGTAATGTTAACAGATTACAGGTTATAGAGTAACAAAGTGCTGAGTGAAATTGTCCTTAGAGAAAATATTTTATTTTCAAAATGAATGTTTTCTTTTGGTGGAATGACCTTTTAAAATCAAAAGGTCAATCCTCACCAGCAACTAAATTTAGTTTGATATACTGTAGATATTTTAATATTATGTCTTCAGAAAATTTTGCACTAATTTCACAAAGTGATCCTCTCTTAAAAAAAAAAAAAGAAAAAAAAAGAAATGCAGTTTTTACAAAGTTTTAGAATTCAAATATTTCAAGCAGCTTGAAGGATCCAAGAACAAACATACAATTTTCACAAAATCTCTGAAATATTTACAGGGCCTGCGCTAGGGATTTCAAATTGTTAGCCAGTAAATTTGCCAAATTTCAAAAGTCTTAGCCAAATTCTGAATGAATTTCCAATTTGGCATTTTGTTGTTGTTTCTTACGGAATTTAACAATCTTTAGACGTAATTTTGAGGATAGAGGTTTTTTTTTTTCTTTTTTTTCCAGTGGAAAAATCGTTCGCCAAAACGGAGTTTATTTCGCCAAATTTACGATTTTATCGCATTTGGCGAGGTGGCGAATGCTTAGCGCGGGCCCTGATTTAAAGTAAATTTGGTATCTATAGTTAAAATTACAACTTGCCATCTAAAATAATTCCAAATTTCAATCTATGCCATTGTCATTTTTCTGGAATGGAACAATCATTTACTCAAGTTTCTCAAAATCTGTAAAAAAATTTTTAAATACTTTGATGCCTATGATATGATCACCCATGATGATGCTTAACCTTATTTCATTATCTTTGGTGGTTTATACATAATAGATAATTACACATTTTGAATACATTTTTGCAAAATCAAATCCTGAGTGAACTGAAAATACTTTCTGTGCCTGTAGTTTCAGTTTTATGTCCACCTATCATGTCACTAAATTTAGTTTTATTTGCTTAAATCATTGCATCATGAGTGAACAAATATTTGCTCATTTTAAATAAATTTTTAAAAAATCTGAGAATCTTATCAAAATTTCATAAAAATTAAACTATAATCATTCATCTTGTTAAGTTGAATGACTACAAAACATGTCACTAAATTTTCATTTGCTTAAATCGTGTTTGTATTGTGCATGAACAAAAATTTACATAGTCTAGACAAATTTTTGCAAAATCTCTCTAAACATTTTTTTTTTTGGTGGGGGGGGGGGGGGTTGTAGTTTAAATTGTATGTTTACCTGTTAAATCACCAAATTTCATTTTATTCTTTTCAGTCATTGTTATGTGATGCATGAACAAAAGTTTATGCATTTTTAAACAATTTTCATAAAATATTTAAATTTTTTGTAAAAAAAACTATGTTTATAGTTAAGATGAGTGACCGCTTATCATGTCACCCATTTTCATTTTATTTGCTTCTGTCATTTTTATGTGATGTGTAAAAAAATAAGCATCAGACAAACTTTTTTTTGTTCACCGTCATACTGCGTTTCCAGGTTCTTGAAATGAATAAAAATAGCAAAAATTTTTGCATTCCAAGCAATGCTCACAAAAATCTAATTTGCATACATTGCAACTTCATTTGGCATAGTAACATTAAGTTATGGTGTCAATGATATATCTTTGAATTAAACTTGCACTTAGGAAAAAGTGCTACTATTTTTGCCACTCATTAAGTATACTATTTTTGCAACTTTTTTGTACATTTGTAAGGCTACTAATGCTACTGTATTTGGCTGCTGGCAGTGGTGGACATCCTAAAATTAGAAAAAAAGTAGGTTAACTCCCTGTTCCTTGTGTTCAAAAGTTATGCACCAGAAAGATTAGAGCATCTCAATTCTTATGCATTGAGATTATTTTAAATCTCATTTTACGCAACAAATGTGACAATACCAGACCATTTTTAACTTAATTGGAAATAGTTAGTTCATTTTAAAGCAGATGGTAGCACTGATCGCATATGTGTATTTGTGATACGCATTTTGCACTCTTTTACTTAGGTTCAAAGAAAAATTAACAAACATTTATTTGTTATAGAGCAAGTTTAATAAAATTCTTGTTAAGTATTTAAAACAAATAATGTCTTCATGTTACTGTGAAACACACATTCAATCACAATAATCCTAAATGTTAGCTTTTCCTTTTTTTTTTTTTTTTTTTTTTTTTTATTCTAAAAAAATGTCCAAAACCTTAACATGAATATATATATATTATACATACATTTATTTTATGCCATATTCTCGAATAAAAAATAGGCACTTTTGACCACTTTCTAAAAAAGAATACAACCGTTATCAGGTTAACTAAATAAATAAAATGTACAGTATGGAACCTCTTATCCAGAAACCAGTTATCCAGAATCATTTTTCAATCAAATTCCTATTTTTTCCAGAAGAAGAGCAAAAAATGAGTTTTTTTTTTAATAATTCTTTTTTTTTTTTTTTTTTTTTTTAGTACTACAGCTAGAATTTATAAAGTAAGCAATCTGGTAAGGTATTTTATTTATTTTTTTAGTGTGTGACTCAGTTTTCAAGAAGTTATCCTATATTTACCACTTCCTCTCTCAATGATTTTTATTTATCTTGATCACATTAAGAGCTTTTTTATATTATTTTTCTAATATATTAACAATTAATGTTTAATTCTAATCAAAAATAGAGAGTAACATTTATGCTACCAATGAAATCAGTAGGTGTCATGTTAATCCCTAATCAGTTATCCAGAATACACCCGGGCCCAACCATTCCGGATAACAGGTTCTGTACTGTATTAATAAAATGACTAAAAATATAGAAACAGAAATAAAACAATAAAAGAACAAAAGTTCTTTAATAATTATAAATAAAAGTTCTTTAATAATTTTTTGGGTGTTTTCTATTTTTTAGGAACAAGGGTCGTTCGTTGAAGGCATCGTGCAGTGAGTTGCAGTCCCTGATTTCGAGTGACAAGTCCAATCCCCAAATCCCCATCGTGCGGATCAAGAGGAAATTCAACCACGATCGCTCCTGCTCGTCTCATTCGGTAGAAAAAGTGTAAGCAGGCGTTGGTCTTAATTTGTTTCCATTTCCTCTTCTGTGTTCAGGTATGTGCCAGCTGCTCCAATTGCTCCAAATTGTGCCAAATCAATCCTGATGTGCCAATCTGCTACAAAAAGATTGTTTTTGGACATTTTTGCTCCAAATTGAGCAAAACTGCTACATTTTTAATTTTTCCATGTATGTTTAAGCGTTTGTAAATCTGCCAAATTTTTACAAAAGTCGTCACACATTCTAAGCATTCTAATTTCAATCTTTATTAATCTTAAAAATGAATATTTTTTCTTTGGCATCCCTTTGTTTAAATCGCCAATGCCTTAAAGTAAAAATTGACCTGTTTTAAATTTAATTTTATATAAATTTGTAATTTTTTGTTACCAAATTTTTTATTAGCCGCTGGTAGTTAATATAGTTTAGTAAATATTGCATTTTTGATTTAAAATAGATATTTTGTTGCAATGTATAAAATAACTGTATTTTTTATTTATTTCATAAGCTTCTGACTCCTCTCCCCCCCCCCCTACAAAAAAAATGGTTTTTGTTATAAGCTAAGAGTTTTTAAGAACCTCCTTAATTTTCTTTTTTTGGAGGGGGGGGCTTTAATGACTTTTCCCTTTCCCTCCAAAAATAAATTTTGTATTTCAAAATTGATATTCTTATGCTCCAAAAGTGATTTTTTCTTGTTCCAAATTGTTCCACTAATCTATTTTTCTTGCTCCACAAATTACTCCAAATTTCAGCTGGCACATCCCTGTGTGTTAAAAAGATTGTTTGCTTTTCATGCAGACTGCAATGGCGAAGCAGATAGCCCTTCTCCCTCGCCAAGTTGAACAGGGTTCTTGCTAGGGATGCCCCGAATACCATATTTTGCCGAATACCGAATACTTGGTTAAAATTTATTAAACTTATTTAACCTTTATTACACTTTGGTTGCAATGATTAATTTGATGAGTTTGTTCTTAAACAATATTTCATATGGTGTAAAACTTCATAACTTAAAATGCTGCAAAATTTAATATCCAAGTACTTCCTTTATAAATTAATAACTTTTTTAAATATTAGTGAAATGCTGGTCATTTTTTTACCTGCATATTTTATTTTAAAAAATTAGCAGTTAATTGACTTTACATATTTATGAACACTTAATGTTATGAGGGTTTTTTTTTTTTTTTCCTGGTTACTGTTTTAAATTTAAATGAGTTAGTAATAGCAAGGTTAATGTAATGTGTCATTAAGATTTAAGAAAATTGAAAAGCAACAAATTTAAATTTAGCATCTGAGTGTTTTCTCTTACATTAAAACTAATTTTGTGATTTTTTTTTTTTTTTTGTTTTTGTGTGTGATTGTGGCAATGTTACGCTAGGGGGATCTGCCAAGGATGGGGTGGTGCCTTGGTAGGTGGACTTTCTAAGGGTTTCTAACGCGTATTCACATGTGATATTAGTAAGTAACCACTTGAATTAATTTAGTACTGTGGTACTATACCATATCTTTCATTCATGCTATAAAAAGTATGTATTTGTTTACCAATGGGTGAATACTTAAATTTGTTTACTATTCGGCCGAACCGAATATTCGGTTTGTCTGCCGAATAGGCAGTATACCGAATACCAACCGAATATTCGGTGCATCCCTAGTTCTTGCACCTCTGTAAATACAGGGAAAACTCTGAGAGTTTTTATTTTTATTTTTTAACTAACTATCCCAGGGCACAAAAGTGCTTATTTTGATAAAATCCTGGAAATTTCCAACTTAACCTGGAAAATCCCAGGTTTTTTGACAGCAGAGAGAAAAGTATTTTAAAATAGAACACTATTCTTTAAAATAGTACATGTTTTATCCTGATTTACTGATAGCTTTATATCATCTTTCACAGTTCCAATTAAATTTCTAAGGAGCTATATTAATAAATTTTATTCTTTGAGTTATATTACATGATACAGTTTTAATTCATTTATATTGTCAATGACTAATGTCAAATAGTTACAGCACTGATTTGTTATCTTCTGTATTTGCTTTTGATAAATTTATAGAAATATAGTTGGACCTCTATTTTGCAAATTTTTCCTCAGAGCCAAGAAAATGAGTATTTCTTTGTAAAAAAAAACTTCCGAATAGCGAATTTCATTCTCCATTTAACAAACTTTTTCTTGTGATTTAACTTTTTTTTTACGCTATTTTTCCAAATATTTCTGGACATTTTAAACTTATTTTGTTCTTTGAAAATGTGCAAACTGAATGAAATCAGCAGTGTTTTACCTCTCCCGCTGTTCAATCTGTTTCTGGTCTCAGAAATTGGTTTAGAAGGGCATTTTTTCAATCGCACGTGTAATCAAGGAAAATACCCAAGCAGATGTTTTGAGCTGTATTAACCTACTTAGATATTAATAGATATTATATAACCTACAATACAGTATGTTATCTATGGTAAGCATATACAATAATAGTAGGGAGAAGAAAAACTCACATTTTAAATTCACAAAAATCTAGAAACGTATTTAATATATATTTTTTTATTTAATTTGTTAATGCACAAACTTTTACAGCAGTTAAATTTAAAGACTCGTGTGTTGATGCACTTTTAATTTACGTACCATAGTAAATTCATAATGACATTCAAATTCATTAATTTTATGATAAAAGGATTTACTTAAGATCAAATTGCTGTGTAATTTCGAATTTTTATAATCTCTTTTTCTCCATTACAGACTTCTTTTTGATAAGTTAAAAATAATAATAATAAATAAATTGATGCAATTTACTTTTAAAAAGTGTGAATAACTCCTTTTCTTCAATAATATTTAGTGTTTATAAATTTAAAATAAGTTTTATGCAGGTCAGAGCATATACAGTAGAACCTTCATCCATTGTTTTTCATGGGGAGCGTAGAAAAAAGCAATGTATGCAGGTTAAAGTCGAAATAAGAAGAAAACAATGCTTATGTATACACGCAATGACTGTATATCAACAAATACTAATTTTTTCAAAATTGTAAAACAAATAAATCGAAGATGAAAATTATAAGTGATAATTATTTTTAAAAATCAGTCATTTTATGTTAGGTTTTCCAGCATTTTTAAGTTAAACAGCAAATCTTCAAGATTTACAATACTTTTCTGGTCCTTTTCTGCAATTTCATGTTTGTTTAAAAAAGTCCATAAAGTTTTAAATACCGTTATTATTTCGGAGAAGCCTCATACTATTGTGGCTCAGCATCCTCTGCTTTGCCATTATTTTCATTTTCTGCATAATCACTCATTTTTTCCATGCTTAGGATACCGCATGCCGCAACGTCTTGCTTAATGGAAATATAATCATTAAATTTCACAGTATACACACCCTCTTCTACATGCCTCCACTGTTCATCTGATAATCATCAAACCAAGAAATCATACTTTTTAAGCAATTAAGGTTTGTATGCCATATGGATCCACTTAACCTTCCAATCCATTTGGATCAGGAGTAAAATTTTACAATGATGAATGCAGGAAAGTCACTTTTTGACGAACGATACATGCTGGTTTCTTTAACATTCATTATGTAAATACAATTTGTGTAGGAACCCTAGAAATAAAGCGATCCATACAGGAAAATGATGAATGTGGGAACGATAGATCGGGGTTCCACTGTAAAAGGTAAATCTCTATTTAATGAATTTTCCATGTAATGAACTTTTTTTTCGGGACTTGGTGTTTTCGGGAAATAGAGGTCCGACTGTATGTAAAACTCAGAGGATTTCATTTCAAGTAATGAATAACGACCCTGTTTAATATGATAAGAGACGAAGTTCACAGCTATTGTTCAAATCATTGGCAACCTAGCTGACACTATTTTTAAGTTTTGCGAGTGCTTATTATTGGACTTCTTTCATTGCACAGAAACTGTAGCAGCACCCATACCTGTCAATCTAAAACGTTTATGTGATTTCTAATGCACTTGCGCTTTTCAGATCCTTTGATACTCCTGATACGTACGAAAGTATTCTAAGTTCGGCCGAGTCCCAGACTGTGCCCGACTCCAATACTCCTCTGAAAGTGGAGGTCCAAGATACGCCCGAGAATGATCCCCTGCAGAAGAACGTCGAAGTAGACAATGTGGAGATCAAGAGTGAGTTCAGCAATTGAGCAAAAATAGTTTTCTTCACTATTCTTTTCCTACTCAAGGGATGCCTAGGCCCCGATGAGGGTGACCCAGGACTTTGGATATTTTGGGGGTACCTCTCTAGAAATGACGGAGATAAATTAACAAAATTTTCTAAATTCATACCCCACTTATGTCCTCCGACCTTTTCTTGTACTCATTACGACCAGTGATGTAAAATACCCGGGTATTTATTTTCAAGGGTAAATACCTGGGTATATACCCAAAATGGGTATTTACCTAGGTATTTATTTTTGAATTAAGACTATTGTTTAAAAAAATCTTGTATTGATGAGTAAGGATATTCACAACACACACACACACACACACACACATATATATATATATATATATATATATAAGTAAAAAGAAAGAAAAACGAGAAACTTAGGAACCCTTTACAACTTTTTAATTTCATAAAACTTCAAAAAATATAATTGTGAAAAGAAGCTATAGGATACATGTTGAATAAAATACTGGATTAAATATAGCTTCTATATATAACTGTTGGAATAAAATTGTAAATAGGAATAATAAAAAGGAGCAGTGTATTTGACAATTTGAAAAAAAGGAGAGAAATTCAATTATACTAAATATATACAGACAGTAAAATCTGAATTACGAATCTGAATCACAGGAGACCGAAAATCAAATTTGTAATTCTGAAAAATTCATTAAAAGGAAATTTTATTATAAAAAAATTTATATTAATGATTTTTTAATAGAAATATTTTGTTCATCAATCTGAAATATTCATAAAAGTTTAAATTTACCATAAAAAATATGTTTTTAAACATATTACTTATAACTACTAGTTTTGTAATTATTTGCATGTCATTTTTATTTTAGTGATCATTGAATCAATCATAAGACGCATATAATACCCTCTCCCCTTCATTAACAAACCATAATAAACTATCACAGTTTGAAAACTAAAAACATAAAATAAGCTCTGGGATATAATAGTAAACTTAAAATAAGCTGCGAGGTATAATAATCAATTGAAAACACATTAAAAATATTGCCAAAGCTGTCACTTGCACAAAACAATTAAAGGACTACCCTAAAACACCCTTCATTATTAAAGTTACTGAAAAAAATGTGGTATGACCGATTATGCCAAATAATCAAACGCTTAATAATATCAGGTTGTAACGAAAGTTTTCCGCCCTATCTGCCTGAAAAACTAGCTTCTAACTCCTTAGATAACTGTTTTTGAACTTTCGGTACCCAACCTGCACAGTGTCACATGATACAACACTAGTACTTAAAGCTGTACTCATAATTCGTTGATATTATGTAGCTGACTTTTTGCAACACAACTGGAAGTAAAGGATGGTTCTAATCCTCTAGAGTGATAGTTCCATTTGAGACACCTTATACTTAATGATAACTCCATTTTTTACAGATTTCACAACACAATGTTATAAAGTAAACCTCTTTCTTTCAAATGCCAAAAATTGTTTGACAAAATATGAGCCAATACGTCAACGAGAACTGTGTGCTGACGATGTTTGCGGTGGCGGGAAACTTTCGTTACAACCTAATAATTATAAAAAACACTACAAAAATACTCATAATGAAATTAAATTAAAATCATAAACTTTGTATTAAAAAAAGGGAACAATAATAGAAATCTAATTGGTATTAATCGTAAATGTTGTTAATAACAGTTATTCCATTCTGGGTTGAAAATACCCAGTTTTTGGGTATTTACCCAATTCTTGGGTAAATACCCAAAAAATATTTATTTACCCACCCCACATCACTGATTACGCCTATACATCAAGTCTGAAAAAAAATCTAAATATTTTTCCCGATCTCCCCTCCTAACCTTCCTAAAATAGTTAGAGGAAGATATTATGGAATACCATTTATGTTTCTAAGTATAACTTTAGGGATTCTTCAATAAAATCCCCAAAATCATCATGAGTGCATGCTGTTGCAGAAAAGTCTGCTTGTTTCCTAAGTATGTCATTTCTAAAGTCCACTACGTGTAGAAAGTTCTGGTAAAGAGTCCATTTGTCAGGATGAAACACAAACTTTATGGCTTCTAGAACTTCGTCGAACCATCCACTGCACAAAATTCACAAGCACTATCAGCCATTAATGTGCTTATAATAGTCTGCTTAGTTACAAAAGCTTTCACAAATGCTGTATTTCTCGCACAAAATAAAACACTTCCACAGGCAAAAACTTAGTGGAATCTTACGAGGGAAATTGTAAACAGTCCCTCAAGACCAGGCATGAAAGTTTTCCGTCAAAAGACGAAATTTTTTTTATGTAAGTTCTACTCTATTCATTTATATTAGTTAAATAACTAATATATAAGATATTAATAACCGGTAATGTAGTAATTGTATTGTTAATGTGATAGTTTTGCATCGCATGCAAAGTTCAAGCTGTTTTGCCAATTTGCTCTTTCATGCCTGATCAAGAATCAGCAATGAAGAATTTATGCACAGCACTTTAAAACAAAGCTTCAAAAAGCAAGCAAACCATAGTTTTCAATAGCACAATTCACTGAGCAATGCTGCAAACTAACTCATCGAAAGCTCGATGACAACTAACTCGAATTCATCGGCCTGTCTGCCTTTTATATCCTTCGATGTTCTTTCTAGAGAAATTGGGAAGTGTAAAAAGGCCCCGAACAATCACGTTTTGATTACATCATAGAAGAGTAATATTAGGCTATATTATGCGATGTTAATACAGGAAAACAACTTATACAGGCACCATTGGGGGGAAAAATGTGCCAAAAGTCCGACATGTTGCCAAACTTGGTGACTTTTTGCCAAAATATCGCCAAGTTTGGCACCAGAAGAAAGTCCCCAAAAGTGAGGTAAGCTAATGCCTAGAACTAATATTTCTCGAGATTTCTAGAAACACTATGCTAACCAATGGGGAAATTTAAAACTTTGCATCTTGTGTTCTAGTTAACCGATTTTGATACAGCAAAATCCAAAATTTAACTATTTGACTAGTAGAATACAAATTTTAAACTAGTTTAAACGTTTAAACAGCAAAAAGACCCAGAAATTCATAACAATACTGTAACTAATTGTAAAGAAAAACATTTTTATTTTGTTGTTATTGAAAAAATTATCTTAAAAAAAAAGTTAAAAATAGAAGTTACTGTGAAATAGTCGGGCTAAATCTCTCATATGGAATGGGTTCAAAATGAGGAGACCCCGAGCTAACAACAGAATGCATAGAAAATCTTCTGAGGTGACATTCCTCTCTTTTTTTTTCCTTTTTTTTTTTAATCATATTCTTTGAAGAATCCAATTAATTTTTTAAACAAAATTTGCATGATTTTCCAAAGACCTGCCTTATGAGTGTCATTCGAAAAAATCCTATGGTTTTGATACATAAATACCAATAAACTAATTCAGTCTTACTCTTGTATAAACTAATTCAGTCTTGAAAACTTTTAGAATGTTTCTTGACAAGCTGTACTATACACTGAAATAAAGGATGATGCTGTATGAGCTACTAAACTTTTAGAAAAAAAAAAAACTTTTTAAGTAAAATTTTTGTAGAACTTTTTCACTTTTCCAAAAAATGGGCTGTGCCATTCCATGTTTAATTATTTTTCTTGAAAGGTTCATAAGAGGCACCCTTTTTTATTTATTTCAGTTTGTAGTTCAGCTTTGAAAGAATCATCCTGGATTTTTTCGAGTCTCTGTCGCAATGAATTTACTTTAGTTTTTCTACCAAAAATTTGAGGAAAATTTTATTTCTTCAGAAAGCACACGAGCTTTGTTTCTTCTAAATGTCAATACATGGCAACACCCTCTATTCGACTTATTCCTCTTCCTGAATATGAAATCGGATGTTTCTTCAACTTGGGTCGCCCCAATTCGGTTTGACAGAATGATACGTTTTTGAACCGAAACGGGTGAATTGAATTTTTTCTAGCACAGTTCTTTTCCATTTTACAGTTGTTCGTTCTCTTATGTTAACAAGAACAACAAAGTAAGGGAAAGGCACTTTAAAAAAGTCTGTCCCTTAGCACTTTTTTTTTTTTTTTTTTTTTTTTTTTTCACATTCTCATTTATAATATAGTAGAAGACCCAAAATCCGCCGATCCGAAATCCGCAAGGCTCTAAAACCCGCACTGTCTGTTCAATGTAAATAATGAAAGCTGCCCTGCCAGCTACCAGTTCAGAAAACTACAGTATAACCACAAAGTAAAACAAAATAAGCTATTCCCACTTGAAAAAAAAAAATTAGGAGTCTGCGAGCTCTCATCTTAACATTGATAACTTTCAAATGACTGACAGTGACATAATGGACACGAATTAGGATCACATGACACAGACTCTGACACAGTAACAAGTGAGGATGATCAAAAAGTTGATAAATTAACGTTTAATGAAGGTTAGGCTGTGAGAAAAAAATATCTCAGATTTGTAGAGCAGAAAAGCTGTGTTACAAACAGAAAATAATGAAAAAACAAAATTCAATAAAAACTGTAATTAGAACATCCCAAAGTCCTAAACTATTAAATATACATGTTTAAATAAATCGTGCTATAATCCTCATAATTTTGTATATTGCATGAATCCTCTGTATCTTTATATCATGATGCTAATTATAAGTAACATGATTTGTTTCCCTTGATCTCCATTGTATTTTTTTTCTATTATTTTCTGAGGGGTGTGGAAATAGAATAAATTTCCTATCATGACCCAAAATCTGCAAAATTCTAAAATCTGCACCAGGTCTGGAACCAAGCTGTGCAGATTTTGGGTCTTCCACTGTATATGCGTAATTAAATGCTTTTTTTTTGGGCGTCTCTTCCAGTGGAGAATCAGGCATCCTTCGAGGAATCTCATCCAACCGTACCCCTCCCAGACTCTGTGAATCTCATGAACACGATGACGAAGCAGGCCCACTCTGGCTCCAGCGATGCTGCCGGAAGGTGAGTGCTCCCGTTATTAGCATACTCGAGTCAAAATACTTCTTCTTGGAGCAGAGCCTGATTATCACACGGGCATGCGGGGCAATAGCCCGGGCCCCGGAAAAATAAGGGCCCCCCGATCTCCCGATGGATTGTTATCCTGATTGATTACATATTCATATAGACTGCAATACTAAATTTTTTGCTACTCCATTTCCTTTGTCATATCTATAGCATGATTTTTTACAATGAATGGACTTAGAGATTTATTTTCTGTTCTTCTAATTCAATGGTTTTAAGGCTCGTGATCCATCAACAAGATGTTAAGAGTTTTTGAAAACGTAGGGTATGGATCCCTATAGGCTCATCCCAAAATATCCATTTGTTAACATTTTTTAGTTCATGATGAAGGAAAGAAAATTTCTAACTTTTGGGTGTATCCAGAAATTTTTTGGGAGTGAGAAACTTGGCTCCCGTGCCTCGTCATGGCCATTCCTGGAATGAGCTCACCCATGCGCTCATTATACAAACGGACTCAAAAAATATTAAAATCATTTTTAAATATAGAGTCTTGTTCTCAATAAGTATCATTAAATAGGTCATTTTAAATTCAATTTTAGTATTCTTTAAAAATGTTTAATTTTTAGGTCGGGAAAAGGCAACACCCGACAAAAATAAGTTAAAATGTTTGTGATAGTATAGGAACCCCAAAATAACCTCTTGCCCCGGGGGCCCCGACCACCTAGGATCAGGCTCTGGCTTGAAGTGTCATTTGAGTGAGGAGAGATTTTAAACATTGAAATGACCCAAGTGCTCCGTTTTCTACAAGATGCCTACCCATCAGGAATATTTGGAAAATGGGAAATAGGTCAGGAAAATTCTCAAAAAATAATAATAATATATTATTATTATTCCTGCATACAAAAATTTCTTGGCAGTTTTCTTTTTCCCTTCCAGATTCCAAAGAGTGAAAAGTGCAGATAAAAGGGATGACTACGCATTGCTTAAGACAAAGTTAGGCTTTATAATTGAATCATCTTCTGATTTTTGGAACCTTATTCCACTGAGACCCCTCGTGAGATCGAAACAAAATTTGGAACAGTGTTAGCAGCCGTGGCATAGATGGTTTCCCAAGCAAAATGGTAGTGATTGGTCCTGTTGTTGAGGAATAATCGCTGAAAACATTTTCTCCATAGACCTAACGTAGTCTTATTATTTTGTATTGTTGACATCTCATGCAAATTTTTGTTTCTGTCAATATGTGAAAAAAGAAAAAAAAAAAAATGCTTAATCAAATGAGTGTATGCTTGAGTCCAGTTAGTAGTTTGTCTATGGATATTTATTATTTGTAAAAATAAATGTTGTTCATGTATATGCGAAAATCCTTTAATATTCGTTATGCATGTGCATGTATTTATATAGTTAGTGCTTGCTATAGAATTTTGGAGCTATATGTGACCAAAACAGGATAACATGCCATTTCTTATAAGTGCAAAGGCCGAAAATTTTGTATTTGCCCTGGGCCCAATCATGTGATCGCCAAGCCCTGCTGGATCTACAGAATTCAACTCCAGAAATAAACCGTTCACAGAGTTATGCTCAGCAACTCCTGACTTCAGCTTGTTGATGAGACATTCCTAGTTTATGTTTAGGTGGAATGAATGAATCTGGATGTTTGTTTTACATTCTGTGGTGGAGCATTTCTTGTGACAGGAGAATCAAAAAGCTATTTGTCTATGACCCCGTGGTTCGATATAGAACTTTTTACTACTATCGCTCTGTCATAGCTGCCAAGTGTTCCTTTTTATACGGATTTGTTCTGTAAATATGTTTTTAAGCCAAAGTGTTCCAATTTTCAGCTTCTGTGGAAGGATTTTTAAAAATTAAAAGAAAAAAGGACAATCGTGTACATTTTTAGCTTTTGGTAAAGCATTTGTCCTTGTAAATAAGTCAATAAATTTAATTGAATGACATTTATCTTATTATTCTTTCAAGGTTTATTTCATTAAATACTTCAGTCTATTGTAGAAGTTGAGCCAAGTTAAGTATATTTTATTTTTATAAATTAATGATTATATATGCACATCCTCTCTCTACACATGATAATTTAATTTTGTTACAGATTTTTAATTGTATATTTAATCATACATTTCATGACCACGCACTGTGTCTGACATGTCTGTGTCTGACATGTCCATAAAAATCTGACATGTCCTTATTTCTGATTTTATGACCATGTGCTGTGTTCCTTATTTTTTTGTTAGAAAGTTGGCAGCTATGCTCTGTATTCATCCAGATTTGAGGTGCAGTAGACAAAAGAAAAAAAAATATGTGTTTTGAATAAGGCGTCTGCTTTTAATCTTGTCCTCTGGATGTATTCCATAAGGACCCCAGTTGCACCAACAGTGTGGGTCAATCTTGGTTAAATCTGAACAAACACATCTTACTTGAAACTCATAGTAACTTTTTTTTCCACCTAACTTTAGTGCATCATCAATTATATTACAGTTAAAAAATTAACTTCAGGTAAGTTGTTGTCAAATATTTAACTATAAAAAGGGGGATGGTGCTGTTAAAAGATTTCTCAAAGTAAAATGCATGTAGGGTCAGGAAATTTTTTTCGGAAGCTCCCAAAAGTCTGGAAAAACTCAAATTCTCCTAGTTGATATTGACTCAAACCCTTAGGTCAATTCAATCTTAGTTTAGAATTATAAAGCAGCTCAGTATCTGCAGATATATTTTTTTCCCTAGTGACCATATAAAAAAACTGAAATCTTGCATAAAATTTTCTTGCATGGGACACACGAAATGCTTCTAATGATTTTGTTTTCTTCTGTTGCAGTGTCCAGTTCCCCACCTCTCTCGAAGGTCTGTTGGAAAAGCAGTGGGTGCAGACATCGAATTTTTTAATGGAACAAGCCCAGCACTTTGACAGTACGTATGGAATCTCTCTGACCCATCCCAGGGTTCATACACCTCCTGGAAATCCTTAAAAACTCTTGGATTTTGATTTAAAACATTAAGGGCCCTGGAAAACTCCTGGATTTTACTCATTTTTCTGTAGACTCCTGAAATTTTAGTATTGACTCTTGGAAATATTGTTTATTTTAGTTTTTTTTCTGGAATTTAAAGTGCAAAAAAAATTTTCGCAAGTGCGATCAGCAGAATTTTTTTTTCAACTCATGTTTCAAGTGTAATAATCCACCACCATGTTTATGGACGTTCCTGCCACAGACTCGGAGACAAGAATTGTAATCACTTCAGTGGGCTGAAAGTTTACCTCAAAAAGTTCCAATGACGGCACGATTCACTGTAGACGTTCGTCCCTGCTCTCCTCATATCCAATAATTTCGATCTTGAACTAAGCCCGTAGGAGTTCTCAAACTCTTAGCGCTACCTGCTAGCTCTTATGTCACTGCGAAAGTATCTCGTGATGGGTGTATGCTCTTATCTCTTCTTTGGTACATGTTTACAAAGCTCGCCATTTGCACCAGTGTGTTGGAATAATCTGTATGCGTGTAACAGTAGTAAAATTTTAAACCATCCTGAGATTTTCACCCTTTCCAATTTGCCTAAAGATGCCGGGTGGAAAATGTGTTTTCAATGATGCTTGGTTAGAAAAGGTATTTATGTATACGCATGGAAAAATTATAATTTATCCTGGAAAACTCCTTAAAAACTCCTGGAATTCATACTGCGAAAAAGTGTGGGAACCCTTGGTGTTTTATTTATTATTAGTTTTTGAAATAGAAAGATAAACAAGTTAATCCTTTATCTACTTATAGTATTTAAAAGACCATAAAACAATTTTTTTAAAACATTTCAATCATTCATTGTAACCATTTTATTTGAAAAATCACTACCCAATGATTCATTGATTCAGCTTACATCGTGACTTCTTTTCTGTTAAAGTAAGACTGTTTTATAGCCTTACCATGGCACAGTGGTTATGTCACTGAAAATGGTAGACGGCCAAAGCGTCATGGTTCCGGGTTTGGGTACCTTCGCATGGCTGTCGATCTAACGGTCTGGAGTTTCGGTAGGTTTTTAGAAAGTCCTCCTACCAAGGCACCCCCACCAGTGTGACCAGATTGAGTAGATTTCTACTTTTTGTCGAGATTTTAAGTGAAATTTTGAGGTGCAGTAGAAATGGTGGTAGATTCCATTTTTGAGTACTTTAAATCTGCTCAAAAATGCAATCTACTACATTTTCTACTGCACCTCAAAATTTGACTTACCATCTATTCAAAAAGTAGAAATCTACTCAATCTGGTCGCACTGGCCCCCACCCTTGGCAGATCGCCCTTGCGTAGTGTTGCCATAATCACACAAACGCGAGACGGTTTTAAATGGGCAGCTTTCCACTCTCTTTCTTATCGTGTCAAACCAAGGGGAAAAAATCAGGAACATGAATGAATTTTCAGACATTAGATTTATGATAAAAAAGTTTCCTGAAAGTGTGTCATTTAAAATGGGACTCAACTTCTTCTGTTTTGTTTGTTCTATATTCTTTTGAAAAGGGGTCATGTATTGTTCATGACAGTCATCAGGCATATAGCTAGAGTTTATTTATTTTTTCCCAACTGTCTTAGGTATTGTATGAATCAGTATGGATCATTCATTATCTAGCTACAATAACAGAAAAGAAACAGTTTCGAGTGGATATTCTTCATCATTCTTAATTGGGCGGAAAAAAGGGTTAAACTAATGACTTTATAAAGTGCATAAATGTAAAATATTTGCTAAAGACATTCATTTTATTTTTAATGTTGAAGACTTGTAGAAAGAAAATAATAATGAAAATGTGTTCCTTCTAAAGTAATTAAACATTTAAATCTTCTTTTTTCAATCAATAGATTTTTATCGGAATTGAAAACCAGTCCCCTACCTTGAACTGTTAGAAATAGTTTTGTTTACCCCCAAAATGCTTATTGATTACACACATGTTAAATAATTAAAAGAATATAGGTCTGAAATGAAATACTCAGAGATTAAAAGCAAAGACATATAAAACCTTTCCAATCAAAGTTTCCAGCAAAAGTGTCTTTCTCTGTTGAGATGGTTCCAAGAGGAATGTTAATTAGAAAGGTAAAGCTAAAGTCTAACTTGAATTGAAATATATATATATATATATATATATTTGCTTAACTGTTTTATTTAATCTACTTCCAAATTCACCGACTCACATTTAAAAGCTACTGCTGTTCCTATTTTTGCCAAGATTTTTTCATTTTTTCCCCCAATAGTGACAAAAATGTGCCACCCTTCGTATAATACCGCGTCTTTGCAGTTTTCAAGACAAAATTTTAGGACGGGAATGTATTCATTGCCCGCTCTGCAGTTGTTCTCTCGTCACCAACGCTGATGTTTTGCTCTTAGTTTAAAGTTTCTAAAAAAGAATCAGAATGGACAAGATTTAATTAATAAAGAAGAAACTGCGGGCATCCATTTATCGCTCCCACTTTACCTTCATAATTTTCTAATCAATATTCATCTTTGAACAGTCAGAGAAAATGACTGTGTGTAAAGTGTTTAATATCTATAAGTTTGCATATTTTTTCTCATTAAACTGAATTAATGTATGTATCTGTTTATTGATTGAAAATACTCTACAAATTATTAAAATAATGGCAATAGCTGCCAAGTATTGTACTCTCAAAAGTAATTTAAAATTAATTTTTGAATGTAAGTATTTTTAAGTCACTACTTATAGAACAATAAATCAAACATATGAGGAAATGGTCTTGAACGCTTAAAGCATTCCAAAATCGTTTAATTATATTTGATTAGCTAAACTGCATTTTTTAAACATAATAATTCATCAATTAATATGTACCATTATAATATGCAGTATTTAATATGATAGATATGAGTGATTCAAGTTTTTCCTTTTTTGCTTTTTTTTTTTCCAAATTTTCGCCAGATCATTGCCAGGAGGATGTTAACCAGATATTTTCTTACTTGGAGTGCATTCAAGATTAATCGAACTTTAAAAAAAAAAAAAAAAGGAGTTTACAGTAGTATGGCATACATTATTGAAAGACTATTCAATACTTATAATAAGTCAAGTAACATCCTTAGTTCCAAATCTTGTTCATTTATACCAATGGTGACCAAATTTGCTGTCTTAACCCCTTAACTATCACAGGCGTATAAATACTCTTTGCGTATTTGATGCTTTAACTGCCCAGGACGTATATATACGCTTATCTCAAATAATTTCCTCAGTAATTTATTGCTAGTATTGCAAATACTCTACATTTTTTGACAGGTAACAACTTCAATTCGAAGAAGCTCTCGCCCTACATGCGCTTATTTCTTTGAATAGGGATGGGGGGTTGCCTAATATGGCAGTTAAGGGGTTAAGAGCCTCAAATGATGGATTTTAGATATTCTACAGCTGCAGCTACTCAATTTGTTTTGATAAAAGAAAGCTTGAGAGAGGAAAACTCAATAATTTTTAAGGTTACTACTTATTTTTATAAAAATTAACATTGGGGGGGAAAAGCATATGTAGTTTGAACAAAATTGATATTCATTATTTTTTAATACAATGTCAAAATCCAATGTTATTTGAAAAATACTTAAAGAAGATTAAAGCAAAATAATGGCTTTCCCAAGTTTTGGAAATGCGTTCCGGAACACGATACAGTGCAAATGATTGATTTCAGTTTTGGGTGCTTCATATTGATATGAATCTTTGTATTCGATAATTAAGTTTATACCAACTATTTGTTTGGCATAGGTCTATTTTAACAAAAAAGCATTTAATTAAACTTGTAAGAATTGCTTTAACAAGTCATTAACTAAGTAATTCAATTTATTGAAAACATTCGATATAATTTAGTTAAAATTTAAACACGGAAATACCTTAGTTATATAATTAAAAACACTAAAAGCCTTAAAATTTCCGTAAAAGCTAAAAACCAGCTTTTAGTGTTTTTGATTATATAACATTCGATATAATTTTGTCAACTTTTTTTGAGAATGAGTCTAATATAAATCCACCATTTGGACCTATGTTTTCTTTTTTTGTTTCAGTTGCCTCCCTGATATCCTGCCTGCACGAACTGAGAGCAGAGAACAGCCGCCTGGAGAAAGAGGTGGGCGAGCTGACGTCTCGCCGCGACAGCCTGCTCGCGATCAACGCACGCCTCAAAGCCCTCCCTTCGTGCTCCACCACAGCGACCACCTCGCTGGGCAGTGGCACCAGCAATGGCCCTTCTTCTTCAGTGCCCTTCTCGGCCCTTTCCCTGCTCTCTGGAAAAGTGCCGGATGTGCCGGCTTCGGCGGCCTACACGGGTTATATGTCTTACGACAACAGTGTTGTCCACAGCACACAGGTGAGTTCCACAAACCAGGCGTGAAAGACTTGCAAAAACACGGAAATTTGTTCTTTTTAGTTAAATTTCCCCGAGCATTTCAATTTCAGATTTTTTCCCCCATCCCTCTTGGGAATAAAAAAAATTTTCTTGGACATTGCTTTATTTAACCCTTTGAGGTGCAACCCTTTCCCAATGCTGAAAAAAGGGCAGCCACTGCCCTTTTCGACAGCTGGCTGTGCTCAGCTGTCATCAAAAATAGGGTCTCTCGATCTGTGGCACGCGATGACCGTTTTGATCGTCCGCCCTCTTGCGGGTCGTTCAGTCGAGGGATGGCAATGGCTGCCCTTTTTTCAGCATGGGGCCATCTATCCAGCGGGTCTCGCATTCTTCCATTTTTCAGCAGATATCAGTGCTGTTAAAAAGAATCGAGACAATTTTTTTGCGGTAAAGGACGTGCTCAAAAGTAAAGGATTCTCGTGGAGCTCTGTCATCCACCACTATTTTTATAGAAATCAAATCGATTCTTCGTGACTGGCAACAGTCAGAACGTCAGAGTTCGGTGTTCCCAGAGCAGTATCACTGCGTGTTAAAGGGTTAAATCTCCAATGCAGTAGAATTAAAAATAGAATGTCTGTTTTTGCATTTATATATATAATTTTTTTTTTCAAATTTATAATGCAAAAGGTCATATGTGTCATTTAATAATCAGAGTTGATTTTTAAGATCCAATCTACTTATAAGATCCATGTGCATTTGGGAAAGATTTATTCACAAAATAAATAAATCATTCACTTTTCATTAACTATAATGTAAAAGGTGTGAAATAGTAAATGAAAACTACAACATGCTATTTCTCTTAGTTAAACTAGATGTGTTGCATTGATATATGTAATATAGTAGAAGTTAATTAAGAACTTCCTAAACCAATGCAAATATGTATTCATGCGTGTTATTTTACAAAGTTTCTTCTGATTTTCAATCTTCCAAATTGTACTCAAATGCATCTATGACATTAACAAATCTTTTAATGACTTCAATTGTAAAGGTTAACTAAGATCACTCGCCTTCAATCCTGAGTTTTAATGTCGTACTGTATTCCACTTCTTTTATGTTTGAACGCTTTCCTATTGGACAAACATTTGTGTGCATGTGCTGGATTATATAAAAGCAGTGTGCAGAGCCTGATGATAGGTGGTCAGGGCCCCAGGACAAGAGGTTATTTTGGGGCCCCTACTATCACAAGTATTTTATTTTTATGTTGGCTGTTGCCTTTTCCCAATATAAAAATAAAACATTTTTAAAGAATACTAAAATTGAATTAAAAATGACCTATTTATGGATACTTATTGAGAGCAAGACTCTGTATTTAAAAATGATGTTAATATTTTTTTAATCCATTAGTATTATTAGTGCATGGGCACGCTCATTCAAGGAATGGCCATGACAAGGCACGGGAGCCAAGTTTCTCACTCCAAAAAATTTTCTGGGTACACCCAAAATTTCAAAATTTTCTTTCCTCCATCATGAAATAAAAATTGTCAACGAATGGATATTTTGTGATAAGCTTATATAGGGCCATACCCTACATTTTCAAACTCCTTGTTTATTCATCCAAGATTCTTAAAGAATTAGAAGAACAAAAAATAAATCTATTTTTAAAAATTATGCTATAGATATTACAAAGGAAATTTAGTTGAGAGGTTTGGGGACCCTTATTTTTCCGGGGCCCCGTATGCCCGTGTGATAATCAGGCTCTGACAGTGTGTCCACTGGCAACTAAAAAAAAAAAAAACTTTTGCTTTTAAATTAAAGATAAACTTGGAACACTCTTTTGTTTAAAAATTGCCAATTATTACTCTAGTCAATCATTTGCTGACTTATCCTTTACTTCAGGTTGCTTATTGGGTGAGCGGAAAAAGATGTTTTGTTCTTTATTATTCTTTTGCAACCCTTCATCAGTAGGGTGCATAAAAGTCTCCTTAGGACTGTCTATTTGCGTGTCATAGCTGTCCTCCGTCCCCTGCAAGATGGGATCCAGACGAGGCACTGCCCCTGGGCTCATGCGAGCTAGAGTGGGCCTTTGTTGACCTAAAGTGTACCTGTGAATTTTTTTTAAATGCATCATGAATTTCATTTATAGATCTATAATTGACAAAAAACTCGTTATAGTACATTAAAGTTTGAGTATATTTTTCTAGAATGATTTAGATGATAAGAATGTTAATTGTGGGGATCTTAACCTATTTTTATTCTTGTGTTGTAGAAATTCTTTTATTAGAGTTTTCACTTTCTTTTCTTAACTTATGAATAATTTGAAACCTATCTTGTCCAGTTGAAATGCACCTAGTCTGTCAATTAGTATCAAGTAGTTACAGTATGCTTTTGAAATGACTTCTTAAAAGCATGATACTTTTAAAAGTTTTGGTTTTGTTAGACAATGTTTTTTATTATTCTAAATTTTAAATAACGAAAGATTTTTGTATTTCCTATGCTTTTGATAGAATACAATGCCTTTTGTTGCTGGATTCATATGCAGGGGATCTACTGATCAGGAATTTTAGAAAAATGGGAAGCAGGTCAGGAAAGTCTAGAAAAAGACTGGAAAATGCAAAAAAAATTCTGAAAAAGAATAAATTTCCCTCTGTAGGAAAATTTCTTAGCAATTTTTTTTTCTCTGGACTCCAGAGTAAAAATTGCTGATAAAGATGATTTATGATTAGAGAGAGTCAATGAGTCAGAATGTTTGCGGAGTGTGCGATGTTCACACCAACCAAAAGTTAAAAAATTGTGTTTGAAACTTGGTATCTCCATTTACTATTGTCCTCTTGATGTATTCAATAAAATAACAGCAGCACAAACAAGAGTGTCAGTATGGGTTCACTCTGAAACCAGTATCTTACTTGAAACTCAGTCATTTTTTCCCCATCTAACTTTAATACTTCAGTTAAAGATTCATTTCAAGTAAGTTGTAGCCAAATATTTAAATATAAAAAGGGGTGGTGCTGTTAAAGGATCTCCCAAAGTAAACTGCATATATATAATCAAGAAATTTTTTCGAGGAGCTCCCAAAAATCTGGAAGAAGTCAAGAAGTTGAATTTCAGAAATTGAGTAGACACTCTGTTAAAGTTTGAGGTCCCAAATAGAAAATGTTTGATTTTAAAAATTCTGCCTGTTGGATACTCTAAGGATTTAAGTTTCATAGATGGATTCTTTTCTTCCCCAGCAGGAGTTCAGCTGCCACAAGAGTCCCGCTGCCACAGTGGGTTCCAGCGGTCGTCTACCCCTCACCCCTAGCCCCATACCACCCATCACAAAGCCTGAAGTCTTTCCACAGGTAACACTAGAAAAAAAAAAAAAATCTGTTTCTGTCTATAGTGATAAACCTGCCTGTTTTTGACAGTGGAATTTTGTTGATACAATGTTGTATTTCAAACCCATCTACATTGATATTATCACTTTTTATGTGTATATTTTTTATTTTATTTTTAATTATTTTTAATATGTGTAATTTTTTATTTTATTTTTAAGACTGGGACTTAAAAATATATGGATGCATATGTCATTTGCCTCAGCAAAGTTTTTAGAAAAGAGTTCATACTGCTCTTATTTAGAAAATGTCCCAAATCAGAAATAATATATTACGGAGACCCAGCTTACTTGCCCATATAAATGACTCGATCTTACTGAGTTCTGTCCAGACATTTCAAGAGCTTTCCTATGTATTGCTTGAATCCATTTCTTCCGAAATTCTTCTTTTGGACCCTTTTGTATTTTCTCATACCGAGTGTTGTCATCCCCAAAGATTTTGGTATTAAGATTTTGACAGAAAAATTTATTTTGACCCTTCCTAAATTGACTTGGACAAGTGACTGCAGCATAGCTGCCAACCTTCCAAGAAAAAAAAATAAGGAACACAGCACTTGGTCATAAAATCAGAAATAAGGAACACAGTGAGTGGTCATGAAATGTACCATTAAATATACAATTAAAAATCTTACATTAACAAAATTAAATTATCATGTGTAGAGAGAGGATGTGCATATATAATCATTAATTTATGAAAAATAAAATGTACTTAACTTTGCTTGTTTTCTACAATAGACTTAAATCATTAATGTAATAAATTCTTGAAAGAATAAGATAAATATCATTCAATTATAAATTTATTGACTTATTTGATATATTTTGACAACTAAGCATAAATGCTTTGGCAAAAGCTGAAAATGTACACGATTTTCCTTTTTTTTTCTGTTAATTTTAAAAAATCCTTACACAGAAGCTGAAAAACAGAACATTTTGGCTTAAATACGTATTTACGGAACAAAATTAAAAAAACGGAATGAATCCGTATAAAACGGAACACTTGGCAGCTATGCTGCAGGATGTCTCAAGATCTAAAGTAAAAATGCAGTAACAAAAAATCATGTTACTTATGCTATAATCAGAATCCTCTTATAAAAATAAAAGAGGAGTCATACCCTATACAAAGTTATGAGATTATGCACTCATTTATTTTAACTTTTTAAACATTGGTTGAATGGTACTTTGTTTTAAAACTTAGAAGTGTTCTAATTGGAGGTGTTTCTCTCTCTCATATAGTATACGCTATCATTATTTTCTGTTCTCGAAGACAGCAAGGGTGCTCTAAAAATCTGAGATATTTCTCTCCTAGTGCCAAACTGTTATCCATTTTTTTAGCATTTGCAGGATTATCACTGTTAGGGTCTGTATCTTGTGACTTTAATACCTTGGCAGTTGTGTCATTGTCATTCATCTACTTTAGAGATTATCAATGTTATCAATAGAGTTGACAAATTCTAAAATATCACTTTGCTCAAGTGGGAATTGCTTATTTTGTGTGATCGCTTATTTGAGTTATTTGTTTGGCACATGACGATCACTTTATCAGCTTTAGCTGTATTGGGTTGTCTTTGAAGCCTGGATATTCAGCATTATAACTGGCATTATCTGTTTCATCCTCTCTTTTGCTCTTGATGTTATCACTCACTTCTGAAATCTCTTAGTTTGACTCCATCATTTCATTCCAGTTTTTTGAATTTGCAGTTGGCCAGATACATTATTTGCATAGAATAGACAGTATGGACTTTAGAGCCTTGTGGGTTTGGGGTCTTCTGCTGTATATACAGTGAACACGAAACCAGGGGACCAAAATATTTTTTCGTGTTAAAAGATTCGTAAAAAAAGAACAAAACTTACCCTATTTTCGATGTTCTTATATTTTATATGAATTTCATGTTAAACAACAAGTAGGTTGCATTCATTGGGATGAAAAGCAATTACAAAAAAATACTATTTTGGAGAGAAAAAAACCAGTTATCCTTTTTTTAAATGTATTTTTCAGAGCCATAATTGTCCACAAATTTTCAAGATCGTCCATAGTTTTATTCATTTCTCCATTAGAATGCGCATCTAAATAACTGCGTAGACTGTTTATCATTTTTCGCACTTCTGAGGTAGAGGGGACAGGAACTGCATCGTTGAATTCGTCATCGGAATCAACAGAATCTTTTGGATTATGAAAAATATCCAAAATCTCTTTTTCTGTCATAATCGGGGCTGTAGTTACATCATTATCGAACGAAACATATTCATTTATTGATATTGTTGGGCAGTCCAATAATTCTGAGACTTTCTCAAATGTTTCATTAAATGTCGACTCACTGTCATTCTCGGCTGATTCTTGCAATGCTAAAGAAAGTGCATTACCACCCATCGCTGTTTCTTTGATACAGATAAGAATTTTATTC
Source organism: Cheiracanthium punctorium (assembly GCA_038373885.1). Lineage (NCBI taxonomy): Eukaryota > Metazoa > Arthropoda > Arachnida > Araneae > Cheiracanthiidae > Cheiracanthium > Cheiracanthium punctorium. Next base: position 315,667 of record JAWZYV010017067.1, on the reverse strand, counting down.
ATTACGGAGAGGGGGAGGGGGAAAGACCTGTTGGATGATGCTATTAATACTTCTAGGATGACAAAAGGTAGAAAAACCATTTACCAGAATTTAAATAAAATTTATTTTCTACAAAAATGTTCTTGTGATTTGTCGCAAACATGCCACTGAAGATTAAAAAGAACTTTGTTTAGTGTTAAACGATTTTTGTTTCATGTTAAAAGAACAAAAAAGCATTAAATTGCGTATTTTGCGTTCCGGACCGTTGTCTCATTTCGTGTTAACTGATTTTTCATGTTAAACGTATTTCACTGTACATATACAGTGGAGACTCGTTTATTCGAACTCGAAGGTTCACTGAAGAAAAAGAAATCTCCTACGATCTAATCATTTTCAAAAGTGATCCTCCTCTTGGATGATATTTCTTGTGTAACTGTGCCATATTCACAAAACCAAAAAGGCAATAAAGATTTTCCTGCATCATAAAATGAAGCAGAAGATATGCTGTGGAAAGTGAACTTCAGTTCAAAATTGTATGAATTGCACTTTTCTTTTGGAAAAAACTGTAAAATGGATGTTTGACCGCCATTATTATGCCTACATTTTTTAAGCCAGCATCTTTATTTGATATAGGTATTCCTAGAATCTGTAGTAAAGGCTAGTTTTTTTAAGAAAATCGATAGCAAACAAACATAGGATACTCCCTACCCATTCATCCAAGAGAGGAAACAGGTAAGGCCAGGGAGCTTTGCCCTGATAAGAAATGGACAGTACGACAGCATCCACTCATGCTTAGGTGAAACGCAGCAGTCTAGGATGAGCCTCTTAACACAAAGAATACAATTGATTTTCACGCATGCAGTGTGTATTGTCTCTGAGCAAAAGTAAAAATTTTTGTCCAATTTTTAGTTCAGATTAATTTAAGTGATAAAAATTTATTTTGAATGAATGAAATCTTTTTAACATGAATGCCAATACAAGTTTTAGGGCCTTTGGATGAGTTTGAATGAACGGGCGTCCGCTGTGTATGATCTGTTTGGACTAACTGCAAATAGATTTTAATTTGTATTGAGACGATGAGCATGTGAACGTAACTTGCATAACTCAAAAATAATTTGTGGCAGAATGTTGAAATTTCATATGGAGGACTGTTAAAGGCTTGCCAACTTTTACACTTTCAGCGTAAAACTTATGCTTTTTAACAATTTTATGTGAAATTCCCATTTTTTTATACACCTTTTGAATTTTTTAAAATTAAATTAGGCAATTAAACTATATTACATAAAATCCCATCCCATTAAAAAAAAAAGAGAGAAAAGAAAAGAATATCCTTTTAAAAGGTGTCATTCGTGAGAGTTTTCTGCAGTTTTGTTTGGTTTAGATTGCCGGATTCGGCACTCACAGATCAACTTATTGAGCTGTTTGTATATTAAAATTCTCAATGCAAAAAATTTTGTTGTTCAATTTTTTTCCATCTGTCTTAAGAATAGATATTTTTCTTTTCGTATTTTTTTTTATTTGAAATCTCCTTTTATACCATACTAGTAAATATTTATTCTGATTTATTATTTTTTAACTTTTTTTAAATGTAAAATAGTAAGGGGGGAAATTTTAAGAGGGCAGGTTTAATGAAAATATATGTATATATTTTGACAAGGAAAAAATGTTTATAAAAGCAAAAAAACTATAAATTTAACTTTTTTTTAATTCTTTTCTCAGGTGTATTGCAAAATCAAGTGTATTTCACAAAACTTGTGTTATAGAACTGTTTTTTAACTTCCATAATGTGTTTAAAGTTATAAAAATTGTGTGTCTCGTATGGTTTTTTTTAACGAAAGTTATAAAATTAAACCCTTTCAGATCGAATTCAATAATTTTTCTTTGAATGAAATTTTTTTTTTTATTATAGCGATTCAATTAGTAATTAAAAAGCATTCAATAAAAAATCCTGATTACTAAATGTTTCAGGAAAATGGGGTTTTCTTTATGTGCACCTATGAGGACATCCGTCTTGTACTAGATAGTGCAGGTCCTCCATTGGGGACACAGGGTCTGAAAGGGTTCATTCATTACTTTCTTTTTAAAAAATGTATATTAAATATTATTTAAGTGTGTGTATTATGTAAATGTATTTCACACTACTTAAAATATGTAAATTGATAAATGTCTCATCAGATGCCGTTTGAAAACTGTTTAGTAAAAATCATAAAAAAAGATGTGGATGCGCTATTTGGCAAAAGTCATATAAAATGTCATTTACATGTGTGACGAAGTTCACATATTTTTTGCTTCTTAAAATAATGCTCCTATGTTTCGCATTTTAAGTCAAATATTCCGTATTAATCTCTCTCTCCACTTTGTTTGTCGGCTCGATAAAATGTTCTTTCCTTTGCGCGACAGTATGTCTGGGATTTTCGGGGTTGCCCTTCTCACTTTAGCATATGCTGTGTAAGTTCTTGGTGCCTCCTGGTTGTCCTTCTTTGCTTTCTCACAGGGGTTGTAGGCTTTTGTTTTGGCGTCCCCAAATTCTGGCACTGCTGCCTTGGCGATTTGCTGTTGTTCCGTTAATTTCAAATTTTTATATTTATTACGCCTACCGGACAGTTGTTGTCACATGGGGCTGTGGCTTATGAGTGCTCATATTTTACTTGCCAACATGTAAAGAACTGGCAGTTTTGTAAGAAAGTTTTCAGTACACTTCTCGATAGCTCTCCGTCAGAGGAGGTTGTGTTCCTTTTTTATAGGACTCTGGGACGTCGTGTGGCCTGAACAATTAGATATGTTCCTGGTGTTATTTCCTACTAAAGCAATGTACTGTACGTAGTTGAAGTTGTTTCCTTTAAGACTGTTTTGCTGGTACCTCCAATAAACGTAGCTTTTCAGAATTCGAGTCGTCTGCCTGCTTTCTATGTCTTCAGCATAACTCGTGGATTTTATTAACACACTATACTTTATGTAAAATGGCCAAGAGAAAGTTCCTTTAATTGACCTCCAACAACTCCCTATTAACATGCTATTTCACACCTTGCGACTTTCAAAAGTTAGCAAGTATGCTGTTGTAATGTTGAGTTGTGTACTTCCTTTTGGGTTGCAGACGACTCAGTTTATAGAGGGTCACCCAAAGAACTTTCAATACATGGAGGTCTATAGACATCTCCTATGCAATGAAAGTCTAGGGTCCATCATTATTTAGACCATGCCTAAAGCCTTGCCTACTGTCGCCAAGTTTGGCACATTTTGGCTGAATATTGCCAAATTTGGAGCCAAAAATTAATTTTCCAAACAAAACCCAGTTTAGCAATATCACTTAATACTATTGAAGTATTAAATCTGGATTTTAACTGAAATAAGTAACAGTAATAAGGTGCTTCCAAAATGAGTGTGTTCCACATTCCCTATTGGATTTATAATTTTCGAAAGGTCCATCTCACATATTAGCAAACAAAACCCATAAAGTAATTACAAAATAATAATGCACACTAATACTCAGTTTTTTCACATTCCACACATCACAGATGCTATGACAAACCTGTTGCTATTAGTCAATGAGGGATTTCCTAGCAACATAACAAGGATTGCTCAAAGACAAAATATCAACAGTGGCTAAGTAAGGAAGTTTGAGAAATGGGACGTAGCCGAAATCTAGTGTTAGAACTTTTTTTGCGGGCAAAAAAAGAAAACATTCTCTTCTGTTGAAATGACCACAGGATTACTTATTGTTGCGTATCTGTTTATTTACTTATCCTACAACAACCTCTACAATCTGCCAATTCAAGATCTCTAAACCAGCCACTTTATTCTTTTGCAAAACTCTAAAGTGAGACCTGTTTTGCTGTGATACTCTTTTACCTAAAACAATACCTCTTTTACCTGAAACAATTTATTCCTGCTCTGTATTTAATTTGCAGGTGATGTTTTGATTCAAAATGACAGTTCCATATTGTTTAATTATTTTTGAGATAGACATATCAGTACATTGCTTAGATTCAAGAATTTCAATTGTTTTATGTGGCTGAAAATTGCCAAACATGGCAACCATGATGCTTTTTCTTCAGTTTTTTTGTTATATCTTCTAAAATAATTTGAATTTTCAAGTTGAAATCGGCGGACTGACATCCCTGAATTTTTCACTCTTTTTCTTTTTTTAATACTTACATTGTGTTTGCACAGTGTGCAGTTTCGGAGTCAGTCATGCAAAAACATGTTTTGAAGTAACCTTGTAACTTGCAATAACATTGGGGTGGGGCAATTTTTTTTTTTTTTCTTTATGTAAGATTGTTAAGGAGAAACATAATCCTACATTTAAAAAATCCAAAATAAATAGAAGCATTTCCACAACTACTCGTTTTTCCTCCCCCTCAAATTTCGGATGCATCCGCTGTTGCGTCATCAGGCTAAGGCTAGAAGTGTTGGCCCCTTCATTGTTTATTGCACTTAGCAGGAGTTGTGTATACTATTTTTATGATGCAGGGTTGAAAAAAGTGATTATGTTTGTTGTTTGATGGCTTGTGAAAATCTTGTCCTTTTTATTTCAGATATTGTCCCAGTTACAAGCACAGGTAAAGAAAAAATATTTCTGTTTTGCCCTCTCGAATGCTGCTTTGCTTATCCCCCCCCCCCCCCTTCCCTTCCCTACACCCTGCTTCAGAATGAATGAGATCTTACGTCAAACATGAATCCCCCCCTAAGTTTCATGGATAGGGTTTGTACACCGCGGGGAAAACCTGGAATTTTTTTAAAAATTATTTTTTTACTCATTATCTCAGTGAAAACTCGGGGAATAAGTACTATTTTTTCATGAAATCCTGATATTTTTCTAAATTAACTTTCTAAATCCCAGTTTTGTTTCTGCAGGAAGAATATTTCTATTCTTTGAAATAGGTGTATTATCCGAATTGAAAGAGGTATTCTCTAATAATATCAGATGATACAGTTGTAATTGGTTTGGGATGTTAAGTATATAATTATCAAATAGTTAGAATACTAATTATCTTCTATATGCAGTCAATGTTCATTTTTACAAAAATCTTAAGGGCCACTCAAACGGTTAAAATCATCTATGGGAGTCTATTCGGGACAGATCACAAGGCTCATACTGAGAAATAAACATTGAACGTAAAATCAGGAATGGCATAAATGATCTTTATGAAAGATTTTCAGAGGTTTGACTCTTTTTCAGTGCCTTTACTTTCCTCTACCCTTAACCTGTTGCTTATTGTTAATTTGTTATTATACCCCAAGATCACTCGCGTGAGGCAACACAAAAATGCTGTGCTTCCAAAACAAGCACGAGTGATCTCGGGTGGTTGTTGTTCGCATTTTGTGTGTTCTATTGTGGCTGCTGAATATTTGTTTATGAGTGGGGATGCTGTTCTGTGTTTTCAGTGATGTTTTTAAAATGTGACAACATGAGCATTGGATGATTGGACATCAGGGTTCATTGCAGCTTAATAAGCCGTTCAATTTCCATGACTCATGTAAAAAAATGAATAATAATAATAGATGGATGTTTTGAGAGATTATTTGGAACCCCTTCCAATAAAATGACGAGTATAGCCCGTCAATGGTTTTTCCTGCCCTATTGCACAAAGACGAGCTGTATTCGTCATGGAGAGTTTCCAACTTTTACACAATGCAATGAACCCCTTTCTGTTAGCAGTCATTTTTGCTTAGAATATAGGAATACTCTTGAAATAGGTGTATGAGTGAGTGACACATTTGAAAAAATATTTTTAAAATATTCCATTTATAAAAAGTACCTAATTATATTGCATAATGGTTGGAGACTCTCAAGTGACTAGTGAAATAGGATAACAAATTCGGTTTGGTATTATTCGGCATGAAACTCATTTTTACTTTAAATAATGTACAAAAATAAAGATTGTCTTTATTATAAAGTTTTTTTTTAAACTATTTTAATTCCGTATAATACAATATAATCAGTGCTGGCCCCTTTGCGAGGCCCAAAAAAAAGCAGTGGGTCCGGCCATTGCTTCAGGGGGCCCCCCAAGAAAATAGGCTAACGCTGGCCACTTTGCAAGACCAAAAATTACATCAGTGGATCCGACCATCGCCTCAAGGGCCCCCTCGAAAATAGGCTAACGCTGGCCCCCTTGCGAGACCTAGAAAAACATCAGTTGTCCGGCCATCGCTTCAGGGGGCCCCTCGAAAATAGGCTAATGCTGGCCCCTTTGCGAGAGAAGTTGAAGCACTTTATACAAATTTCTATTCATCACAATTTTTTTGTTCATGCATGAGAAACATAGATTTTCACTGAGAAGGCCGCATCAAAATGAGTTTTCTCGCCGAAACGGTCGCACCGAATAGTCCCATCCCATAGCAAATTAGATTTAAAAATTCTAGTGTACTCACTTTTAAAGTCGATAACATAGACTACCATCACATATTGCTTACCATTGGAATTTCATGATACATATTGCTATCAGTGAGATATCATGAGAACTATACCCATATCAATAATTTAAAAATAGAATGGCCAGAACTGTTACACTTAGGTTCTAGACAAATAGCCTATTCTGACATCCCATCGTTGCAGGGTACAGTGGTGTAAAATGAGTCGATATTTCTTTTTTAAGCTTATGTTTTCAGACATTAATTGCAAAGGGACTACCAACCTCGGATGATCGGTGAATAGAGAATGGACAGTTTCTGGAAATACTGTCGAGAGCCAAAAATCCGCAAACGTCCGAAATCCGCACACCTTCTCTGATGTAAATAATGAAATTAGAAGTCATCCACCAGTGATGAAATTGTTTAAAAGTGTTTTGAATCCAGATAAATATGATTCTGATGATGAAAACTTGGGTAATAATAATAAAATCTATTTGATAAAAGTTTAAAGTTAGGAGAAGAATAGCTTAAATTTTTAGAACAGCAAAGTTCTGTAACAAAACAAGAAATAATGATAATATACAATTTGCAAAAATAAATAAAGGAAAGAAAGAAAAAGAAACTGAAGTAGGAAAAAATGATATTTTAAAACAAATCACCATAGAATATACTTTCAAAATTAGAAAAAGGAAATTTTGAAACCATTTGCTTTGCTAATCTTCTTGTAACATTTTCTTTTTCCTCCTATGCTTTTGTATTTAATGTGAAAATATAAGTGAAATACTTTTGACTGTTTTTATTTCATTGTAATTGTATTTTACTTTTTTAAAATCAGAAATGTAATGATTATTGATTATGATGAATTTTATGGCCCGAAATTTGCAAAATCCTAAAATCTGCACAAGCCATGGTCCCAAGCTGTGCGGATTTCTGGCTCTCTACTGTATCACAAAAAAATCAGAGAATTTTGTGGGAAAAGGGGGGGGCAGCCAGTGATGTTAAATTAATAATATGCTTCTAAATATACTCTATGGGCTCACACTAACAGTCAATGTGCATGCCTCTTGGAGAACTTTCAGGAAAATTCTTAAGCTTGAAAATGACTTTAAGTCTATCACAATTGGATTGTTTTAAAAACTGTTCAAAAGTTGCATGATTTGTTTAATAATAAATTTAAACGAGTCAGCTGCTTTTGGAAATTGAGATGTTTAGGTTTACCCTATTTTATTTGCATAAACGCTTTTGCGGAGCACTGGTTACCTTTGCGTGGGGCACAGTTCGAGAAACCCCTGGTCTAGAGGAAAACTATATCTGGTTAGGTTATAATATGTAAAGTGTATTCTAGTTTCATGAATGTTCGGTAACTTGTAAAATATAATTATAGATGTATGTTTAGGTTAATTTATAATGATAAGCCTTATTTTGTGTATGGTTTTTGCGGTCATTTTAGTGATTGACTCTCATTATTAAACTTCTCTCCAAAAAAAGCGTAAGGGCTCCTCAAATTGTTTCAGGGTGGCTATTGGAACTGTGCATAGTCACATAAAAAAGTAAGTCCTAAGAGGAAATTTGCAATTACTTTGGATGGTTGGTGAACACAAAAAGCAATTATGGCAAATTTTGAGTGCATGAAGGATATCAGAATTCCATGCTCTTTTGTCAGATGCAAAAAAAAATGAAGTAGAGGGAGAAATATTCTCGGAGAGAGAAAAAAGAATGATACAATCTGAAATTTCTAAATATTTTATTAAAATTTAAATTTTAAAACTATGTTTGAATAATTACTTATGTATTAGTATGCAATTTCATAAACAACAAAGCAATCTTTCTCAGCATTTTTTTTTTTTTTTCACTTGATTATTGAATGTTTATACTTCTTCGAGCGACCACCTCTCTCTGTGACCGATTTTTTGAGTGATGGAGGGTGGTCACTCCCGAGAAGTTTCATTGTATATCTTCAGTGGAATATTTTCTTTCTTTCTTTTTTTTAATATTATACCTGGGAATATATTTTTATGACTCAGTCAATGTGGCATAGCTATAATTGTAAAAGGAATATAAAAACTGTAGCCCTTTCGAGGGGTCATGGTTCATGAGTCACATGGGCCACGTGCTGCTGATGATGAGCGTGATTCTGCCCTCGAAAGTATTCTAGTTTTTACAGTCATTTTGCAATTATATCTGCTATGGAATATTTTTATGTAGCATTTCTTAAATGACCCACCCTATGGTAGTGTTTTATGGAGGGTGTTCATTGTATTGCAGCTGTCTGCCTTCACCCGCAGTAGCGATGCTAGTCCCCATCCCAGCCACTTGCCCATGACGAGTTCGACGTCTCCCTTTGCCCCCAACTCCCTCATGATGAGCGAGGCCAATTCATTCAGTACCCTCGGAGGAGGCAACAACAAATCTCAGGTGAGTTCATCCTGCTCTATTTTTGATGTACAGTACTGTGTGGATGAACGAGAACATATTCATGCACATGTCCAATAATGTAAAATACTTGGGTATTTATTTTTGAATTAACACTATTGTTTAAAAAAGCTTGTATTGGTGGGTAATAGAGACGGGCTCAGTCCGAGCCCGACTCGGGCTCGGGCTCTGTAATTCACGATTGCGTTCGGGCTTGGGCGGGCTCGGGCTCGTGAAAAATTTCTCCTTTGTTGAACATACTCCTTGAAACAGATTTTAAAAAGGGATTCATGGGATAAATAGACGTACTTATTTCAAAAAATAGCGGCACGGGGGACTAGAAGGTGTGTGAAGCTCCAAAAATTATTGTATCCTATTAATGAAGTAGTTAATTTTATTTGTCTTTAGCTGAAATTTCGGGCTCGGGCTCCAACTTTAATAATATTGCTCGGGCTCGGATTAAAAGTCTTCGGGCTTGGGCGGGCTCGTGCTTCAATAAATGAGCCCGAACTCATCTCTAGTGGGTAAGGTACACATATATATATTAAGTATAAAGTAAAAAAAAAAAAAAAGAGAAACTTAGGAACCCTTTACAACTTTTTAATTTCATAAAATATAATTATGAAAAAAAGCTATAGGATACGTGTTGAATAAAGTACTGGATTAAATATAGCCTATAAATATAACTGTTGGAATCAAATTGTAAATAGTAACAATAACAAGGAGCAGTGTACTTGACAATTTGAAAAAAAAGCAGAGATATTCAACTATACTACGACAGTAAAATCTGAATTACGAATCTGAATCTCAGGAGTCCGAAAGTCAAATTTGTAATTCTGAAAAATTCGTTAAACAGAAATTTTATAATAAAAAAAAATTGATATTAATGATTTTTTTAATAGAAATATTTTGTTGATCAATCTGAAATATTCATAAAAGTTTAAATTTGCCGTAAAAAATATGTTTTTAAACCTATTACTTATAACTACTAGTTTTGTAACTATTTGCTTGTAATTTTTATTTTAGTGATCTTTAAATCCATCATAAAATGCATATAATCCCCTCTCCCCTTCAATAACAAACGATAATAAACTATCACAATTAAAAAAATAATAAACATAAAATAAGCTCTGCGATATAATAGTAAACTTAAAATAAGCTATGAAGTATATTCATCAATGTAACACATTAAAAATATTGCCAAAGCTGTCACTTGCAAATTAAAATTTAAAACTTTGTATTTAAAAAAGGGAACAATAATAAAAATCTAATTGGTATTAATCATAAATGTTGTTAAGAACAGTTGTTCCATTCTAAGTTGAAAATACCCAGGCCTTGGGTAAATACCCAAAAAATATTTACCTACCCAGTGGGTATTTACTCACCCCACATCACTGCACATGTCACGAGGGATCGTTTCGAGAAGTCATTCATTGATTAGAAACAAGGAAAATAAACAGAAGTGTGTTAATGAAGATGACAGAATAATGCTCTCCAACTAAAAGAGTGTGTGTAGCTATCGTTCTTCTACAGGATCACTCTCAAGAATTCCAGCACATTTACAGTAAAAAGCCATTGAGAGCCATTCATCCATTTCAAGCACAATATAATATGTAAAGTCTATAAACTTTATAAGCTTACTGTTCATTTAAAGGATTCTTGCCCAATTCGGCTGAAAAAATTGTGTTGGAGAGTGTTTTAGGATGGATGCGTTTGTCATGTTTAATCTTTCTTGCTTTTTATTGTTTGTCAGCCTTCAATGATTTTTTTTAAATGATCCCTTGTGTTCACATTAATTTGCACAGTATTGTAGGGTGAAGGCATTCCATGTGGGGTGTCCGACAGCCACTCAAAGGGAGACTTTTGCGACTCAATTAAAAATAAGGCCAACATTGTTGGTAGAAAAAAAGGCTTTCTTTGCTATTCTTTGGCAACTTTTTTTTTAATGAGGCAACCAACTGAGTGATCAAGAAAAAAAAAAATTTGTTTTTTTTTTTTGTCCTTTTTAGTATTATTATTGTTTGGGCTATGCCTGAAATCGTGTCAACTTTTGACAAAATATCACCCAATTGGGCATCCCCAACCAATATAAGAAAGAAATGTTATTAAACTGAACCCAACTTAATTACATTTCTTATATTGGCTGCTTATATGATGATAATAAGTTTTTTTTTTTTTTTGTAGACTTGTTGTTATTACAAGTAGCTCCCATGTTGAGAACAGCAGTTCTTTAAGCTTAACGATGTTACTTTCTCCAAGAATCAGAGCTATTCCATTAGGTTCTAGGTGTTTTTTCGTTCCTTGGGGATAATAACATTAGTAAAGGAACGTTTTTATTAGGCTTGAGTGGCTTTTAAAAATTGTGTATTTTTAAAAGCCACTCACCTGCCAGTTTACCCCAAATTGGGTCAAAAAATCAATTTTCTTTTTTAAATATTAAATGATAGTCTGTTAAATTATGAAAATTTTGATATCTCATTTTTAATCATGCACCAATAATATCACGAGATATTGCAACTTTTGTTCATACACTCAACGCCATTTCATTAGCAAACAAATCTTTTAGATGGCTTTTACCTCCATGTTCATATTTTATTCAAATGCATGTCTTTTTAAAAATGCTGAGGCTTTTTCTGTATTTGAGATAACGATTTAAAATTGTTTGTACACTTCTTTATTATGTATCTGATAAATCTGTGCATGGAATGCGCCTTCAACTTTTTTTTTTTTTTTTTTCACGGAAATCAAATGAAAATGTGTTACATTTTATTGTTTTACACTCTATATATCAGTAGAAAAACTATATTAGATGTCTCTAAAAATTCATGCTCAGTTTGAAAATCTTTTTTTTTTTTTAAATTGGACAAAAATGTTTATTTTTAAAAAAGTAATAGGATTTTTAAAAATTAGTTTTTTAAACTTTTTTTTATTTTACTTAAGTGTGCCGTTTAAGGAGATTTATTTTTTCAAAATGTACTTTTAGTTAAACATTGAGAAGCCTCCAGTTCATCATTTGTACTCTATTTTTTAAAATAAAAATGCTGAAAAGAAAAGCTGTTCCCTTAAAAAAATATTGAATGAATTTCCCAAGATCTTCAGCCATGATCCATCGGCTAGGGTGCTGTAATAAGTGTATGAGCTCGAAAATGAGTGTCAAAATAATTTTATACCTTTTAGTCTATCATTGAATAAATATATTTTTTTTATAAATAGGTTAATCTAAGTATAATAATATTCATAGTCGCTTAAACTAGAATGTAAATAGGCTGCTTTTATATGAGAAATTTTAGGCAAGGCCAATTGTGTTCTGGGGAAATATTCAGATGTCGAACTGAACTGTGTCGTTCAAAAAATAATGTGATTTTGGTACATAAATACAAATAAACTAATTATGACATGCCCTTCAAAATTTTTAGAATGTCTCTTTACAAGTTGTATAGTACAACTTGTAAAGAGACATTCAATGCATACAGGTGACATTTGGATACAAAGAAAGCAACGGATACAGGTGAACTGTCATAAAAGATAAACCTGTATCCATTGCAAAACTTTTTAAAAAATCAAAAATGGAGCAGGATGTGAATCTGGATCTCAATCTGTGAAAATGTTTTCTATACAATTCCATGCTGGAGAATTCTTTGCGGAGTTTTATAAAAGGCAGCAATGTTTCATTGATTACAGTGGTTAGTACAGCCTAGAAAGAATCCTCCTGAATTTTTTTGAGCCCTTCAGTTTATTTTGATTTGCGTACCTAGACGGTGAGGGATATTTTGTTTTTTCGAGCGACACCTTTGAAAATTTGCAGTGATTTTAAAATTTGGAGTGACCACTTGCTTGTTTTTAAATATTGCACAACTCACATACACGTTAAGTTTAATAAGCATGTGCAGTTTCTATAAATAATAAGAAAAGATTTCTCACTGGAAGAAATGATCCTTAACCATTATTATGTGTCACTTTGCTGATGTTCTTAGGACCTGAACCAGGAGTCTTCGGAGGCCGTGTACCAGACAATCTCTCCTCCCTTCAGCAGTGCCGAGACCTGTTCCCCCACCAACACGGTTCACTGCAGCAACATTGTGTTCCAGAACTTTGAGAACGCCCTACACAACGGGAACAACAGCAACATGGAGGAGGACAGGTGACTACAGCAGCAGCCATGAGGTAGGTCTCCAACGAAAGAGGGATTCCAAAAAGCAAACTTGAGTTGAGTCCTTTACTTTAGTTTAGTTGGGGTCTGTCTGTCCATCCATGCACTCACTGCCATGAGGGGGTTGTTTTAAAGTTCTTTTAATTTTTGCATGGATCTGCATTGAACTAATACAAAATCAAATACTTAAAAATAATTATTGAACTTTTTTAAATTAAAATAGTTTTTAAAGGTTCCTTGCATTATAATTTTTGTTTATTTTCTTAAAATTTATATTTTTGATTTTTTTAAAATATAATTCAAATATTATCTAGGGATATTACTTTAAAGATTCAAAATAAAGAAAAGTTAAATTTTCGGAAATATTTTTACACTTTAATTCTGAATTTTGTCAAGAATTTCATGTTTTTCTAAACTTAATTTTCATTTTAAAAAAGGGGAGGGGGATTCACAATTTGTAAGTTGTTTTTTAAAATGTCAAAGTCTACCCTTACAAAATGTCTCTAGGTTGTTCCCTGGGCAAAGGGTTGTCTATTTCCAACAAAACATACAAGGGTGGTTAGGAAACAAGTGAACAAGTCCTTTCACCAAAAACTTTATTCATGAAATCCTAAGATACATAGACATTGGGTGCAGGTTATTTTTCAGCAAAGCCTTTACGGGCAAAGTGCTCTCAAATTTTGGCTCAAGATATATGTGTCTAAGTGCAAGCTTTTCAAATACAGTGAAACCTCTATAAGCGACCCCCCTCCTCTAGTGGCCCTTTATTTAAGGCACAGATTTTTTATCCTATTCACTTTACGTTAAAAGATCCTCTAGAAGAGACCACACAACCCTTTTTAAGCAACCGGTCTCGTTCCATGTCCCAAAATTTTCTTGCATTTTCCAGAAAATGCAAGATTCTGTTGTCTCACATTGTTGGAATTCTAATCGTCGTTTTCAATTTTCTAACGCTAATATTTTGTACACTCCTCAACCTTTGTCCCATCTTGATATTTTGGAAGGTTTTTCCATGACCCAGCACCACTCGAAACGTTTTGTGGACTATGGCTTTCCATTCTTTTTATTCATTCTGCTTGGAAGCAGTTGTTGTAAGGTTCTTTCTTTCTATGCCCCCCCCCCCCTTTTCCTTCTTTCTTTTTTTCATCCTCTCTCTTTATTTTTTTTTATATTGTGTCTATTTACTTATTTTCATTATGTTTTATGTTTAATTTTTTTTTTTTAATTGTATCATCCTTATTTATATACTAATTTTTATTTTATTTATTTTTTTTTTTTAGTTGTCCTTTTGTATTTTTATATATAGGTATTTTGTGTTGTTGTGTTTACTGTTCTGTTCATTGTTCTTTCGCATGTTCCTATTTTGTGCCTTTTTTCTCTCTTTTTATTTAATTTTTCCTATATTCTATGTATTTTTCTATATTTTCCCCTCTTTTGTCCTCCCTGGTTTCTTCCTTTTTTACTTCCTCTGTTTGGCAATTTTTGTCACTTGTGTTTTCTATTTACTTTCTTTTCATTCCCTGTTCCAGGCTACAGGTGAACATTGACAAAGATAAAATAATTTTTTATTGAAACAGCTGTATGGCTGTTCAAATAACTTTTAAGGTGCTATTTTACAAAGTGGATTACCATATTGGCTTGAATATAACGTGGTGTTTCTTGGCGGATCCTTGCCCGTAAGAAACCTGGCTCGGGCTCAGTTCGAGGCCTGAATATAGTATTTTTCTAATGATCTTGAAAATTTTTGGGGTCGTGTTATACTGGAACCAATATGGCATTATTTTATCCAAGCATGGGTTCCAATCCGTGAAAACCAACATTAAATGCCTCCACTGGTCATTCAGAAACCTATCCTCTGCATTCTGAACGGTTGGCTTTTTGTTTGGAAAGGCCCTCCTGCCAGGTGCTTTGTAAATGACCCATGGAGATAGAAATCACAGGTCACCTGATTGGAGCTGTAGGGAGGATGTTCCAGCGTGCTCCGTTGGAAGTGCTCCATGTAACTGAGGTCGTGTGCAAGCTGGCATTGTCATGCAACAAGATGATGCCTCTCGAGAGTTGGGGAGGTTATCCTTAAGAGTCCTCTGTAGTCGGCTTGCGGAGATTCAAGTCCCAATGCTTTGGTATGGAGAAAAGTACCTGAACGCCTTTTTCTCGGAAAGTATTAGGTATTTTTAAATGAACTTTTCCTGTGTGAATCTATGAGAACGATTCGCAATTTTATTGCAGTCTGAAAAGTAACATAAATTCTAGACTGCCATAAAATCTCTTTCGGCTCAACGAACTAAAATAGGATTCGCGCAATCCCATCGAACAGTTCTAGAGATATTCACACAGGAAAATTTCATTTAAAAATACCTAATACTTTCCGAGAAAAAGGATGAGGCGTTCAGGCACTTTTCTCCATACCAAAGCATTGGGACTTGAATCTCCGCAAGCCGACTACAGAGGACTCTTAAGGACAAAAACCATGCTACACTTGGTACTCCATGTATCTGTGAACACCTCTCTCTGTATTTTGGCACTCTCCATCAAGTGGCACTGTGATCGTTTTGTTGTAGAGACATTCAGTTGAGAAACTGCGAGAGCTATTGTTACCTTCCTTTAGAAACAAACTACATGGATTGTTACAGCCAATGATGTTGAGGGATTGGACACGGCATAAAAAATATAGTAAACCATCTGCTCTACATTAAAGATCTGAAAAATCTACCTTTTCCCCGATAGTTTACAATTTTTTTCTTTTTTTAACTTCAGAAGTGTTTTATTAATAGTGTGTTATTTATTTATTATTGTAATTTTAACCTGTTGGGTAACCGTGTAATAATATTGGAATAATATTGTGTGTACATAATGAGTTATTTTGAGTGAATTATTAGAATGAGTGAATTAATGAGTTATTATTTTGAAAAAAAATCATTAATGAGTTATGTAGAAAGAGAGGCAAGTAAATTGTTTTCTCAATTTCAGTAGCCGTTGTGTTTTTTTTTTTTTTTTTTTTTTTTTTTTTTTTTTTTCCTTAGTGAGGGGACCTGGAAAGTCAGGGAAATGCAAGAAAAAATTGAATTTTGCTGCAAAATTCAGAAAATATTGGCTGTTTGAACCTCATTGTAGAACTTGTTTTATTTTCATTTTCTCGTTTAACCTTATCAATAATTTTTAAAAGTGTCCTTGATGAGCCTATCTTGTGCAGTTGAAATAGGCGTAATTTTATCCTAAATTATTATCAACTATGGTTTTTGTTAGAATCCAGGGATGTCCAATAAGATTTTAGTGTATATTTTAATTTTATTATTATTAATTGTAAGAAAAGGGGGCAAAATATATAAAAAGTTATTAATTAAAGGATGTAATATTAAAAATAGGAATGCAAAATTCGGAAAAGCGCGCTAGATAAAAAGTCAGGGAAGAGTGCGATACATGTCAGGGATGTAAAAGCTGTGAAATCTGTAAAAACCCTGTAAGTTATTGCCAAAATTTTGCCAAGGATACATTGCCCGATCGGGCTCAAAAATTTTCATATTGGCAAGTGTTTGATAATGGATGCATTTGTCGTAATTTATCTTTCTTGTTACTAAGTGAGTGTCTTTTTCTTCCCTTGCAGGTTCCACCCTCTCTCCTTCACACACCACACCTGTAAATACAATCTCACTCTGCTGGTAGTGTTGTTATTATTATAGTATGCAGATGACTTTTCACCCAGGAAAAAGAAAAAAGGACTCGACCCGTGTTCTAAAGGACTTTGCAACGGTCACTCAACGCGTTCTAACACACACACTCACGCAGGAAGGGGGGGGAAAATGTACCTTTTGCTAAATCTCAGGCATGGCTCACTGGGATAAGTACAGGCTGTCCAAAAACCAGTTTCTCCTATGGGATTTTGCGTACAAGAAAAGTTTCGCTTCTTCGCTGATTTGTCGCTGTTACCCAACTGTATCGCTGTTGCCAACTCTGCTGGAAAAAAAGATCTTGGTAAACGGGCAATACGAAGTATTTTGTAAATCGGAAATGAATGTCCAAATGTCTCAAAGAGCATTAGCAGATAAGCCTGTTTCAGCAGCACAAGCACATAAATGCCAAAAAAAATTTTTTTATTTTTTTTTTCTCAGCTTGAAAATATTGTTATCCATTTGTGGATACTTTTAACTTTGATTTTAGGCACATTTTCTCCGGCAGAGTTGGCAACAGAGATACAGTTGTGTAAACGCGACAAATCGGTGAAGAAGCGAAAATTGACTCGTACACAAAATCCCATAGGAGAAGCTGGTTTTCGGACAGCCTGTATTTATCTCAGTGAGCCATGTCTCAGGCTAAAATTTGTTTGCTGGCAGTATGAACGCTGGCAAATTTCTATTGAAATGCATTGAGTCTGTATTTTATAATAACTTTTTTTCCCTGTAAACCACTCGAAATGAGTGATTGTCTTTAAAAATAGTGAGATGAAAGGTTTAGTAGATATCACCATTCACTTTAAAACTTTTGATAAAACGAATATTAGCATTCTCAAAATATTATGTTCTTGTGAATACTGCCTAAGTAGTACCACAGAGAATTCAATTTTAAGTTTTCTGTATTGGAACGCATACAGTAATACCTCGACGTGTGCTACCCTGACTGACACGAATCCGGAGCAGCAGGATTTTCAAATCTCGTCCGTTCATCTTTATTTCCAAAATGACTTCATTTTGTGATTTTCATCGTATAATTAGTGACACGTGTATTATCAAAGATTTTGTTAAGCATTTTTTCAAAATGATTGTTTTCTCGAGTCTCTAGTCCCAATGAATAATGATTTGTATGCAAAATAATATCCCAACTTAAACAGTTATTGCTCGGTCCTACCTATCGCATAAGTTTGGAATTTAACTGTATTTATTTAAAACTTTCCACACTCTTTAAAGGTCAGTCTTTTGTATGGAATGATTCATAATATTTAAAACAAGATCTCACAGTGAAAAGAAAATTCATTTATAAGAAAGTTCTTATTTGTTAATTTCTAATAGTCTAGCATCGTTTGAAATAATTATGTATAGAAAGTAGATGGGTTTGAAACAAAACTATTAGGCTTCTGTTACAAAAAAAATCATTCCTCCTATCCTTTCCTTGCAAGTGTTATCATTACAGGTTAAAAATCAACAAGCAAGTGACTTGAATGAAACTTTCTTGGTTTGCAAAGTCCTTCGCGAACAACCCGTGTCCAATTTCTTTATGTTAAAGCCAAAAAGTATCGCAAGGGCTCTTCATTTTGGAAGTTGGGTCCAAATTCGGAGTCATTGGGTTGTGTTTTAGTATTTTGTTATTCTGTACAAACAGTCTCATATTTTGCAAATGACTTCATTGTCAATGATACACGTTTTTTGTTTGTATATAGAGCGTGAGTGCCAATTTTTCTTCTTGTTTATTATATACATACATATATATATATATATATATTGTTATTTGTTTATCTGTTTGAAAATGACCCAATGAATGAATCAAAATTCATGAATAGAATTAATTCAATGGCCTGGAAAGTATTTCCTTTTTTTTCACCAATAGATGAATGATTTTGTTTTGGGATTTTTTTTTATGGGGGGGAGGGGGGTATGTTTATGTGTAGAAAGTGTATCTTACACAAATTTGCAGCTGGACGTCAAGTGTGACTACAGATTTCCACAGTCGATTTCTGTAAAATACAATCTGTTTCGGTGGCGTCACCATAGAAAGTGGAGGGGGTCAGAACACCCCAACATATTTCAAAAAGTGCCTTATTCTTGGCAACAAGGTTTAGCCAAGAATAAGGTTTTCCTTTTTTTTTTTTAAAGGGGTGTTTTGACGACCCCTTTAACATTTTCTCTGGCAATGCCACTGGCCATCCAAAAATGCGCCTCATTTTCAACTCAGTAGAATCTGTTAAAGTTTTCCTTTTAAAAAATCGTTCCACTTTTGAGCAGCTTTTTGAAGAATCCATTGTGATAATGACCCAAAAACTTTTAAAATGTCTCTTTATCAGGCGTGCCAATTTTTCGTCAATGAATATTTTCAGTAGTAAATTGATTTTATGTATAATCTTAAATGGATTCAATTATGTGGCCGTTTCTGCTATGCGGGGAATTTCGAATAGCTGTTGTTATTTGCGTGTGTGTCTATTTTGAGTCAAAGCTTAACCCTTTCAGACCACAATGAAGGACACACATTTTGAACAAAGTCAATACAGTGAAGGCTCGATGAATTGAGTGAAACGAGACCACAACTGCCCTTGGATATTGGAAATCTTGATTAACTGAAATTCTGTGTCAAAACTTGCCATACTTGCAAATTCAATGTCTCTTAAAATAAAGAACTTTTTTTAAATGATAAAAATGAACATGTATAAAGTTATGTTTTGCAGCTCAACCCATTTAAAAAGGAAATAAACTGTTTAGTCAATTTTGTCAACCTTCCTAATTCAAATTGAAATGTTATACCTAAGCAAAATTTTGAAGGGTGCATTTTCAAAAATAACTCAAAATCTGAGGAAAATAGGGTATTTTGTAAAAATTTAATATACGTCTGTTACTTTTCGTTGCAAAAGCTCAGAATTTCTATCTGTGATGGCCCCATCATGTCCATTTTTGAACAATAGAAGATTCATTATCGTCATGTGGCTATTTTGCTTCCAATATTTTAGGTCAGTTGTGAGTGCTCGAACAGCGTGACTTAATAGTCCTTGAATCCGGTTTTGATTCTCAGCATCATTTATGTCCAATACAAAATACAGCGGAAATACAAAATAAATAGAACTTTCGTGAAACAACGGCTCATAAAAAAACTTTTATGAAATTATTGATCTTCCTATTTAATAACGTTGTAATGGCCCAAATAGATATATACTATACTGTAATGGCCCGAATAGAACGCAATGTTTTTTGATGGATCATTTCCTGTTGAAAACCTGACTCACGCTCAATTCGAGTTCTAAATATAGGATTTTTTTTAATATCTTGAAAATTATCAGGTCACGTTATATTTGGGTCTAATCGAATACTCTTATATGTTTAAAAGCACTATTCGAGTGCTTCTCCTTTGTGCATAAGCAAATTACAAAATTAATATATGCATTTAGTTTTGCACACATTCGTGTTTTTCGAGGCTCATTCAGAAGGAAGGAAGGGGATAATATCAGACTTCATTCTGTTGGGCTGTTCACAGAAACCTTGGCTAATGGAAGCTCGATTGATCGAGATTCTACTGTGATAATCATTTTAAGTTGAAAAGGGTTGTGTACATTTTATGGGAATTCAGTAACCAAGATTTTTTATTTTATTCAAAATTGAATCTCTGTTATTATAAAAATATACATTTATATCTTTCGAAGAAAAATGACTTAATCCAGGGCTGCCACAGCTTACGAGTGCCGAAAATAGTTGCTTTAGCAGCCTTATACTTGAAAAATAGTATCCTTCATCCAAAAATAGCAGCATATTTAAGCTAATACTGTAAGTTCGCGAGCACATGGGATAACAATGTTTTTATGACAGAGGGCTTTTGAAATTCCCAAAGTGTCAAATAACTTGAGAATGATATTTTTTGGTGATTTTTGCCAAAGAGTGTGCAACGACATTTTAAATAACTTACACTAAGTAGCACGCGAACAGCATTTCAATGCTTTTCATGAAATAAACTCATGAAAAACATTTCTGTTTGACCAATTTACATGCTTTAAGTACTATGGAATATTAAAATAGATTTAAATAACAAACACACTTACAAAAAAATTTAAATTGAATTATTTCATTAAAAAAAAACAGACACAAAATTTATATACCGTATTAGCAAGAAAATAACACGGCCTTGAATAGAATGCGACCCTGAAATTTTTCAGCAAGATAATTAGAAAAATCCTATATTGAGCCTCGAATTGAATGCAAATCAGGTTTTTAATGGGAAATGATCATTCAAAAAAGACCGTGTTATATTCTGGCCAATACGGTAATTTTAAACACACTAGGGAAGAAAAAAGCAACTTTATAATATATTAAAAAGTACTGTAAAATTACACCTAAACATAAACATGCCAGTTTGCTTTCACTAATGTTTTTTTCCTAGTATATTAGGCAAGTTGGAGTGTTTAGGCTGATTAATTTTTACCAACTATGTGAAAAATTCCAGAGCTGGGGGATTTAGGATAATTGTAGCGGGAGCTGGGTTCGCCCCCCCCCCAGCTCTGGAATTTTTCGCATAGTTGCTAAAAATTAATCAGCCTAAACACTCCAACTTGCCTAATATACTTGAAAGGTTGAGACAATCACTTTCTAAAAATATGTTTTTTTCCTAATCAAAACATCTTTTGTCTTAATTTCATTATTATCATTTTCTTTACTATTTTACATTTTAAAAAAATGGTTAAAAAATAATTTAAGTTCATAGTAATATTTGCGATCGAAATTTATATTATTTCGAAATTAAATAAATCTAGGAGAATTAAATGGAGGAATAGCGACAGAAACTTATATTTCTTCATGATGGATTACATTTCTTCATCATTTCACTACGCCAAGTGGAAAAATCTTTGAATTATCATTATTTTAATAAAATGTTCTGCCGAGTCATGGAGGTTTACAGTACGCCATTGAGTATGAAATGAGCTCTATAGAATATTAGGACTTCGGCACTTTTGGGGCTAGAAATGAAGCCCGGAGGAACATATCGATAATTGAAACGTTTCATTTGTATTTCCCATAACAGCTGCTCGCTATTGTTTTTGAATCTTGCGATCTAAGACCGTACTAAAATGGGTCTCTGATTAAAAAAAAAAAAAAAAAAAAAGCTAGATTTTCCACATCCGATAACTAAAATGCAAATTTAGGGCAAGGTGCAGGCCACTGCTTTATTTTAAATTTAAAGGTATCATTTTCTTCGATTATACCAGCATGGTTTATTTTTGACATGGGAATATTAGAAATTATTATGTTGACCATTGAAAGGTATTTTGTTTCATTATGACTAGATGAATCCTCCAAATAAAGTCAAGCTTGTAGCATGAAAAATAGGGAGTCTCAGGTCCCCTCATGGGATGAAAATTTCAACCCGGTAGCCAATATCACAGGGGCATACAACAGCCATACCCAAATTCACTTAAAATTCTTTCAATGAACTGTTTACAGTTCAATAATAGAATCTGAACCGTGGATTGTTCTTAAATCCGTGGATTGTTCTTAAAGCTGTTCAAAAGTCCTTAATCCCTAAATATATTGAAAAGCAAAAGGGTTGAAGCCACTGACGTCCATTGCCCTGGGCATTATTATAAGCATGCGATATGTGTTTTTATTTGTTTGTTTTGTTTTTGACATTGTAAAGCATTTGTTGTTGTTGTTGTTGTTTTTTATGCATCACAGTACAATGTAAATTTTTCACAGCAAAACGGCATTTCTGTCTGTAAATTTTCCCAAAGACGGCAAATTACTGTATATTGTGTAAATTGAATGACACGTGTTCAACTGATTGTATATATATTGTAGTATGCATAGTACTTTCTGTTTGGATTATTGTACAGTTTGAAAATGTGTGTTGACTAGAGATTGCTCATTAGTTTTCTAATTTTTAGAGGGAAAATCCATGATAATATGGGATCATGAAAATTCATAATCCCATAACTTAACGGATGTTGTGAATTTCACTGGGGACATCGTAGAATTGAATCTGGCTTGATTCATCAAGAGAAATCTACAATCCTTAAGCTGCTTTTTAAAAAATTAATAGGGCTGTCTATAAAAATGCTCCTTATTTGAGAAATCTCGTAAGTCAATGGATAGTCGTTTGTGGAAAAGTGGGAAAAATGTTTTAAGAATCCCATGTTTTCTTGAAAAACAGTCATTCCAGGTTGTTCTGTTCAGATGTTCAGCTTGCAGGTTTTTCATCTAAACATGCTGGCAGAAGCCTGTTTCAGTCAGAAATTTATAGCCTGCAAGCTATAAATTTCTGATGCAATAGTTTCTTGTTAAAATAGTGACTTATGGGATTTCTAAAATAAGCAGTTCAAAATGAGGTCACACTCCCCCCAATATTTTTGCACCGCCCCTGCCACACACCCATTATCTCATGGCATGCTCTGTTGTGTGAACATACTTGCAGTCCCGAAACAAACAGTACTCGATCCTGTTCCAAATTTTATTTTTAAACTACATGTTTTAATAACATTTGTAAATAGAATTTCTGTATGAAGAACCTTATTCTCTGAACCTGTCCAGAAAAAGGAATATGTTTTTAAAAAATTATACACATTGTTTTTGCCCCATTTAAAAAAAAAAAAAGTGACTTATTCTCAGACAATGAGTGTTCAAAATGATATACTATTTATAATGATTCATTTTAGTTCGATATTTTTTAATGAAAAAATAAGTTACATTTCGGAAGAAAATGTCACACATTTTGTGGCGCCATGATTAAACGGTGTACAGAAACAAAATTTTCGACCTCACATTGCTACTCAAGCTCTATTTCGGAAACAGCCTGTGAAGATGATTAAATTGTACTTTAAATAAAAGATGACAACCCATCCCAATTTTCTAGGCACTTCAAGTAAATTTTTTTGTGGAAAATAAAGAAGAAAGATTTTACCCACTTCATATTTAGGGTTTGTGTTGGACCTTAGACATCGCCTGTTGTTGGAAAAAGTTGTGTATTGGGCGAGCATGTTGTTTGGATTCATTTGTAAATAAATAAATCTTATGTTGATTGATTCTGAATTTATTGTTGTTTGTCTTACTAACCCACTCTTTTTTTTTTTTTTTTTTTTTTTTGGGGGGGGGGGGGGGGGGAGAGGGGGCGGTGTTGTTTATGAGGTACTATTTACAAGTTGGAATACTTCTCAAATACAGACTTATTTCAATAATCGAGATAAAATTGGCCTTTAAAATATTGAACCAAAAATGTTTTTTAAGACTTTATATTAGATATCTCTCTATTCTAAAGAAAAGTAACGGCCGCTGCTGTCAGAAGCTTCTTCTGTTATCTCCTCCGTGGTGATTTGAGTTTCGACGAAGGTGTCTACGAATTTACAAAATTCCAGGGAAGCCAATAAGCTGACTTAAATTACAAAATATTTTAGAAGAAAAAAACTGAGAAAATAAGCATAATGGTTGCTAGGCATGGCAATTTTCGCCACCCTAAAATCATTCATGCCTTTGCAACAAAGCCATTCCAAGTATATTGAATCGTGTGAAATGGACAAACATGAAAAAGAATTATGCCAAATTATTAAAGTATGTGAAACAAATAAGTCAAAGTGTGTTACACAAAGTTGGCAATTTTCAAATAATAAGTTCTCTTAGAAAACAGGAGTTCAGAATGACCGAATATTCGTTTTTCCAAAACAGAATAACAAATTGTAACTGATTTTAAAAATGCCATTTTGGCATCTGCTACAGGTACGATCTAGCAAAAGACTTCCTTCAAGCAGGGTGAATCTATACCGCATGTTGCAAAATGTTTGCAACCAATATCTTGAAATAGAAAAATAATTAAAATTCAGATAGTAGTAGAACCCGTTAGATTCAGCTTATTTGCTACCAGTAGAAATATTTTGTGGCATTAACTGTGCCATTATAGCAGTTATAGTACAGTTGGGGTACTTGCGTATTATTCCGGGAGTCTGCCAAGACAAGCGATTTTTCACCAAGATAAATGCGGGATTTATGAAATTATGGATGGTTCGGACTATGATTGGCAACAGTTTGCCAACACATTTGACGAAAAAAATAGTTTGGTGGGAATAACCCCCGGGATAATATGTAATTCTCAGCTTGGATATTTGTAAGTGTGGCGAGAGGATATATTTCGCGTTGCTAAATATGCCCATCTGCAAAGGATTATGCATATGAATACAGTGAAACCTGTGTATAACAATACTGTTTAGAACTATAAACCTGCCTATAACAATATTTTCTCGAGTCCTGACGGAATTCCTATTTTCATAATGTATTTTAAACCTGTCTATAACAGGGTGCCTACAAAATTTCTGAAAGTCAATTTCCTGACTTTTGGGAGGTCCCTGGAAAAAAATTCCTGACCAGTGCATTTTACTTTGGGAAATTGCACAATGACCCCTCCCTTGTCTTTATATTTGCATATTTGTAAAACTTCTTGAAATCAATTTTAACTGAAGTATACAGGATTAAGCTTTCATCCATTGAGAAACAGAAGTAGTCGCACTTTCTGATAGAATTAACTCACTGTTCTTGAAAATAGGGTCCTAAGCCGTAAGTTACCAAGTAAGCTAATTTGTCTTTTACCCTCCAGTCACGATGGATGAGCCCCCATTTTTCCCTCCTTATACAAACACATCGTTAGATGCTTTCGCTGTTCGAAAAATGTGTTACAGTTGCTTTTGATTTCCAGTCTGACAATTAGAGAGAAAGCGTAAAAAAAAAAAGGACACGAAACAGAAAAAAAATGATTCTTTTATTGAATTTTCCGGACCCATTATCCAATTTCCCAGACTTTCCGGACCCATTTTCCAGGCTTTTCCAGACTTTTTCCGGAGCGGTAGACACCCTGTATAACGATAATTCATTTTTACACGTACCTGTCTATAACGATATTTTTAACTCTTACCTAAGAAAATATGTAATACATTTAACCAATTTTTTTTTTTTTTTTTTGAAGAGCGCTTTTCATGGTCCAGAATGTAAGATAATAAATATTGCAACACTGGAGTAAAAAAGTAAAGCCCTTTTTCTCCAGAGGTCCCATTTGTAGTGCAGCGTACTTCTTGGAAAAAGGCCTTTCTTCCGACACATAATACGTGTTTATCTATTCACGCACTTCCTGAAGGGGTCAACAATTTCTAATGACTCTGCAGGTAGGATCCTGAAAAAAGCTCGGAAGTTGCAGGAATCGAAGCAGCCTGTTATCTTGCCCATCAATCACTCAAGTTTATTCTGCAAGTTAAGTACATTTTACCATCATTTTGATAATTAGGAAATGCCTTTAATGTTGAAACAAGGCTTAAAAGCTCAACCTGCCTATAATATTTTTTTCAGGTACCAGCAGTATTGTTATATACAGGTTCATAGGTGCACCCACGGAGGGGGCTATGGGGGCTGAAGCCCTCCCCCTAAAGGTAGAAAGTTAGAAGTGAAAAGTTTTAAAAAATGAAAATGGTCACTAATGAATTATTTTTTTCTTTCTTTTTTTAATTGTCTTCCAGTTATTTCTAACCAAAAAAGACATTTATTTATTTAAAAAGTTTTTTAATAAATGCTTACAGTTAGTTTACGAAACACTGTCAATCCTGGTTACAACGTCACTGAAAAGAGCAGATAATTATTTATGACTCCATACGAAGTTACATTGCTTGTGGGCTTGTGTTCTATGGGACAGTCAAGTGGTACCGAATATGTAGACGCTATAAGAGAGTTGTAACTAATCGAGTTCAGCAGTATTTGCATGTCGCCCAGCCCCCCAAACTAAAATCCTGGGTGTGCCACTGTACAGGTTTCACTGTATATGGATAACGATTTACCCGGTAACCTTACATAAACAGTCATTATAGGTGATGAGTATGTGTCCATCACCCAATAACAAAATGAACTATTCTAGCGGCTCCATAGTTTTTATCACAGAAAACATACGAAGTAATGTTTTCTTCGAACTCATTATCAACTATGCATATACATAAGTTGCCAAATTATGAAAAACCTCCATGGGTGGCCAATACGCAAGGTGTTTTACATCACTCAAAATAACATGGTTTCAATTTTTTATGTTCTGAGCAACATGCAAGAACCAAGCAATGTGCAACTCAATGCAAGATTCTATCGGATCCAATCTTTGGGTTTTGTCTGTTGAAAGGATGCCTTTTTAGGGGCCGAATGCATCCTACAAAAAGCAAGTCGGCCCCTAGTTTCTTTAAAAAATAATAATAATCAATAACATCTTTCTGTTATGTATATTTCCTCAATAAATTTATTTTAACCCCCTTTGGCTACATTTGAGACTGCTGCAACCTGCACTTGCTTTGCCCAGGTTACAGATGCCCAAAATGAAACCTACACATTCTTGTTCGTGGCAAGAGATTTGTAACAGTTGTTATTTCAGTCAACATGCTCCTCTCGGAGCGTGTTGACCGGATCGCAAACTTAGCCACTTTGTGGCAATATCTGGCCATCTACGATATCGTTTCCAAACACAAGAATTGATTCCAATAAATCAGCACCCAAGGGGTTCATTTTTATTTACATTCCTTTTTACTTTCCGAACATGTACCCTTACAGGGTACATGTTCGGAAAGTAAGGAACATGTAAGGAAGTATTGTCGTCCTTAAGGGTACATGCAAGGAAAGTATTGTCATCCTCAAAAAATTCAAATTCGAGATTTTGGTGTATTGACACGTTTTGAGGTCTTCTGAATTCATGGATGCAATTTTTACGAGATTCTGTGTGTGTGTGTGTGAACACGATAGCCCTTGAACGGGGCATTCGATGGAGCTCCAATCGGGTATATAGGTCATAAACCACCGTCGCAAGACCCGTATGGATTGGGGTGTGCATAGGACTTAGTTTTTCTACAGGGCTACGACAAAGATTTCTTTTACATTATGGCCAATTGGGAAGTTCTTGAAAGTGTGCTCGCGTTTAAACAGTACATTCGATGGAGCTTCCATTGGGTACATATGTTTGAATGATTCATTGATTCAAATTCATTTAAATGCTTGGTAATGATATTAATCATCAGTGTTCGGAAAGTCGAGTGGAGTCACTCCAGATTTTTTCCTATTCAAGAAAGGTAATTCCATTTTTTGGACAAATTTTGCTCATACCCGATGATTATTTTTTAGTTTATATTACAAGTTTTCTGTAATCCGGAATTGGTTAAACCAAAACGTTGTTTTCATGTACCTCTCCATCTGAAGAAAAAAAATGTCTATGAAATTCTTTCTGTAAAATATGACAACTGGGATGTTCTAAAAATCAGTTTCAGGATATTTTAAATTGTACTGTGTATTAAGACAAAAGGATGTGAGGGCTATCTGTCTAGGGAGGGGAGCCTTGAGCTGAGGACTTTTTAACCCTTTTGTGGGCGGTGGCTACACGTTCTAGCCACCTATTTATGGTGTACATGACAAATTTCAGAAGCATTAGTCAATTTTCCTAGGTCTATTTACCAGATTATAATGAAATTTGCACAAAATATTAGGAGGTAAAGTGTCATTCATATTTATAAAAATGTTACAGATATTTTACACAAAAATTATCCATGCTTCATTAAATTGACATCAGAAATTTAACTATTACTCCAGGCATCTGCATAAATGAGAAAATACAATAAAAGTTCTTGCGCCGGAAAAGGTTAAAGGTAGATATTTTGAAATGTGTCCTTCAGTCCATGACAGAAATTGGACGAGTGCATGAGAAATTTCTGATGTTCGTTTCTATCTGATTATCCCGGTTCTCTTGAGAAGTGTGCTCTACTACTGTCTGTTTCATGTATGTATCCTACAGCATTAGAGTCCTTCCCTTGGAGAAATACAGCAGTCTGATTGAGCATGAACAGAGCAACTTTTCATACGATCCCGCTGGAGTAACAGGATCCCAAGCAACAGCCAGACCCACCACCGGTCCCCCTACCACCCACCCTTTGACGTACCTCTTTTAAGTAGAATCCTAGAAAGAAATCAGATCATTGACAGAACTGTTGCCACTGCAATGGAAAAGTACAGAGAACACAAGTTATGCAAATTTACAATGGTGTGGGAACCATCTCTAGTGTTCTTACAGATTCACATGTTTACTTTTTATGACATTAACCTGCCAAAGCAACAGGCAGTGTTTATGATGGGTTTTTTTTCCCAATGCACACTGTGGTCATTTTAACCAACATTTATGGGCTATAAAAGATGTACCGTAAAATACAGCAAAAGTCCCCCCTCCCCATCTTCATGCAGCTGCTAACTCCTTGCCAGTTCAATTTTTTTTGAGTTGGAGGATCAAAAAATGTTTATTTTTTTATGCATATTTTGATATAGATGCATTTTTAAAATATAAAAACACTATCGGGGTTCATAGGCTCCTTAAAATTCAGTTTACAAAATTAAGGGCCCTTAAAACTCCTTAATTTTACATTCACAGCAGCAAACCATGTCCGTGATTAACGAAATGCGCAGCCTCCCGAACGTCGAAAATAACAGCTCATTCATTGGGTAGCCAAATGAAATTTTCATTTGTAGTCCACTCTATTAAAACTTCAAAGCCAGAAAGTACAAGTATATGACCATTTTCAACATACAAAAGTTCATATCACATTGAAAAATGAAGTCTGTGATTTTAAAGAATGAAGATGAACCTTAACTTCTCAAGTCATACAGTTTTGCTTACAGTACACAACATTGAAAGGTGTCAGTTCCGATAAGGTAATGAATTCTAATTTCTGTTTCAAAAATAGCTTATTTTAAAATGCTTTTCCTAATCCAATGCATTCAACATCCATTACTCAACAGTGGATACATGGTTTATGAATGTTGTGCGTATAATAAGACTACACCCATATTATACGGTGGTCCCCGTAGCAGAATTTTCTGTGTCAATCTGCTGCATTGGCTTCATAAACTAAAATTGATCTGCGACCTCCATCATGACTCAACTAAGGTTACCTGTTTCTTCTAAATAGATGTGTTTATAATCATTTAAAACGATTTGACTTGTGTAAGATCAACAGATATGTTTTAAATGTACATGTTTAAGGAGTAGCAATTGGTCTTTTTGTCTGGGGGTGATGTAACTGCTAGAACAGACACTGATTATGAATATTTACATCAGTAGTCAGGAACAAAGTGGACCCCTTAAAAAAAAATTTGGGGTCCTTAAATACTCTTCAATTTTCATTTTTAAAAATGAGGATGAACCCTGACTATTCTCATATATTTCCTAAATTGCGTATAGTTCTACCTTCTAGTGGGCAGAAAGGTAAATAAAGTGTTTGAAAGCAAAACGAAATAATTCGGGAAAAATGAAGTGAAAAATAAAGAATTTCCTGCTGCCCGAGCTACACTCGGGATAATCCAGAATTCAACGTTTTACCTGCTCGGGCGAATCTGGCAAGGGGCTAAAATACCGAATAAATGGCCCCTTCAGGTGGGTTCATACTGGCCATTCATTGTCACTCAAGAATATGCTCCGTCCGACCATACTTTTTCGTTTTGAAACTGGCTGCCCATGCGTGAGCTTGCAAAGGTGCAGTCAATGCACCGATGAAATCACACTCTATGCCAGCGAAGTATGATGTCGGAACAATAGTCTCCGCTTTGCTTCGCTGAGTGATATCTCGCTGTCTTAGCAGTACAAAATGGACAGTTTGAATCCTAATGGGCTGTATGAATCCCATCACTCGAAGATTGGGGGGGGGGATGATTTTTACCGTTTATCCACCCCCACTCCTCCATAGATGGCAATTTTCCTTGAAAATTGGGGGACGGTTTTGCGATATTTCTTTTTCTAAACATATGAATAAAAGAGCAAAAATCTGCATTTTACTTCATTATCATTGAGTCATTTGTTTAAATCTGATTTATTATTTGAGAAATTTAAAATAGGAAAATAAAGCTTATGTATATTTGCAACCGTCCTAAAAATAAGATGCTGGGCATCAGGGCCAGAAAAATCTATTGCCCAACATGCACGGGGCATGTAAAATTTTCAGTGGGTCATGTATTTTTTATTGCCACATGGCTGATCGGGCAAGTTAAAAAGGAAAAAAAAAAAACGACCATAGGAGATTCATAAATTACTTTTAAAAAAATAGAATTATAAATAAAGAATTATAAAGGATTAAAAAAATAGAATTATAAATTTTTAAATGCCATCGATTTTTCAAAATTTGGTTACAATTATATATATTCACATATATTGTTAATTAAAATTACACAATTTTAACAATATATAATAAAATGGAACCATTTTATTTAATAAAAAGTATGTGCTTGTTTCGAGCACCTTTTCATAATTAAATCTCACCAAAAGGGGTTAGGGATTGATATAATTTACTGGACAAAAGCTCACAAAACGGTTTCAGTTTCTTCAACAATACCAGACTGTGCAATTTTCAGAGAGAGAATTTTTGAATTATCTGTTCCCCACACATGCAAAGAAATAAAATGGTCAATAGCAGTATTGGCTCGTGACTTATTTTAGTGAAACAAAATCAAAAAATCAATTGGTTGAAAAATGTATGCATGTAGAACACTATTTTTCATGCTCACAGTGTTAAGCATTAAAAATTTTTGAAACAGGAAATGAATATCAAAGATATCAGACAAACTTCTAAGCCGGTCTTGTAATTTAACTGTGACTCTTAGAAACATTCTACTAATTGAGTTCTCTCCCAACATAAAAGATTTGGCAAGTGTGGTGGCGTTAAGCTTGAGGATTATCTTGAAAAATTCCTTGGTTTAGAAACTGCCTCATAGCCAGGGGTGGCCATGACCCACCTGCACAGCTTGCGTCTGGAACCTGCAAGATTCATTCTCGCCCACAAATTACATGAAATAACTGTTAACGTGGTGGAAAATCTATGACTGACACAGGGTGGCCACTCTTTCTCAGAGAAAAAATTCAAGAACATTTAAGGACTTTCAAGGATATCCTGAAACGCACAATGAACATACATATTTTTGAGATTTTTTTGTCATTATTTCTATTTTCTTATAACCTAATTTAATCTCATGGTTTCATGAACACACATATATTGAAAATTCCTCAAAAACAGTTAATACTATATTAGGCAAGTTGGAGTGTTTAGGTTGATTAATTTTATTTTTTACCAACTATGCAAAAAATTCCAGAGCTGGGGATCGAACCCAGGACTACCACTTAACATGCGGGTGCTCTACCACTGAGCTACTCTGGGACGATTTCCAGATGAAATTTCTCGCATTAGAACCGTTGGCATTTATCATCTTCTTCTGCAAACCATAGAAGGAACAGATGAAACAATTAATTCGTGACAACTCAGTTACGCCGTCCGTGGAAGTTATACATATTTTTAGAAAGTCTTTCTAAAAATATGTACACTTAATACTATTTCATAATTGTTGAGAGAAATTTTAAATTGGAGAAAGTACTGTTTTAAGCAAATATTTTGATAAACACCATATTTTGATACCAGATATTACTTAACACATTTTTATATGTATTATTTGATTTAATATAAATTTTAAATGAGGAGGAAAGTGAAAGGGAATTTGCATGTTTATGTAAAAATGATATTTCTTCTTCAATTCCAAAATAGCAGCTTTCATAAGTAGGAACAAAACTCATGCATTTTAGATGGACATGACTTAAATTCTTTTGGATATGACTCTTTTCTTGACGAAAAAAGAATTCCTGTAAAATTTAAATTGAAGGAGGGGAGGGAAAGGAAACACATGCCTTTAAATACTCGCATGAAAATATGTATTCCATTAATTTTAATGTAATAAAATATAATCAAGAAATTCAAAACAAGAAAACTATTTACAAACAAATTTCAGGATAATAAAAATTTCAACTGCAATTATTCAACAATTGTGATTTTTCTTTTCCTCCAGGGTACGTGGTTTCATTATCGTAGGGGCTGGGAATAACCGATAACACAACATAAATTCAGCAATTGGATGGTTAAATTTAAGGATATTCCAGATTTCCTTTCAAAATTCAAGGACATTCCAGACATCCATTCAAAATTTAAGCACATTCCAGGCCTTGAACTTTTTTTTTGTAAATTCAAGGACATTCCAGGTTTTCAAGGACGCGTGGCCACCCTGCTGACACGGCTTCCTCTCCACTTTGGCAGAGAGAGACACACCGAAGTATAGATTTGGCCAATGAACGAACACAAAAGCAAGTGCTCTGCGATAACAGCTTTTTTCCTTCCCTCCTCAGGAGGGTAAAACAATTCATCTCTAAAGCCATTCTTCTCTACCCCAGACTTTCCACTTTTCAAGACACGAAAACATCTGTTTCCTGCATGGTGGGAAAGATACTTTCACAAGAGCTACTGCATAAGGAGGAGCAAAAATGCATAAACTTTACGCAAGAGGCATAAAAGTTGGCAAGACTGCATTTTTTGAATGACATCAAGTCATCTATTTCATGGCCATATAATAAACATTCCACCCCTTCAGCAGCTTCCAATAATAACTCTAGTGAGTGCTGCCTGCAGACCATTCCGCTGCTTTCTTCGGTCAGAGACCGTCGAGCACTGTACATCCTCTCTTTCGGCAATTGAATTTGAATGGGGCCCGAGTGAAATCCCTATTGCAATCCTATAATACCATGGAGATGCTGTATGTTCATTGAATTACCGTTTCTGCAATTTTTGAAACAGACAAAACTATTTTGGGAGAAATTTTCCTTGTCAGTTCATTGTAGCTCCCGTTCTTGGTATGAGTGAAACCACCCACACTTCTTTGTAATATTTTTGTCATTGCCGATATCTGTATAAATTGAATACACTGCCTCGACAACCTATTGTAGTAAGGGGGCACAATAGGCAGCTGATGTTCCGGCCTCTTCA
This sequence comes from Cheiracanthium punctorium, assembly GCA_038373885.1. Lineage (NCBI taxonomy): Eukaryota > Metazoa > Arthropoda > Arachnida > Araneae > Cheiracanthiidae > Cheiracanthium > Cheiracanthium punctorium. The sequence continues at coordinate 282,266 of JAWZYV010017067.1, read as the reverse complement.
TTTCAAGTCCTCTGCCACGTCAATACAAATATACATGTAACTTCGGGAATATTCATCAGATGACAAATTTTCTGTGTGTAGTTAAATATATATACATAATGAAAATAAAATAATAAAAAAATTGACTTTTTGAAAATTTTAACTGGATGTAGCCCCTTAAAAGATTAATTTGAAAAGGAAAAATTCTTTTTTCAATCTAATGTCATTGAAGTACTAAGAGGGGGGGAAAAGAATACTCGGACATTTTTTACACCTTACATTACTTTAGGTGCAATTGCTTTATCCCTCTGGACGTCCTGAAAATAGGCCAATCATGTAAAGTTGATTTTACAGTAAAATCTTCAAGTAGCTTTAAAACTATAAAAAAAAATAAAATTTTGATAGGAAGATTTGTAATGAATAAAAAACAAGTTCCTTAATTATTTTCAAGCTTTAATATCAGAAGATATTTTATGATACCTGACTGTTTTAAATAATTTAAGTTATAGATGCATTGCCGTGAAAACTGGAATGAAATTGATGGGATTTTACGTTTCGGCAGCTTGGAAGGTTAAGCCAATATACAGAAGAACCTCAATTATTCAAGGCCTGCATCTCCGATGTTTTGTGAAAATATTGAGTATTAAACTCGAGCGAGCTGTTTGCTTTAACTGAAACTTCCCCATGATAAGTGTGGAATAGCTTGCACAAACTTGAACCAGTCAAAACACGTCAGATACAAGTCATTACTATTGTGTACAAATATTTAAAAATAGTTACAAATGTAATATATCTTCTGTTAAAATACATATTATTGAACAGATGTTGTATGTTATCTGGCCAAAAAAAAAAAAAATAATAATAATAATATTGCACGACAAAATATTAGAAACATTGCAATCCTATCCAAGGTATGCTTGGTGAGGGTTGGGTTTTAGACGTCAAAAACTGGTTTAAACTGTCAAAAACTAATTTATTAAAGAAAGAGAACAAAATGTCAAACTAATTATGCAGTCTATTTTCATTTTGTATTAAACAAAATGCATAATTAAAATTAATTATATTAAAAAAATAATTATGCTAACACACAAGTTGAGCTCATTAATAATAATTAGTTTAATACATTTATATGATACAACTTTAGAAATATAATATATATACTGATTGTAGAATTGTAAGAATATGACTGCCCATGGAGTGTAATGTATTGGAATTTTTTTTTCTCCTGTAAACAACCATAAATGATAGATAGATCATTTTGAATAGGGTACATGGTACTGTAAATACAATTAGATAAATAATGGTCAGCAGTTTTCCAAATTAAGGTATGGCTAAAAACCTAAATTGAAAGGTTTTAAGCAACAGTCAATAACATAGTCATTCAGTCTTTTAAATAAAGATCAACACCATTCATTATCACTATACTAAAGCTTCACATTCAAAATAGAATTAGCAAAAAATTTCAGAACTTAAATGTAATGAGTATGCACACATTCTTATAAAACACTTCTTAAAAATAAATAAAATAACCCTGACAGATGTAAGCAAAGTAAACAATTTTTGCTAATTATAGTGTTTTATTTTCCTAAATATTGATTGATTAATTCACTACAGAAACAAAGAACTCAATATTTTACAATGAAATAATACTTATTAGTTTCATTTTTTCCCACAAAGCATAACTAATTTTTTATTGAAATTCATAATTTAGAATTTTAATATTAAAAGACCAGAGATATTATCTTTTTACGATAGAATATTGTTCTGACCCTAGCAAGAGTATTGTTCCGACTCTATTGGATACATAATTTTCTTTCCACTTTTTTCCCTTTTTCTAGGCAAAATGTTTTATAAAAAATATGTAAAAGATGACCGAATTTCTTAAAAATTAGTATTAACATTTCACAGCTTATACAATGTACGTAAAGTCTTCAAGACATCCATTCATATTTGTAATACTACAAGCGCAATATTGGAGGTTTTTGACGTGACAGTTTAAACCATGGTTAAAACCGTCAAAAACTTGCCAACCCTGGCTGGTCCAGACCCTTTGAGGTTATACTGTCATTATCCAATAATTCTGATACGTGTTAAAAATTCCACAGCTTTTCAGGAGCCCCCCTTTCTTTTTTTAAAGACACTTATTACTATGATATATTACCTTATACCTTATTACATGTGACTCTGAAATAAGGAGATCCATCCAAGTTCATATATATAGTTTATTTGATTTATTAACTGAATATAATTAACACCATTTATTAATTATAAGAGAGAATATGGAAAGGAGGGGGGGTTTGTGGGGGTGGACAGTGTCAAAACACACACACACACGCACACTCAGTCTCCTCTTGTCCCTTTTGACTTCATGACTAACAATTTTTCATTTTCTTCGCATGCCACGAAAGAAGAACACAATCTGAAAAAGAAATACACATGAGAGAAACGGTGACCATCTTGCAGAAAATAATTATTAAAAAAAAATAAATAAACGCTGATTTGAACAACATTTTATGGAAATGCAGCTCATAAGCCATAAAATGAAAGAAAGAAAACAAATATTAGCTTTTTGTGGGACTTGCACCCACCATCTTTGCCCGATGCTTTTACCCATCACGCTATGATTGTTAGAGCATTATTTACCGTAAATGCCGGCGTATAACATGCCCCTATAATTTTAAACTTCATTTTTTAATTTTTATGTATATCCTCTGTATAACGCACACCCTTTACTTTGCAATCACAGACTTGCTCTATGGAATCCAGAAAGTCTTTTACTTTGGAATAGGTTCAGATCGCATTTAACGGATAATACAAAGAAATTTATGGAAGAGTAACACAGCTATGGCAGTTATCCAGGCAAATTAACGCCATTTTTTCAACCTTTAGATGTGTGTATTAATAGAACATTCTAAGGAACTTTAAAACGATTTTGGAATACGTGGATGTTGGAAGGAGATAAAACATTTACGGATGGAGGTGACATGCGTCATGCCAGTCTAGAAATAGTGTGTGGAGCGGATAATACAAGCTAGCATGGAATGAAATTAAACAATTAAACCTGATATAATTAAAAAGTCATTTAAAAAATGTAGTATATCGAACAATCTAGATGGAACGCACGATAACTGTTTATTGATGGATCAGAGTAACAGTATGAAACTGAATTGGATCATGTGCCTTAAAATATTAACGGAAGATGAATAGGATGAATTTTTTATGCTGTCCGATAATGAAAATTGAAGTTTATAAGGTATGTCACTTCTTTTAAATAAACAACATTCAGGTACATGTAGAAATCTCATTTTTTTTTTATGCTCATCTTTTCCTTATTTTTAAATTTATCATTTTTATAACCGGTGTATAACATGCACCCTTCAATTTCGACCTTATTTTTTGTATGAAAAGTGTGCGTTATATGCCGGAATTTACGATATTCAAAACATAACTACATACACAGATTTACAAATGTTTAGAGCATGATTTCTTGGGGAATCACACACATCTTTAAGAACCAGTGATTGCATGACTTACAACTAGCATCGACTCAAAATTTCGTTCAACGGATCCATTTCATGGTGGTACCCAGTGCCCCCCCCTTCTTAGCCTATAAATTCAGAAATGTTAATTGTTTGCCTTTTTCTTCTAGAGAAAGGGGGGGGGGGGTTAAAAATTTGTCTTTCATAATTTTTTTCTTTTTTGCAAATTTAAAATTAACCTGCTTGTAGCAGACTTAATTATACATAGACTACAGACATTTAAAAAAAAAAAAAAATGGACAAAATTTTAATAAACAATATTAAAACTATTTTAACAAATTCGGCCATTTTAAATCTGTGAATTAATGCATCGTCATCTTTATTAGCTATTGCCACACAAATGCCAATATTCACAGCCTACCTCAACTGTCTGTTTAGATAGGAGAGACTGGGGAATAATGGGACAAAACAGCTTGTGCGCAAAATAAAATGTTTCTATGAAAAGTTTGCATACCACAGTAATACTACATCTTTGAACAACAGCAAGTCAACCATTGCAGTTAAGTATTAAGCAGACAACTTTTGGCCACAGGAACTGCTAACTGCACTCTGTACCTGTTTCCCCTGACCTCTTTTCACAGTATATTGCTATGCAACCTTAAAGAACCCAATAAATTATTTAACCTGCCTTAAATCTGAAAATTTACTTAAAAATCGCCCTATCATTACATACATATAAATGACTCTCAGAATTTTTAAAAGGTAAGATATAATGTTTAAAATATTTTTAATTATTTACTTTTTTTTTTAAAGCTTTATTTTTTTTTTGCCATACTTAAAAGTACCTTTAAAAGCACTGAATTTTATTTCTTAAACTTCTAAAATTTTAATGAAAAAAAATGTATATTAAAATTGTATCAATTACATATTTTATTTTAACCAACAATACTTTTAATCATATGATTAACATAAGTAGATCCTGTCACAGAAAGTAAGCAATTTCAAAAGAAAAAAAAAATTCCAGAGATATTTCCTTTTTTTTTTTTTTTTTTTTTAGTTTAAAAAAAAAAAAACAAGCTTAAATTGATAATAGTTGATTCTAAGAATAACCTAACTGCTAGCTTGACAATTTGCTTTCTGAAGACATACTTTCCCACAGTTAGCTTGCTTTTTGCTTTTCCCCTTTTTATGCCCCCCCCCCTTTTCTTCATTTAGTAAATGCTGAAAATTTCAGGAGATAAGATGATTTCAATATTTAGACTACCAAATTTTGTCAATAGTCTGAATTACAAAATTCTGAAATAACTCCACTTTTTTGTCTAAGCAAAAGAGTGGCATAATAAGATCGTGGGGAGGGGCGTAGGCCAAGGCGGCAAGATAAAAGCAAATACACAAGCTGGCAGAATGCTCAGCACTTATGAATGTGGCAGAAAACAAACGGACCGCACCGAACGCAAATAACCTCAGCTACACCGTAGAAGCAAAATGCCACTATTAACCCTCCAAGCGGCTGAGACGTAAAATCCCGTTCCCTTCATTCCAGTTTTCGCTGCAATGCATCTATAATTTAAATTATTTATAACACCAAGGCATCATAAAATATATTTCGATATTAAAGCTTAAGGGTATTTTAGGAGTTAACTTTTTAATAATTACAAATTTTCCTATCAAAATTTTATTTTTAAAAGACTTTTAAAACTGCATGAAAATTTTGCAGTGAAAACAACTTTACATTATTTGCCCATTTCCAAGACGCTCAGAGGGTTAAGCTTAATTTTGGCAAAAATATAACATATTTCAAGTACAGTATTCGCCAATCACTTGATTTTCAGATTCATTTTTGGAGATCCCCTATAATTTCAGAATTGCAAAACATTTTTTTTGCTAAGATACTTTATCATCCGTATTTACATGTGTTTAGTAAATTTCTGTAAATAATTATGAATAATGTATACTAAGAAAACCTAGTAAATTGCTCAGAAAAGAAAGAGAAAACTTGTGAATCTGCAAAACAATGCAAAGCATCAAGAAGAGCAATAACTATATAGCTGGCGACAAACTCTAGAATAATAGTTGTTAATAATTCACAACTATGTATTTATCAAACGTAACTACTGATATTTAAGAAAATTAAATTTTTAGATAACTTAAAAAAAATTTTGAATTTCCCAACCCTATTTTCTTTCCTCAACTGCTACGTGAAATGTACACGTACTTCTACTGATTGAGGTTCTTTCTCACTTGAGTCGGCAAAAACAAAACATGCCAGAAGGGGCACTTTTCAGGTTATTCGGCTTGAGCAAATGAAAACAAAGACTATGAAAAATGCAATAACAATATTTCAATAGGAAAAAATAGAACAATTGGAAAAGGCATTTTAATAAGTACTGTATTTACCCATGTATAAGTCGACGACCCCCCCCCCCCGACTTTCCCAATCAAGAAATTTGAATTTTTTTAAATCCCGTGTATAAATCGATCCCCCCATTTTCTCGATCAAGAAATTAATTTAAAAAGAAAAATACATTTATTCAAAATCATCTGGGGAAAAAAAATAAAGTACTAAATATTCAATAATAAAGCAACTTTAATTTTTTATAAATACATTTATTCAAAATTATCTGAAAAGCAAAACAAAAAGAAAGTTCTAAATATTTAATAATACAGATGACTATACAAAATTTACGTTTCTGTTTTCTATTAACTAAATCAGCCATATCAGTAGAAACAAGGAGAAAAAGTATTGTAAGATAAACGAAGTCATGAAAAAGTGCACTATGAAGAACGAGCATTTCAATTGCACATATAGGGGTGCTACATTCTCAGAATCTCATTCTAGGAGTCGCCCGGACCCATCACATCACTCAGACTCCAGCGCTGTTAAGGAAAAGAACAATTCATTCCTCTTTTTCCAGACTTGCCAACCTGGGAAAATCAAAATGTGTAAAACAGCGCGCGAACAGAAATTTCGACAGTTTTTGCTATACAATGCGTGAGCGTTATTTTTTACATTTCACCATAGAATGCACGAGTATCATTTTTAATGCATTTTATATCACAATTATTTGTTTGAAGTTTAAGTATTAAATAAAGCTAAGAACAATAAAAGAAAATGAAGTTGTTGAATAAAAGGCAAATCAATACACCATTTTCAACAATTTATTAATTATAATCACTTAACTGACTTGAAAAAACTCTCATTTTGACTGTGCTGACTTCAAAGAAGCAGCAGTAGCTTTTTCGCCTTTATTCAGGAAATCTGAAGTGAAAGTTTTCTAGAAGCAAGATTTTTCAATGTCGGCTTTCCAAAATCTTATTAAACAAGTTGCACCTCAATTCAATTCTGTTTTTCTGAACAATACTGAAAACCCTTTTGCATTCAGCATGGTCAGCTGCTAAAATAGAAACATTGTGTTCGATCAAGAAAGATGTAAATAACAGTTCTGCATGAATAACGTCCGACTGTCCCAAGGGCGGATTAAAGGGGGGGCGACCGCCCCCCGATAAAAAAGAAATTAATGTAAAAGATCCTAAATTGCTTCGATAAAATGGATGTATATGTCATCTTCTAACTAACCGCCCCCCCGAGAAACTTGCATTAATCTGCCACTGGACTGTCCGTCCTCTTTGAAAAATGTTTGTGGACTTTTGCTGCTGTTAGCACGTTTCGCATTTTCACTGTGTTTTGACGAACTCACGTGGCGAGAAATGTCAGTTTCCTCCGTGAGAAATTCTGAAATCACTCCAGCACACGTTACAATAAGCAAATTTCGCTACTTTGACATACTATACATGCCCATTTTTTGCTATAACTTTGTTTATAAGTTGTGCTGTTTTAGTGGCCATTACAGGTCATTTATCGAAAATAATCCTCAGAAAATCAATCGAAGTATGCTCATACTACTGTTTACCCCTGTCTCTTAACAACAATGCGAGCGTGCGCTGATGGCTGATAACAAAAAACACCACGTGAGACACACAAGTCACAGGAGAAAGACCTACTCCCTAGTAAGCGATTCTCCCATTCGCTCTACTCTATGACGTCATGACTGGGTAAACCAATTAAGAAATACTCGGCGTCCCATCTGCAAAAAGATTTTTTTTTCTTTGCCTCAGTGGCAACTCAGAAGAAAATTTTGATGCGCATTGTGTCAACATGGATGTGGGATGTGGATCATGGTGCCGATGATGTGCACTTAGATCCATATTGAAAAGGCAAAAAGGCCCAAGCATAGAACATCATTTCAATTTAAAACCTAATACATTTCTTTTTAATATCAATTTCAGTTTTAAAGAAATAAACACAAGTTAGGAAGAAAATATCCAGAAATGCGTAAAAAAAAAAGCGCTGTATGCGTAAAAGCGTAAACAGCAGCCGAAATGCGTAAATTTTACGCGTAAAGCGTAAAAGTTGGCAAGTCTGTTTTTCTCTCCTGGTGTGGAAATGGATGACGTCATTGTGTTATGGAATGCGGGATGAGAACAACTCTCTTTCAAAAGGGCATTTTTGACTTCGGATAAAAAATTAAAAATTACGGCCCCGTGTATAAGTCGACCCCCCTACTTCAAGGCCTTTTTTTTTTGTCTAAAATTTCTCGACTTATACACGGGTAAATAGGGTAATATCTGTGAGAAAGGTCTAATTTCATACATGGTCCATTTTGAAGAAGGGCCATTTCCAATCAATCCTATTTTTGTGATGAGGTTATTGTAATCAATTGTTTACAATAACATGAAGGGGCCATTTTAATAAAAGCATTTTCATAATGGGCAGCAAAATGATCCCAAAATCGTGATTGTTGGTAAATAAAAATAATAAGAAAAATGCGAAACCAGAATGATGCAGTGGTGTGTAAAAGCTCGATAAGGCAGTTCTGTTTCAATATGCAAGGGCTGCTGATGTTTCTGACAGATCTCCGCACAGACTCTGCTGTGTTGCATTGAGTGGAGTCATAATGGAGGAAACAGCGTAATGAGTCACAGCAAAATGCTCTTGAAAGTTAATGACTTTTTCTTTTTTTTGCCGTACAATTAAAAACAATTTTTTTTAAATATGCCAACAAAAACTATCCACGACACTGTCGCCATGTTTCTGCCACGGGGTCTTTTGGCATGCAATCACTTCAATTGGAACAGAGGTTTACCTTGGAAAAAACACTCAAAAAACTGGTGTCAGGGCCGGCCCTAACAGTTTTGCCGCCCCGGACAAAAATATAAAATGCCGCCCCCCCCCCCACAGTAAAATTACTATTAAAAGAAATAAATTGTTCACAGATTCTGTTTTCATGCCTATAAAACTGGAGATAGCTCTTTAAACATAACACAGCATAAGAAAAAACCATATTTATCAAAAACGACACATTAAGCTAAAAACCAAAAGAAAGAGAGAAAAATCAAGAGTTCTTTTTCTGACTTTTAATTCCGCGAAATTCCTGACTTTTTCTCTTAAATCAATTTTTCAACTAATTCATGTTTGATGGCCAATGTAGTTAAATTATTTAACGTATCTGGAAGAGTTGTGGAACATAAGAAATTTTTTGTTAACTTTAATTTTAAAAACTCTTCTCTGCACTTGCCACAATTATCGGCAAAGAAAGCGAAATTCTCGAAGCAGTTGCAAGATGTGCGTGTAAAATCTACAGTTGAAATTAGCTTTAAAATTTCAATTGGGCTTGCCTTTTTGCTAATAAGGCCGTAACTGACACTATTTCATTTACTAGATCAAGAGCGTTTATATTCTCTGATCCTCTATCGGTCAGCATTAACTCCACTCAGCATTAAGACTGTTACACTGTGTTAGAATGTTTAATTACCACTTTTTAGGAGTATCTTTTAACTCATATATGCCGTGCAAAAATTTAAAATAATTACATTGGGTACTTATTAAATTAAATCTGCATTCTAAGGTATTAATCGCTTTGTTTACTGTAAAAAATAAAACTATCTTGAATTTTAATTTAGGATCTTTCACCAGATCATCTCGTGCTTCGCAATCAAAATTAATATGTTACGTGGCTGCGTAAACTCAGTGTTAGCCAGAATACTATCTCGTCGGTCAGTTCTCTTGTATAACAGAACATTTCATTTAAAATCACATCCAATCGAAGTTCCTTTAAAAAAAATCTTCACAGTTTCTTAAGAGTTCTAGAGCAAGTGGTAAATCGTTGTCTTTTGACTGCAATAGCTTTCTTAATGGATTCACGGAATTGAAGATTTTATACCAAATAATAATAGAACATAGGAACATGAACTGTTTGAGAGAGTTAAATAATACTGAAGCCAAATCACTGAAACAAAAACTTAAAATTCTTTCATTAATTTTAACGGTAGCCTCATTGGAATTAGATTTGTCAATAACTTTATACCTTACCAAGAATGTGATTTGTTCGATTTTTTTGGCATCAGGAATGCAATCTAGAAAGGTGGGATAGTATTTGGCTTGTTGAATTTCATGTAAAGTGTGTAATTTGAGTCCAACTTGAAACCTTGTGAAAAATCTATGCAAAATGAGTAAATATTTGTCTGCACATCACTGAAGCGAATGAAATATAAACAACTGAAGTGAATGAAATTAATTTTATAACAACACCAAAAGTGGCAACTTAATTTAAACTGCAGGTGCTAAAACATTTCTGATTCATTTAAAAGTTTTGAGATTTAAAACTGTGTGTAAATGTATGTTCACCCTTTGTTAAAAAATGGCTCAATGGAATAGAATGAAATTTGGAATTATATTGAATGGTAAGTTAATTGAAACAGTAGATACCAAAATTGTTTTAAATAATTCATAGACTTTGAGATTTTGTAAAAAATCGCTTTAAAAAGTTTGTTCTGGCATCCATCAAAAACGGATTAAAAGAGAACAGAAGGAAATTAAGTCATGTGATGGGTAACAAAGCATCATTGAAGTTTTTAAAAGATTTGAATAAATTGAAAGGGTTTGTAAAAGTTTCATTGTATTTTTTCTTTTTTAGGGGGCGGGGAGAGGGGGGGGGGCGTCACTAACATTGTTTGAATTCTTCCTAATTATATATATATTATTTTGAGAAAATTTTGTGTGACCACTTCGTGAAAACAACTAGTGGTCAGACAAGAGGGAATGAAATGAAAATTTTTTTAAAAAGTAGGCGGTTAGTAAATTAAAATTACAGGTTTTTAATTTGCTACAAATTTGAATTATTTTTGAGGTATGACGTAACTTTGATAGTTCACCGCGCATCAAGTAAAATCATCAAAATATAATTCAATCAGACGTTGCAGTGTTAAATATAGGCTACTTGCTTTACAAAGCATTTTCCAGGTATTCTCTTTTCAGTTTAATATTCATTACTAGCATCTTCTTTTGCAACTTTAAATGACTTTTTGATGTAGGAAGCTCGTCCACTAAAAGAAACGTTAATTTTGAATGTAAAATATTTTCTCTATTGACAGTTTGTCTCAGTAATTTGTTACTCTCTAACCTTTAATCTTTAAACAATACACAAGAATTATAACTTTGCTTTCTATATTTCTGCAAGTACGCTAATTCCATTTTTTTGTACTCCTACAATGCAAACGAAATTTCGCGTGGTTAGTAAAAACCCATTAATGACGGATGGGTACATCAGCTAGTAAAGTTATATAGAATGATATTCTTCTGAATATTTTTTAACAATTCGTTTGGTAATACAAAATGTATTTTTCAAATCCGAGCCATAATGCCGCCCTGGACAGGGGTCCGGTTTGTCCGGCCCTAGGGCCGCCCCTGCTGGTGTTAAACGATAAAGTAAATAAATGTAAAAAACACACATAAGATGTTTACAGGTAAGTTGATACGTATGTTTCGGCCAAAAATTGTTTTGGCCTTCCTCAGTCAAAGCCCTTCGACATACGCAGCCGTTCCTTCTGCTGCTTATGTGTGTTTTTTTACAGTTTTTTTATTTACTTTAGAGGTTTAACTCGTTTCTTGGAATAGGGGAGGAGGGTTTCAGCAACAAAATGTCAAGAGAGGCATCGAGTCCTTACCTATTTTCATCTGAGCCACAGTTTTAATCTCAAGGCATCCACTCCATTCAGGTAGTATCTAAACAACCTCTTGTCTCGCACAAAGCCCAGATTTTCGTAGAGGCGGAGGGCTGGCTTGTTCGTTATCTCCGTCTCCAGGACAACCTGAAAATTGCAAGCATTACTCAAGGCAGCCCATTCAAATCACAGGGATACATTCGGTATGAAAAGTAGAAAGTGTACACACTGGTAGGTTACGCAACTAAAAGTTTATACAATAGGGTTCCCAAACACACGCGAGTTCTGTTACACGAGTCAGCATTTTCCTACTCTGCTCAGTCACACATATCTGTCTCCCCATGGTCTGAATGCTGCAAGTTCTGGCTTCCATTCCGAGGATGCATTTGCAATCCAGTCGTTTGCAGGATCACACATGCAACCCACATGACAGTTTATAATTTCTTCTTATGCGATGCAATGCAAATTAGCAAATTTGTTATTTGGCAACCGGTGATAAAAGGAATACTATAGGTTCAACTTTTAATAAATTATTTTTATTTTAAAGTTTGTCTCTTTATCACCACTGACTGCACACTCAGTGTGTTCTCCTGTAAGGGATGACAGGATTTGTCAAAAACTGAATTGCAACAAAAAAAAATCTGGAGTGACTTCACTCGACTTTCCGAACACTTACGATTAAGATCATGACCAAGCATTTACATAAATTTTAATCGATGAATCATTCAAATATATATACCAAATTGAAGCTCCATCGAATGCACCGTTTAAACGCTAGTGCAATTTCAAGAATTTCGTCCCATACGCCGTAATGTAAAAGAAATCTTTGTCGTAGCCCTGTAGAAAAACAATAAGTCCTATACACACCAAAATCAATACAGGTCTTGCGACGGTGGTTTATAATATATATATACCCAATTTGAGCTCCATCGAATGGACCGTTTAAACGCTAGCGCACTTTCAAGAATTTCTCCCCATAGGCCATAATGTAAAAGAAATCTTTGTTTTAGCCCTGTAGAAAAACTATAAGTCCTATACACATCCAAATCAATACTGGTCTTACGATGGTGGTTTATAACATCTATACCTAATTTGAGCTCAATCGAATGCCCCGTTCAGGAGCTATCGTGTTCACTCACATACACACAAACACACACACACACATACATACATACATCTCGTAAAAATAGCATTAATGAATTCAGAAGACCTCAAAACGTGTCCATACACCAAAACCTCGAATTCGAATTTTTTCATGATGACAATACTTTCCTTACAGGGTACATGTTCGGAAAGTAATAAAATAGGTTGGAACTTTAAAGGGATGAGGAAGTGGATACAGTTTCGGATCTGCCAAACCGACTCCGAGTTGAACAGAGGGAAAGTCAGCTGGATGCAAAGAAAAAGTGAGGTTGAGAAATAGCGCGAAAAGAAATCGGATGATTTTAATTTTAAACCTTTAAATTTGATAAAAGTATAAGCAATGATGAGAACATTGAGGCAGAGGTTACAATTCCTAACAGATTAAGAGTATCTCTGGCATTGAGACCACCACCCCCCAAAAAAGGGGGTTAAGGCATGGAGGATGACTGCAGACCCTAAAAAGAAAATGCCAGGTGTATGACATTGTTCCTAGACCACCTTAAAGAAGGATACAATGGGTAGCATTCAAAGGGAGAATGTTTTAGAGGGGATAGATTATTTTGATAGAGTTACACCTTTACTTAAGATTTTTTTTTTATGCCAATGCCAATGGTTTTAAAGAGTTAGGTCATTCAACATCTAACGTGTGTAAGGTTTAATAAAATTAATCGTTCTCTGTTTCAGAGAACATGGTTCAGACTTTTCAGGGCCAAAAAAAAAAAAAAAGCACTTTTTAAGGACCCCCAAAATTTTCTTAAGTAGGGTCTATCCACAAATGATGTCACGCTTGGAGGAAAGGAGGGCTGTGAAATTGTGACGAGGGGGGAGGGGGGGGACAAGATGTGTGACATTATACATTTACATTAAAATAAAAACATTTAAAATCAGAAAATTAAATTTGATTTCTAGCATTTAAATTTGATTTCTAGCATAGTGCTTTGTTTTTAAACTGTAAGTATATGTATATGTAATACAGCATGACATGTGCCAAGGGTGGTATGGTGAAGTGTGAGCAGGAGGCAAAGAATATTTTTTAAAAAGCATGACATTTATGGACAGCCCCTTATTACTTTCGTTATTACCAAACTTTAGATTTTCTTATTGTAAAGTTGGCAGGTTGTTGCTTTAAGTGCAAATGTGCCAATTTTCCAAAATTGAAAAGCCCACAATTTCTTGCACATGTATGTACAAGCAATTAATACAGACAAAATAATTCCTTTTTTTCTCTCAAGTAACATGTATGTCCATATTCCGTAATTTATGGCAGAAACGCTGCACCCATCGCACCCACGAAAATTGAGCTTAATTAACTAGAAAATTATCAGAAATGCTGCACCCGCAATCCCCTCCCTCCGAAAAAAAAAAAAGAAAGAAAGAAACATCGCACTGGGATGTATTTCGGGGGGGGGGGGGGGGGGGATAAGCGGTAAAAATATCTCCTTTCCCATATGTTTTAAAGTATTTACCGCTATTTTACGAAGCTTACAATTTCCATTTTCAAATAATCAGTGTCCGATTTTATATAAAACATCAGTTTTTATATTCACAAAGGCGAATTTATAGAAATAAATAAATAACTTGTAAAAACTTCTTGCATTCGCAAAAAGTTCGGACAGTATAGCACATGCTGATAAAGTGAAACAGCGATCCGATGAGCAGGCTCCAGTCAAAAGTAAACACTTTTTTTTTTCTCCGCGGACGGCCAGCTGTTGATTACGTAATGAGTGTGCTTCAGCGAATTGTTTGTTTTAAGCTTTGAATGTTGTGTGTTGTTGATATTTCTATTCATTTATTACTTTTGATATTTATAACATTGGGGTTTATTTTAAAAGCACTCAGCGTTTCCTGAGCTTGCCAATTACTTGTAGTGTAGTCGAGTTTTTACTTTAATAATAGCGTAAGGCAGTGTTTATTCGGTACAGTGCTCCTTCACAGGGCGCAAAGCCGCACGGCGAAAAAACAGAAATAACTTATAGATAAACTTTTAGATGAACTTTTTTTTTGGGGGGGGGGGGGTAGAATGGTTAAACTCGCACCGGGCGCAACAGACTAGTTTTGGTTGAGATTCAGTATTTTAAGAACAATCAGGCCCGGACTGGCTCCTAAGAGGGCCCTTGGCTATTGAAAAGGGGCTCCAACGTATGACGTCATCACATTACGGAAAGATCAATATGAACGCAGCTTGAGGCTGGAAAAGGGGAACGAAAAGTTTCGATGCCAGATGATTTTACGGTCGATTACCACTAGAAATTAAGCACTTTTTAAGCACCTTGCGGCTATACTGAGAAACTTTAAGGATATAGGTAAAAAATTAAGTACTTTTTAAGCACTTTTTAAAGGCCTTAAAAATGAAAAAAAAATAGTAAGTACTTTTTAAGGTATTTTAAGCACCGTCCGAACCATGGAGAATTATATTGTGCAAGCAACTGTTTGACAAAAATTTATAAAATAAGATAGTATTAATGGATACTTGACTTTTCAATGCTGAGCTTATAAAAAAGACCATTCAAATGAAAAAGTCGTGTCAAAATGTCACAATGCACATCGGAAGCGTTCCCGTGTCAGTGGTCAGCAATGTGTCAGTAAAATATATATTCCTTGCACAGCAAAATACATGACAAGGAAGATCCAAAAATGATTTCTGACTGCCGCCTAAGAGAGAAAACAAAAATGATTTCTTAAATCCGTCTGTTCTAGGGAAGAATGCCACTCTGAGCCGCTTATTGGCTGGCTCTCAAGACTCTGCCAAGCCAACCACTTTGAAGCAGGGTTGGCTTTTTACCGGTAAAAACTGGTTTTTACCAGGGCATGGTAAAAACTAGGTTTTTACCGGTAAAAACCTGGGAAAAAGGGGTAAAAACCTAATGATACAAAAAACTCCCTGAGTCATAAACTGTATATTAATGCTATTTATAAAACTGTATTTTCATGTAATTGATGTGGATATATCATCATCAGGACATCCTGATGATGCAAACTACATTATGTGATTGTGCAAACTACATTATGTAATAAGTAATATTTGTAAGCATTTGGTTTTCATTAAAATGGTTAAGATAAGTTCAGTGTAATAAAAGTATATTTACAATTTTCCTTTAAGTAAAAATTATTAAACTAGCCTGCATTACATAATTGTAATAAATATTGTAATGTGCCTTCTCATAATAATAGTTTTAATAAGTTTCATAATGATAAATGTACATTATCTATAAATTTGAATTCTTGTAAGATGAAAACATGGATGAAAGTTTTCTGTGTTTATTATATTCCTCAAAATGAACTATTTTCATATAGCATTCTTTTACTTACCAAATCAGACACTGAATTAGGTGAATATTGTTATATGGAAATGGAAATAGTGATATTAAATGTCCTGAACTTTTATCCCTGAGAAAATGAAAAAATAGCAGATAATCTTCATTGTTTGCTTGTGGATTAAGGCCGATTGACTGCACTAGGGTCCCAGTCCTATGGGAATACCTTCCTATTTCTAAGGGATCCTAGCCAGTATTTATGTGCGGTTTCTGAAAAAAAAAAAAAAAAACACACGGAAAACTCCAAACAGCTAGATCAACAGGCAGGAACCTGGCACCTCCCACCATCCAGTTTCGAGAGCAGAACCTCTCAGCCATTGGTGGAGAGATAAATCTTCAAAAAAGTGACAAAAAATAGTCGAACTAATAAGTTTTTCTCAAAGGTTGTAAAAACCCTGGTAAAAACATGTTTTTCTAAAGACAGCTTTGAAGCCAAATCAACGATGCTTCGACATAACTTTCATGCTAGACAACCCAATAGGCCGACTCCCTTCACGGAGAAAGATGCCCAACTTCCATACAGCAATGAACTCGTTTCGAGTCATGAAGAAAGCGTTTCTGGCATTATTCAGGAGATTTTTTACTGATCATTTCTAAGTAGCACAGCTGCCAATATTGAATTTGAAAATTAGTACAATTTAATGATCGTGTATCCCAGCGTATAGCATGCTCTATCGTATAGCACATATCCGTAAAATTAGAATATGTCAAGAAATTTATATTTTATCTTATGCATTTTATATTCAGTGTATAACACACACAAGAAAAAATTAAGTAATATTTTTAAGTTGAAAGTGTGCATTATACGCAGAGAATTGATATTTCTAACATCCTTTTTCTGGATGTAATACAATAGAAATAGAATGGGAAAAAGATGTGCAGGAGTAGCACAATTCAAACAATGAATGCACAATTCGAACAGCAGCACAATTAAATGCACAATTCAAACAATGAATGCACAATTCGAACAGCAGCACAATTAAATGCACAATTCGAACTGAATGAAAGTTTCAAAAACTTATTTTTAATTTGTTTGTGTATCATGTATTTCGGATTTGTGTGCTTAGCTCGAAGGCCGCTTATAAATCCACGTCAGAAGGAAGAACTTATTCAAGTGTATCCTTTATACAGGCATAGCAGACGATAAAATGCATTCATTTCATTAAAATCTGTGTATTCTGTAAGTTTTAGTCATCTGCCGACTGTTCTATAAAATAAAAACTTAATTGTATACTTTTTTTGTGGGAGGGGGGGGGGAGACAAAAGAAAGTTTTTATGTATAATATAGGAACAGTATTTTGTTTTGCACGATAAAAAGTAGTGTATATGCTAATCCAGGACTTTAGTTGTCTTTATTTCAAATTTCATCCAAATCCTGTCTAACTGTCAGCGGGAAAGAGTCATAAGCATACATACAAACATTGACATTTATAATATTAGTAGGATGACAACAATGCTTTCTCCTCAAACTACTGTCAGCATGAAAAAAATGCTGAAACTTACAACGCAGAATATTTTCAGTGGATATGTTTAGAAGTATTGAGATCAGTGATCGGTAGTTTTTTCTTCTGCTTTTCAGATTATATATTCTTCTCTAATACAAAACTGTTGTTCTTCAAATTATGTACAGTAGAGAGCCAGAAATCTGCACAGCTTGGGACCATGGCTACGGCGGATTTTAGGATTTGGCGGATTTCGGGCCATAAAGATAAATCATTGCATTTCTGATTTTAAAAAAGTTGAATACAATTACAATGAAATAAAAACACAGTCAAAAGTATTTCACTTATATTTTCACATTAAATACAGAAGCATAGGAGAAAAAAGAAAAAATTACATGAAGACTAGCAAAGCAAATGGTTTCAAAATTTCCTTATTCTAATTTTGAAAGCATGTTCAATGGTGATTTGTTTTAAAGTATTCTTTTTTTCTACTTTCAGTTTCTTTCTCTTATTTATTTTTGCAAATGGTAAATTATCATTAATTCTTGTTTTGTTACCAGGCTTTGCTGTCCTAAAAATTTAAGGTATTCTTCTCCTAACTGTAAACTTTTATTAAACAGATTTTATTATCATTATTAATATATAATTATTTATTATTATAAGTTTTCATCATCATCAGAATCCTATTTATCTAGATTCAAGACACTTTTCAACAATTTCATCACTAGTGGATGACTGCAAATTTCATTATTTACATCAGAGAAGGTGTGCGGATTTCGGACGTTTGCAGATTTTAGGCACTCGACTGTATTTAGAATTGCATAAATTATCTTATTACTAAATTACACTTCAATATTCCATTAATACAATTCATGAAACTTTAAACATATACAGTCAACTCTGGTTCTCTGAGGACTAGCAAATTTCATTCACTCTATCCGAAGTTCACTAAAGCCGATATTCCGATGTCTGATAACAATGAAACCATACAAAACTAGAAAATAGAATTTTATACAAGTATTAGATGTTTATTAAGTAAATCAAACATAATGGATTGCACTTATGGTTCTAGAACGAGTTGTTCTGTAAAATAAACAAAATCAATCACATTTATGGAAATAATGTACATTCCATTCAGTCGGAAAAGGTACTGTCGCTTTTAACCTGCGATATTGCATTTGAGAATGTAAAATGAAATCGTTTGAGATCAGGACAAAATTTCAGCTTTTGGTTCACTTTCAACCTTCTTTTGTCGTCCTGGGTAGTCCTGGGTTTGAGCCCCAGCTCTGGAATTTTTCGCATAGTTGGTAAAATAATCAGCCTATACACTCCAACTTGCCTAATATACTTGAAAGGTTGATATATTCACTTTCTAAAAATGTATTGCTATGTACATTTCTAACGTATGTGAATCAGAACTAAGGAACTGCGTTCACTATAGCCAAAAGTTCACTCTATCCGGAGTTGACTGTATTTCTAAAATTATATTAAAGTTAATACTTTTCATAAAAGAAAACAAATATATAAATACTAAACAGATAATTTAAGTAAGTCTAAATATATAAGGTGAAGAAGAAAGCAATTTCGTAATACAGAAGAATGTAATATCTGAAAAGCAATTATAAGAAGAAAAAACTATCACACATGTTAAGTTTACTTCTTGTTTGTTAACACAAACACTTTTAGCCTAGCTAGAATATTCTTGGTTTCAACATTTAATTATTCTGTATTTTTAATCCTACGTTAACGTGCTTTATTTATTTATTTTATGGTTTACTTGAGGTGAAAATAAGTAAAAAACTAATTTATATTTAAAATAAAGGTAAATTTTTATTCTTATGGCATCGAAACTTCAATAATGAAAGTTAAAAGAAAAATATTTTTTCTTAAGAAAAATGAAAAAGCTTGAAATTAGGATGCTCAAACGTAATACTCTAACCAGAGTTTTTCACATCAAAACATTAAACAAACAGTAGAATTCAAGGATATGAAGCAGAAAAAAATGCAGAGATCCACCGATCCACAAAATAAACAAAACCTCATGATAGTGTCATGTTTGCACTGTCTTTATGGAAGAAAAGGAGCTGAGCTTTGCAGGAAATAAACATTTCAGGGCTGTGCATTGTGTGCAGAAATTTATATTTTAGGAGTTTCACTCAAAATACACACAATTTACTTATCATTAGTAGAATTGTATAAATCATACGAAATTCATGCATTGTATGAAGAAAAAAAAAAACTGTACAATTTGGTAGCTATGAAGTAGTATGAAATTTGTAATTTTTTTAAGTATGTGTTAAAAATAAATGTTATGGAATAAAAAAA
This sequence comes from Cheiracanthium punctorium, assembly GCA_038373885.1. Lineage (NCBI taxonomy): Eukaryota > Metazoa > Arthropoda > Arachnida > Araneae > Cheiracanthiidae > Cheiracanthium > Cheiracanthium punctorium. The sequence continues at coordinate 262,583 of JAWZYV010017067.1, read as the reverse complement.
GTTTCTGAATGACAAGGCGAGGCCAGGCCACTCATGACGAGCTGCCAACTGAATACACATGTACATATATATAGAACATAGTACCTTTTCCTTTTTGGAAGTGTATAAGAAGGTGAAAAGTTTTGAAGGGTTAGTAACCCAACTATAAATTTGTTTGTAGTTCATTAAAAAGATTGAGTTCTTTTAAATACATTTTTTCGAACCTAGAACAATGTACAATCAAGACATCCATTCTTCATACTAACCTCGTCAGCACTGTCTTCAACCATAGCATCGATGGCTTTCAAAACAAGGTTGGAACCTGAAATACATCAAAAGGAGCCACATGAATAAAATATCTCTTGCTCTGCTTTTAAGGACACATTTCAAAAATCAAAACTACATCATTGTCAGGGCATGGGTAGCCTCACAAACGAAAAAAATAAAAAATATTTGATAGAAGAGTAGCACTTTCTCCAAAATAGATTATTGACAATGTAACAAAAAATGAAAAAGGCGCAAGATGAAATCAATTCATTTTCCCTTTTGCTTCCTCATTCTATTTTCTTGTTCTGTCTTACCTATAGAATTATACATTGATTGAATTACACTAATATCAACAGGGGTCAGTCCAGGTTTCTTTCCCAGGGTCCTATTTTTGTGAAATTTTACCAAATTTTGTGAATTTATAATTAATTTTGTGAATTTATACCTAATTTTGTGAATTTTTTCTATTTTTGTGAATCTTTCCTTATTTTGTGAACTTCTTCCAATTTTCTTTTTAATTTTTGAGCAAGAAAGCAATCACGAAATAGAATTGAATATTTTTTAAAAAATTAAAAAGAAAATGGGTATAGTTAGTTCCCTTAAAAAAAAGTTGGCCAAAACTGAATAATTCCTGTTCACCGAACATCCGGGATAGTCATACCCTAGAACAATATTTAAAAAAAAATTCGATTAAAATTAAAAATATAAAGCTTTAAATCTTTACTTTTAAATGATTAAAAAACAGATTTTATAATAAACGTAGGCCATGGTAGTTTTGATTTTAAATTGCAGGTACTAAACACTTTTATTTACACCCCAAATTCAAACTTTAGTAATTTTTAAATATTACAATGTCTGTCAGTTTCGACTAGAAATACTCTAATACTAACGATGTGAAAAATGCAATTTATAAATCTAGTTAAATTTCAACAATTGAAGGGAAAGCAAAAATAAGTTGCAGATAATTACAGATGGGAGAAATTAGCTAACATTTTTAAAAATTAATTTCAACTTGTACCATTAAAGAAAAATTACTTGTCAGTGTACACAGAATATCCCCAAAACACTGACCTGGGGTTTTATTCCTTAAATATTTTTCACAAATATTTTACAGTAAATCACAAATTTATGTTAAAAAAAAAAAGGCACAGAATTTTACAGTAATGATTATAATAAATGTTGGAAGATTAAATCTAAATAAATACAAATGTACATTTTTATATGGTCTCCAAACAGAAAATTCCCAGTCTGTAAGATGTGCCCATGCATTAATTAAGTTTAAAAAAATTAAGTTATAAATTTTCAGTCTTCTATCAAAAATGATAGGTTCTAGCAAAAAATTGCTCGCTATGGCCCTGCCTATGCCGATAGCATTTCTCTGTAGTGTACCCCTATGACCGCTCTTTAAAATGATATTAAATCCCAATAAAATCACTCCTATGCTTTGTTGTTCACTCCCAAGAATGAAAAAATGCAGTATTACACTATTTCTACCCCCCCCCTTTTTTCCAGCTTTGAGCAGTGATTGACCTATATTTATCCCATTTCACATTCTACAGTGTGGATTCTCGACCGATTAAACAGGGCGCGGCACCCGGCAATGTCCTTTTTCTCCCCCTATGGCTGGGTATGTCGGTCCGTTTTTCTTTTCTTATTTGCCAAAACTTTTTCTCCTTCCTTACCATACAGTTTTCTTATACAGGAGACAATACAATGAAGTCAAAATTGATGTTTAAACGACCCTTTACAAAACAGGAAGTATAACTGTTCCTTCAAAAAAATCCAATCAGCTTTTTTTTTTTTTTTTTTTAATGCAACGAGATAAAATGTCCTTTTATAAATAATTGTTTCTGTTTTCTTTTATTTGCGTGATCTGAAAGATGCCTTTGGAATGTTTGTTTTTTCAGCAATGTAAAAGGGCCATCTGGCACATTACGCTTTCAGTTGGGGGGAAAGAAGGGAGTTGAAAATGATTTCACCCGTAAGGATGTTATGTTTGATAAGTATGCAGTTGTGAATTAGTAAACAATAAGCTTAGACTTAGCCACGCAATGACGGCAGCTCCCGTTGTTTTGAATTGGATGTTATGCACTCTTGCAAGTTGTTCTTAATCATTGCTTTTAGTGTAATCATTACATGGCCTTTCTACTTCAGATTATTTATAGTTATTACAGATATTTACTAAACATTAGAGAATTACGGATTCTTTTCAAAATGCAAAACGAATTATTGCGAGTTAGAACGTTTGCGCGATTTTGAAACATTGCATTGATCTGAATTTATGTCTGTCTTTTAGAATAAGATTTAGGACTAAGTTAATCATTTTGAGATTGCATCAAACGATTTCTGAACATTTAATACATGGTGCATAAATGTGCCAGTTTGGAAAACAAAGTGCTTTCTTTAATCTCCTCCCAACCTGGCTGCCCTTTTTACATACGCCACTGGCTTTATTCATGAAGAACGTTGTAATTATCCGAGAATGACAGCTGTCATCACCTTTTCTTCTGGCAATGAGCCTTATTAATATTATAGTGGAACATGTCTTGATGTTTAATTTTTTGGCATAAACACAACTCACATGAAAAGAAATAATAAATGAGCGCTCGCTACTAGTCCGATTTTTATTCCCAGAAAGAGAGCTCCTACATAGCAGGTGAGGGGAACTTAGGAGGAAGAACAAACAAGTGCAGGCGTCTGCTTCAAACTGCAATCGTAGGCGGTGTAATTTACCCCCCTGGCTTAGGGCCTCCAATCAACCTACCTCCCGTCATCATCATCAACATTGTTTACATTTAGGCAAGATATTATTGGGTGTCGATCGGCGATCGCTAAATGATAATAATTCCTAAACTCAATTGAAAAGTGCAATAGTTATTTTGTGAAAGGGCCGTTTTGGTCAAACGGAATTTTGTGAAGGGTCCGTTTTTCCGATATTGAATTTTGTGAAGGGTCCGTTTTTCTGATATTGAATTTTGTGAAGGGTCCGTTTTTAACTTGTTGAATTTTGTGAAGGGTCCGTTTTCGGACCCGATTTCGACCTGGACAGACCCCTGATCAATATTCTACAGACATCCAGTATTTTTCATGTAAAAAGAAAAAAAAAGAAAGTGAAATAACTCATTTCCTTTTTTAAATCTCACATATTTTTTACATTATATTTTCTAGTTCTTTCATGATACGAATGTGGACTCTAGAAAAAGAGGTACCATCAGGGCATTTTTGAGTTCTCTGGATTTCACAATTATGTTCAGGCTCAGGCTTGTGAGAATTTTCTCCTTTTTTGAACATACTCCTTGTTTACAAGGAGTTTAAAACCTGTTTAAAGGTTTTAAAAAGTGATTCATGGGAGAAATCATGGACGTATATATGGGAGGGGTTTAGGGGTTCTGAACCCTCCCCTTAGTCTAAGCAAAAATGGTAATATTAGCAAATTGTTCACGTGTAAACTCAATATTTTAATGGGTAATAAATTACTATAAAGATTAAAAAATTGAAATGTAACTGAGAATTTTTACATGTTATTTATAGTAAAATTTACTGCCAATCAAATTTTACAATAAAAATGGACCCCCCCCCCCATAGCTGTGAACCCTTCCCTTGTGAAAGCTATAGCTACGTCCGTGGGAGAAAAACTAATTATTATCATTTAATAAAATTGAATATAAAGTACACTGAGAGTTTGCTTGTCTTTAATCAGGGTTGGCTTTTTACCGGTAAAAACTGGTTTTTACCAGGGCATGGTAAAAACTAGGTTTTTACTGGTAAAAACCTGGGAAAAAGGGGTAAAAACCTATTGATACAATAAACTCCCCAAGTCATAAACTGTATATTAATGCTATTTATAAAACTGTATTCTCATGTAATTGATGTGGATATATCATCATCAGGACATCCTGATGATGCAAACTACATTATGTGATTGTGCAAACTACATTATGTAACAAATAATATTTGTAAGCATTTAGTTTTCATTAAAATGATTAAGATAAGTTAAGCGTAGTAAAAGTATATTTACAATTTTCCTTTAAGTAAAAATTATTAAACTAGCCTGCATTACATAATTGTAATAAATATTGTAATGTGCCTTCTCATAATAATAATTTTAATAAGTTTAATAATGATAAATGTACATTATCTATAAATTTGAATTTCTTGTAAGATGAAAACATGGATGAAAGTTTTCTGAGTTTATTATATTCCTTAAAATGAACTATTTTCGTATAGCATTCTTTTACTTACCAAATCAGACACTGAATTAGGTGAATATTGTTATATAGAAATGGAAATAGTGATATTAAATGTCCTGAACTTTTATCCCTGAGAAAATGAAAAAATAGCAGATAAATCTTCATTGGTTGCTTGTGGATTAAGGCCGATTGACTGCACTAGGTTCCTAATCCTATTGGGGAATACCTTCCTATTCCTAAGGGATCCTAGCCAGTATTTATGTGCGATTTCTGAAAAAAAAATCCACGGAAAACTCTGAACAGCTAGATCAACAGGCACGACCAGGGTATGAACCTAGCACCTCCCACCATCCAGTTTCGATAGCAGAACCTCTCAGCCATTGATGGAGAGATAAATCTTCAAAAAATAGTCAAATTATTAAGTTTTTCTCAAAGATTGTAAAAATCCTGGTAAAAACATGTTTTTCCAAAGACGGTAAAAACCGTAGTAAAAACCGGTAAATACCGTCCAACCCTGTCTTTAATTTGCACAAACAACAAAATTTATGATATTCTATCAATGAAGTCATTGACTTTTATTTATCTATGAGCCACTGGCATACCGGAAAATTTTGCTGAACACTATAATTTTGAAAATCTGAAGAGTAACAAGTTAGTGGGTACATGCCAGATTTAGTAAGAGAAGGAATCGGTGCTTGTGTAAATGTCACTTGTCCTGGGTGAAAATGTAATGAAGTTTCAGAATGACTAAATATTTTTTAAGCTTTAATTCATGCTAGAGAGATTGTTCTACACTTAAATACTCCAAAATGACATTTTGTTGCTTGTAAATTACTTCATTAGTCTTTTTAGAGAAATATCTAGCAATACATCGCCAAAAATGACAAGCTTGGCAGTCATTAGGCAGTTTTTTTTTTTTTTTTTAATACATCTACAAAGGTTTTTAAATCATTACACAAGACATTTGTAATCTCACTTGAAATTTAAAAGTGAATTATAGCTTCTAGAGAAAACAAAGAAGCTCAATCTAAATTCATAGGTCACGAAGATTTTTTAAAAAAAGGACTACTGACATGCTAATCAAAATTCGAGAAATTATGAAATTTTTTCAAGTGTGACATCCATTTTTCATTACAGTCTGTTAACCTAACTGGATTTTTAAATTATTTTTAAACTCATGGCATCAAAATATCAATCTCACTTGCTATAGCTAGCTTTACATATTAAGAAATCTCACATGGATCACTTGTAACGCAAAAATTATGAAAAGTCACTAAAAATTGGAGAACGGGTCGATTTCCAAAATTATAAAGTTGCCTGTGGTCTTTTCCATTTCATTTTATAAATTTGCGCAAATTTCCATGACGATCCATTGAACCATGTAGAATTGTATTTGTATACTATAGATAGACCAACTTTCACATTGATACATTTGATAGTACTAATTGATCATAAGCATATAAGTATTTAAAGTGGCGTGTCAGTGATTTATCTAAGAACATAGCATTAGTTGTTCAAGGTCAGGGGCTATCGAGAATTCATTGGGAAAAGGAATAAGGGCTAGGAAAAATCACATAGTCAATTTATGGATGCCTTTTATCTATAAGTATATTTATCCAGTTCTTAGTTAGGTGTTGCAAAACAAGTTTTTATCTTATGTTTTGCAATTACCTTAAAAAATGAAAAGTTAAAATTCATATCTAAGTATTTCATTCATTTTTAAATAATTCATTTTGTTAGGGTCCGTTTTCAGCCGAGCCCCCACAAAATGAATTATTTAAAAATTAAGAGTTTCATCAATGAGTGCCTGTTCTACTGCAAGGCACTCATTTTATGAAAACAATCCCTTAAAGATTTCTGAATTCAATGATTTGAAGCTCACAAGAAAAGTGAAAAAAATAAGGGCTGAATGTTTTAAGGAAACTTGAAACCACGAAACTGAAAAAGAACACATACTGCGGCCGGACAAGTGGTTGAAATCTAGGCCAGATATTCGGTATCGGGCCAAACGGACATCTGTTGCATCACTATGAAATGGTACAGTTTCAGAATAATATAAATATCACTTTTACGTAATATGCTTGAATTAATGACATAAAACAAGCACTCCTTTTTCAGGACAGCTCACCTATTTTCCTCTTCCTGTATCTCTCGTCCACGGCAAGCATGGCGATGTAACCTCTCCGACTGTGTTTCTTATGTACATCGAGTTTACAGACAATGGCCCCGACACACTGCTTGCCATCCAGCGCCTACAAACAAAAAATCGGAACACTCATTGGCTGAAATGAACATTCATTTCTAGAAATGTCTAGAGATTTATCGGGAGAAAAATACAGAAAATAGCCAGTACTCTGACATTTATGTGCAATTACACTCAAAACTAACTATACATAAAGTTGCCAATATAATCCATTGACAAATTGAGAAACTTTTGTTACAGTTAATAAATAGGTTGAAACTAAAATGAAACTATCGAATGAAAATTCAGGATATCCAAAAAAGGTGGTAACGGGTTTTGATTTTTTTATCTATTACAGACAAGTGGGCTGCATAAATTGAAAAAAAGTCCAAAATAAGGTTGGAAATAAGACTCCGTTAAGAAAGCATTCCTCTCATTCATTTTCAAAAAGTGACTGTTTTAACTTTTACACGATCCCCGTACAAAAACATTCCCAATGAGTAATACAGTAGAAGACCCAAAATCCACACAGCTTGGTTCCAGACCTGGTGCAGATTTTAGAATTTTGCAGATTTTGGGTCATAATAAGAAATTTATTCTATTTCCACGCCCCTCAGAAAATAATAGGGAAAAAAAATACAATAGAGATCAAGGGAAACAAATCATGTTACTTATAATTAGAAACATGATTAAAAAAAAATACAGAGGATTCATGCAATATACAAAATTATGAGATTATAGTACAAATTATTTAAACATGTATATTCAATAGTTTAGGACTTTGGGATGTTCTAATTATAGTTTTTTTTTTTTTTTTTTAAATCATTATCTTCTGTTCCGTAACACAGCTTTGCTGCTCTACAAATCTGAGATATTTCTTTCTCAGAGCCTAACCTTCATTCAATGTTAATTGATCCACTTTTTGATCATCCTCACTTGTTACTGTGAGAGTCTGCGTCATGTGATCGTAAGTCAGTGTCCATTATGTCACTGTCAGTCATTTGAAAGTTATCAATGTTAAGATGAGAGCTCACAGACTCTTAAGTTTTTCAAGTGGGAATAGCTTATTTAGTTTTACTTTGCGGTTATACTGTAGTTTTCTGAATTGGCAGCTGGCAGGGCAGATTTCATTGTTTACATTGAACAGAGAGTGCAGATTTTAGAGAATTGCAGATTTTGGGTCTTCTGTATGTGCCCCTTAAACTCATGAGCTGATGTACCCAACTGGAGCCTTTCATCCTACAAAGCCGCAGAGATATCTTTAAAGAAAGGAGATCACAGACTCTACATGATTTTGTATGTGAACGTTTATTCCTAGAGATGAAAAAAGATTTTCTTTCATCATTTCTGTACGATCCCTGAAATGCGATCCTTCGACGTGATTTTTTTCCCTTCGAGAGCCATGGAAAAGGGGTTTAAGTCAGCGTTCTATGGATCTTCCTCTGACACTTTTTGAGGTATAGTTCTCAAATTTTATAGGTCACCTCTTTAGTGATAGGGCATATTTTATTGACTGGGAATTGTTTCCTACGGAAGTCGTATGAAAATTTAAAAAGTGTCACTTTTTGCATATGAACGAGAGGAAATTTTTCTTAACAATTCTTATTTTCGACCTTATTTTGACCATTATTACAATGGACACAGCCTACTTATCTCCACTGTTAAAGAATTAAAGCCCGTTAAAGCCCTTTTTGGGACACCGGTACAATGCCATACATAAATATGGATAAAAACACAATTTATTTTAAAGAAGAAAAATATTCTTCCCACTGTAGTAAAAAAAAAAACTTATTTTCCAGGTTAAGTTGGAAAGTTGCCCGGTTTCATGAAAATAAGTACTTTTCACCGAGCTTTCACTGGGATAATAAGTCAAAGCAAATTTGCCCAAGTTTTCCAGATTTTCAATGTGCCATATGAATCCTGAATACATACAGACATCAAGAAAAATGGATTATATAAAAAAATATAACAGTAAAATTATAATTTCCAATTTTTTTTTTTTTTTCTGAGGTAAGCAGGGGTGGCCCGACATGGTAAGCAAGGTAAGCATTGCATTGGGGTGTCACTTTGATTTCAAACTCAACATCCGAAAAAACTTGATCTAGAGCATAAAAAGGGGCACCTTTCTTACATTGCAGAGGGGGCACCCTGAATCTTAGGGCTGCCCCTGGAGGTGAGGTAAAATGATGGTAAGGTTTGCGAAGTTCTACAGGATACGGACATTTCTATTTCTCCTTTAATAAATATTCCTGAAATAACAGTTATAATCAATCAAACTGACATTTTAATGATACTGTTCATTGTCAGGGAATCAAGTAAGTAACATTTGCCACATATTCAGCAATTCCGAATTTGGTAATGGTGGACATTATTTCTTCAACTAAATATTTTGGGGAAAAAATCCTTTCTTCTGTACATTTTCAGGGGTGCATTTAAGAATACATTGAAACGTAAAGCTTTTTATTCATAGTATGAACACAATTTTTAATAAAAATATACAGTTATAAATCTATTACCCCCATTTTCCTCAAGGTGGTGGTGGTGGGGGGGGGATGGTAATAATACTTGTCTAAATAAAAATGATATGAAAAAAAGTATCTTGGCAACATTAAAAATGTTATATTTTGAATCTGTGCAAGTCAAATGTATGTAATATATATCAATAGTTTAATTAACAAATTTAGCAGTTAGGTTTTAGTATCTTAACAAATGCATGATTTTCCCCGCTTTATCCTATTTCTTTTTATATTCAAGAAAGGCAAGTCCAATTTTTAAAAAACTTTACCTAATTATCACTATTTTTATAATTTATACAATGGGATTTCTGTAAAGTCCAGGCAATGTCAGGTTTAAGACATTCTACTAACAATGATAACACTATTTGACTTTCTGTAAAGCTTTAATGTAACAGATGCACCGAGTTGTGCTGCAAATACATGATATGAAATGAATGCAGGGAACAGCTTTAGTATGGTCCCTTTTTGGCAATTTTTTGATTTGGCGACAAAATCTTGTCGCCAACCCAAGTTTGCCTTGCCGATGCCAATTGTAAACAATATGGCGGATCGGATGGCGCTGGTTCCGAGATAATTGATCGTCGCCGTTAATTTTGCTATGATTTATTTTAATGGCTTTTAAATATTTTTATGAAAAAAAATTAAACAGATAACAAGCTTACATGTACATATAGATTCGGTTTAATAAAATTTAATAACTTTTCTTTTTGTGTGAGGGGGGGCTGTGCCCCCCCTCAACCCCCCCCTTTCTCTTTTTAGTAGATTAAATTAAACAATGCAAACAAATAATATTCTAAAGGCAATACCTCACAAAAATAACAAATAAAAAACATTTTAGCATTCTGACAAAAGACTACGTAAGCAAAATAAAGAACTAATTCAAATCATAACGAACAATGCTTATCTCATACCTTAATTAAAATCGCTAAATTGTTTCAATATTGAAATAATAAAATCAAAATATCAAATATTATATTAATAACGGAATTATTTGTTGCTCCTACCATTAACAAATAAACAAAGGTAATAATAACAAATAAAAACAAACAATGCTTATCACATACCTTGATTAAAATCTCTAAATTATTGCAATATGGAAATAATAAAATCAAAATATCTAAAATTATTTCACTGTATAAAATATTAATAACGTAATTATTTGTTGCTTCTACCCTTAACAAATAAACAATCGAGTACGCAAATATTAATCTGAAACGTACTATCAAAAGAAAGCTTATTCATACAAAACTGTATGTAAACAGTCAGTATGAACCTGAACAGCCGTTTTAAATTTCAAAAATAATTAAATAATAATAAAATTTAATGTTAAATAAAGCCATTAAAATAAAACCATAAAGCACATGGCAGATCAAGCATTCGAACGAACCTCCCGCGCTAAGAAATACACGGGGCTCAAAAAGTTCATGAAAGGAACAAACGGTCACGATTTGCCGGACGAACACGAACGTATCCGTGACGTCACGGAAGAATCCACTTTTCGCCCGAGGTTAGGGTTACCGCTCCGGAGTATCCCACGGCGGGGTTACCATATTGGCATCCTTTTCGCGCCAAGAAAAAGTCGCCAAAAATAAAGCGCGCCAAAGGGACCATACTAAAGCTGTACCGAATGCAGAACTTTTACCAAACGTGTAATGCCATCTACGACCCTCTTATTGAGTGATTCCACTAACACTATCACTACACATTTCAAAGGTTTTCCCCTATCTCCAAAAGAAACATATAGCTACACATATAGATTTAATACTTAATTCCTCTGGAAATATATTTGCCATTCTCCCATGGCCATAGTCAGTCCAGCTCATTCCTCTGCGGGAATGACGGTACAGCTTTAGTATGGTTCCTTTGGCGCGCTTTATTTTTGGCGACTTTTTCTTGGCGCGATAAAGGATGCCATTATGGTAACCCCGCCGTTTGATGATCGGAAGTTAAGATACGGTAAACTTAAACCCAGCGGTTTGTTCCTGGAAAATGGCGATGCAATGTGCTTTATGGTTTTATTTTAATGGCTTTATTTTACATTAAATTTTATTATTTTTTAAATTTAAAATGGATGTTCAGGTTCACACCGACTGTTTGTATACAGCAGGTATGGGCAACCTTTGAAAAGTTGTGGGCCAAACTTTAGGATGTTAGCGAAGTCGAGGGCCAAACTTGCGGATTTTAGCGAAGTGGCAGGCCATATAATTTGGATTTATAAGGGATATTGAATGGTTTATAGAGTTTTCAAATGTTCCACAGGTCGGTTCAAAAGCCGTGGCGGGCCACATCCGGCCAGCGGTTGCCCATATGCGATATACAGTTTTGTATGAATAAACATTCTTTTGATAGTACATTTCAGGTTAATATTTTCATTCTCGATTGTTTATTTGTTAAGGGTAGAAGAAACAAATAATTCCGTTAATATTTTAAACAGTGAAATAATTTTAGATATTTTGATTTTATTATTTCCATTTTGCAATAATTTAGCAATTTTAATCAAGGTATGTGATAAACATTGTTTGTTTTTATTTGTTATGATTTCATTTGTTTATTTGTTAAGGGTAGGAGCAACAAAATTTCATTATTAATATAATATTTGATTTTATTATTTCAATATTGCAATAATTTTGCAATTTTAATTAAGGTATGAGATAAGCATTGTTTGTTATGTTTTAAACTAAATCTTTTCTTTTGCTTACGTAATCTTTTGTCAGAATGCTAAAATATATTTTTTGTCTTTTTTATTTGTTATTTTTGTGAGGTATTGTCTTTAAAATATTATTTGTTTGCATTATTTAATTTAATCTACTTTTAATCTAATCTTTATATAAACATTTACACTATAGGGTGTGTTATATAGTGTAAATGTTTATATAAAATGCGTATTTCGTAAATTGTGTTAAAATATTTTAAGAAAAAAAATACAGTTGAGTGCCAAAAATCTGCCGACCTAAAATCTCCAAACGTCCGAAATCCGCACACCTTCTCTGATGTAAATAATGAAATTTGCAGTCATCCACTAGTGATGAAATTGTTGAAAAGTGTCTTGAATCTAGATAAATAGGATTCTGATGATGATGAAAACTTATAATAAATAATTATATATTAATAATGATAATAAAATCTGTTTAATAAAAGTTTACAGTTAGGAGAAGAATACCTTAAATTTTTAGGACAGCAAAGCCTGGTAACAAAGCAAGAATTAATGATAATTTACCATTTGCAAAAATAAATAAATAAGAGAAAGAAACTGAAAGTAGAAAAAATGAATACTTTAAAACAAATCACCATTGAACATGCTTTCAAAATTAGAAAAAGGAAATTTTGAAACCATTTGCTTTGCTAGTCTTCATGTAATTTTTTCTTTTTTCTCCTATGCTTTTATATTTAATGTGAAAATATAAGTGAAATACTTTTGACTGTGTTTTTATTTCATTGTAATTGTATTCAACTTTTTGAAAATCAGAAATGCAATGATTTATCTTTATGGACCGAAATCCGCCAAATCCTAAAATCCGCCGTAGCCATGGTAACAAGCTGTGCAGATTTCTGGCTCTCTACTGTATATAATAGATGTTCCCATAACGGGAGCTTTGGCACTTAATGGGTTAACACTGATGCGAGTACTCAACGGAATTTTAATAAGAATTGAAGCATTATTGTTATTACTTGATAAACATGGATCTAAAGAATTAGAAAGTGCATTAAGAGTTTGCAACTATCTGTCTTTCATTTGCACAAACGGCAAAATTTATCGTATTGTATCAATGTAGTAACTGAATTTTATTGATTTTTAGCTGAAATTTCGGGCTCGGGCTCCGACTTAAATAATATTGCTCGGGCTCGGGCGGGCTCAGATTAAAAGTCCTCGGGCTCGGGCTTCAAAAAATGAGCCCGAACTCATCTCTAGAACCCACCCGTCTCAAGAGAAGGGGGGGGGGGGTCCAGGTTATTGTGTAACCGATAAATAATAGGATGTGTTAACTTTTGGGGTATGGGGGAGAGATATGGTGTTATTAATTATGATTAGTAATTAATGTAATAATAAAATATTGATCTATGAATTAGTATGCATCATTTCTATTAATGAATCCCTTGTTCATTCCTCACTCAAAAATTTGAGAACTCCATTTAAAATGAAGTGTTTGGAAGCCTTCTGGGGTGCCATTGCAGCTGCAAAAAATTTTGTATGAGTCAAAATTCATTCAAGTGCTATCATTAAGCACTTTTTTTATTTTCTTTCTTTTTTCTGTTTGTGGGCCCGCCCTCAGCAGGGAGGGCCCACCCGTCTGCAGACAGTCGGACACCCTGGCCAGACCTTCACCCAAATCATTCTCCTTTAATACAAAATCGGTACTTGCGTATTATCCTGGCAGTCATTCCTGCCAAGCTATTTTTACTTTCCGAACATGTACCCTGTAAGGAAAGTATTGTAATCATGAAAAAATTCGACTTCGAGATTTTGGTGTTTTTACACGTTTGGAGGGCTTCTGAATCCATTGATACTATTTTTACGAGATGTATGTATGTATGTGTGTATGTGAGTGAACACGATAGCTCCTGAACGGAGCCTTCGATTGAGCTCAAATTGGATATATATGTCATAAACCACCGTCGCAAGACCGGTATAGATTTTGGTGTGTATAGGACTTATAGTTTTTCTACAGGGCTACGACAAAGATTTCTTTTACATTATGGCCTATGGGGAGAATTTCTTGAAAGTGCGCTAGCGTTTAAACGATACATTCGATGGAGCTCAAATTTGGTATACAGGTTATAAACCACCATCCTAAGACCGGTATTGATTTTGGTGTGTATAGGACTTATAGTTCTCCTACAGGGCTACGACAAAACTTTCTTTTATGTTATGGCATATGGGGAGAAATTCTTGAAAGTGCGCAAGCGTTTAAACGGTGCATTCGATTGAGTTTCAATTGGGTATACGTTTGAATGATTCATCGATTCAAATTTATTTAAGTGCTTGGTCATGATCTAAATCGTAAGTGTTCGGAAAGTCGAGTGGAGTCACTCCAGATTTTTTTTTGTCCAATGTGCCTGGCAAACGGTTGCCAGTCGTATTTCGAACCCTCCATCATTTCCTGTGTCTTTAGCAAAAAAATCGCTCCTCATTGTAGTGAGCTGCCAGGATCCTACGCAAGTACCCCAAAATCGGGTACAGCTTTTGAAACCCTTTTATCTTTCTCGTGAGATAAATGATTGAATGACCAGCCATCATTACCTTTTTTGTGTGTCGATGGTTCTGTCAGTATTACTGTATTGAGTGCTGTGCAATTTAGATTTATTATTCTATTTAACCATTGCTTTGGGAATCGGGTATTAGTGCAACTGTATTGATTATAAAGAGGGTACTGGACGTATCATCCCGGTGGTCTGCCAAGACGAGCGATATTTTTTGCCAAGAGAAATGCCGGGCTTATGAAATGATTAATGGTTTTAAATAAGATTGGCAACTCATTTGTCAAAACAGTTGACGGAAAGTTAGTTGGGTGGGAATGACCGCCGGGATAATGCGCAAGTACCATACAGAGCAAATAAAGGAGGGGTTGGGGGTCAGAGCTCTCCTCCAATGGACCGTAGGCTAGTTCAGCAGTTCCCAACCTTTCAGCATTGCAACCCCTCAACAAAGGATCACTGGGAATGACACACCTTTACTACAAAATAATGTTACCCGTAAAACCAGTGATCGGATGAACATTTTAAGCAAAAATAGATATCTTATGGAGTAAAAGTTAGAATTGATAAAATGATCTTCTCGATTTAAATCTGCATTACAACTTGCCTCTTGGCTGTTTCTCTCAAGCCCCTTGCAAATGCTCTGCGGCCCCCATTGGTTGAAAACTGCTGAGCTAGAAAATCAAAATGTATTATACATAAACAAAAGTATACATTCAGGGTTGCCACTCAATTTCTGAAAAAAAATTCCCTGACTTTTCCAGGTTTTCCAGACCATCATGTGGTAAAAATCCAGACTATTTTTTATGTTTATGATGTCAACTTTGTATATTTTCTTTTATATTTTTAGCTTCCCAAAGTAAGGTTAAACGTTGTTTGTTTACAAACACTGATTTTCCAGTCCAAATTACATGATTTTCCAGGTTTTGGGCTAAAATTTGCAATTTTCCCTGACTTCTCCCTGACTTTTTTTGCCAAAATGAAATTCCCTGACTTTTCCAGGTTTTCCCTGACCAGTGGCAACCCTGTACATTTCCGTCAAACAAACATAGCATCTCGCAATAAATGGCGACATTCAATTAATTTGTCGCCAGGCCAAAAAAAAAAAGGGGGAATTCCACTCTTGCACTCAGAAATGCACAAAGGGGAAGCCTTGCATTGCACCTAAATCCTCCTTTGAAAGAGCAAGATCGAGGGCGCGTGGATATACCTACCAGAAAGCACAATTTGGGCCAATTATGAATAAAATATCTATAGGTATATATCGAGTAGGGTTCAGACAAATCTTTCTGAATCAATCTCATGATGTCTGGCATCTGACTTTCCGAGTCGTAGCCCAGATACGTAATGCTGTCCCCTTCGCAACAGTTCGAACACACGACTGCATTTTCGGGACTGCGGTCACTTTTAGTCCTCTCATCACTACACGTCCGATTGTTTAGCGGGTGGTCCAAGTGGCTGTTTAGAATTTGGTTGTAGTTATTGCATCGCTTTATTCCGTTGACACTGATGTGGACGCATTTCATGTCGAGCTGCTTGCAACAGCCGTTGATCAGTTCGCAATTTTCGGAGTTCTGGGAGTGGAGGCGCAGTTTTTCGTTCAGTTCCTCCGACAGTGGACACTGGCCATCGAAGTCTTCGTTGAAATGGGTGACCTGGGAATCGCTCTCCTTCGGCACGTACAGAGATTTCACGTTCTCCACATTCATCTCCGTATCTACTACAACACTCGATTCATTAAGCCTAACTGGTATTTTCCTTATGCTCACGTCCACGGGAGAAAAGTCTTCCATTATTCCCTACTCAGTAGTGTGTTTGCTGCAGCAACAATTGCAGAGCTACATTACTGCGTATCCACAAAAAACGGGAAGATTCAAAGAAACTTTCATACAAGCAACATCAAAACATTCACCACTTTCCTTTCGATAACAAGGACGATATTACGAGATAAAAGTTTACTTCATTTCACTTCACCCATTCAAGGCCTCACGCGGCCATAATTTGAGGAGAACGAATCCATTTCCTGTGACTCTTGACGTAGAGAGCATTTTCAAGTGACGTCATCTCGATTATAGCCACATGCAACCAGCTTAAGGCGGCCAGATTTTTGTAGTCAGAATCGGGGACATTTATAATTAATGCAATAATTAACAGTAATTTAATTGAAAAACAATGCAATAATTAAAAATTGTCCCCAGTTCCATTTTTACATTCTGGGGACAATTTGAAAAACGTCCTGAAAATGGGGACTGTCCCCGGAAAATAGGGACGTTTGGTCACCTTAAACTAGCTTTAAGACTTTTAAGCACACTTTAAATGCTCAATTTTTAAACATAAACCGGCTTAAAGTCTCAGCCAGATGAACAAAAGGAATGGGTCTGGCTTAAACTAAACCGACTGGACCTAATACCGCTTATAAATCCACGTCAAAATAACACAGGGAGGGTGGGGGCTCCCTGGGGGTCTTTTTAAGGGGTCCTAAGCCGTATTTACACTAGTTTCGGAGAAAACCACGGAAAACTCCGAACAGTTAGGTCGACAGCCGCGCGATCCGCGATGGGGCCTGAACCCAAGACTGTCACACTTCAGGACTGTTTACATGTGAAAATGGAAAATCCCGGGTTAAAGCGGAGTACAGGAGAAAACTCGCAATGCATCATGGGAAAGCGGGGTTGACTCTGCATTAACCCTCCTTTCGACCAGGAATCTTTCTACCCCGGATTTATTCCCCTAAGTAGGGAAGCGGGGTAGAAAGCAGTGTAAGTCCCGGGATTTACTCCGCATTTTTGCACATGTAAACGGGCCCTTCCACCGTCTACCATTTCCAGTAACTCAAACACTGTGCTATGTTGAGGCTGATTCCATGATCTGTCTAGAGCAGCGGTTCCAAACCGGTGGCCCGCGAGACGTGAGAAAAACTTATTTTTGCTCCAAAACCTATCTATTTTCGCTTAAAATGTTTATTCAAACTTTACCGATAGCATTAATTTGTAGAAAGTTCAACTCAATGTTCATTATTGAAGAATTTAAAAAAAAAACTGTATGCTGAGGACTGTGAGCAGGGCCGCCATCGTAAATTATCCTTTCTTTGAAAGGGGGGGGATGTTAAAAGTTGGGAACCGCTAGTCAAGAGTAGAGTAGAGTTGGGAATATCGTTCATTTTAGCGGATTCCGTCCCATTGGATTAAGGTCTTTATGCAATGCAAACGAGTCCTACTGCTTAGATCTTGTCGCAACGAGTCCAAACTTGGAATGAAAGAGCGCCAGTAGTGGCGCTAGACTTTCCCCGATGGGGGGGGGGGCAGAGCCCGAGTCCAAACCAAAACTGGGCCCAGGGGCCAAATATGCATTCGGGCCCTAACCCTTGTCTTTTGAATTATTGACAAACATTTTTTTTAGAAATTTTGATGCCTTACATTATATTACATAAACATATAAATCAGGACGTCAAGACACGATTCATTGTTTGTCTTACTATGTTTATTAGACAAAAAACTAAACAGTGCTAATTTTCATGAAATAATATTTTATGGAAATATCTGTAAATTCTTTAATTAAAACTAAACAACAAAACGGCCACTAATAATCATACTGCCCTTGGGCGGTGGCCCAGTCGGCCCGATGTTAATCCCGCCTCCCGGTCGGCCTGTACGTTTCTAAAATCTCGAGCCACTTTAAGAGTTCGGTTACGCTAAAATGATCTATAATATCCTTGAATATATGCTGAGTGGCGTATCAAGAGGTGCTCACCTCCGCTTATCGAACGACATTCTTGTGCACAAATTGTATGATATGGAAAATATGCAACTAATTTGCACCAATTGAGAATATTTTACTTTAGAAAATGATTTGTATCACAAGTAAATCATTATTTCTTAAACTAAAAATATCCAAGATCCAGAGAAGTTTCAAGGAGACGGAGTTTCTTAATCATTGATTTTATCATGTCTTCTTAATTTACATTACACAAATATTTTCCCCAAGGCCTCAGGAAGCGAAAAATTTCCGTAGGGAGAGATCTGCAGTGCTAAAATTAAATTAACTGATATTTGTCATACAAATATACTACAAAATTGATTTCAAAATCAGTCGTTTGTCCCGATTTTGGCCAATATTGCCCAACATGAGTGTTGCGATATTGAAAGTTTTAAAACGTGTGCTGCTTTTAAGTTTATATTATGCTTATTTCCCTATGAGTAGAGTCTATAAATCACACATAACATTATTTTAATTTTGATTCCTCCCATGGAAAAATAAAAGAGGCAGATCGGCATCGGCCAATACTGATCCATCTCGCCAAAAACGGCGTGATAACCATAACAGTCACTTCAAACTTTAGTCGTGTCAAGTAATTAAAAAACTTTGTAAAAAACACACATAAGAAGTAAAAGGAAAAAGGATACGCGTTTCGTTCAAAAATTGTTTTGAACTTCTTCAGTCCAAGCCCTTCGACGTAAAGAACACAGGGAACTGAAAAGAGAAAAAAAAATTCTTTTCTCTTTTCAGTTCCCTGTGTTCTTTACGTCGAAGGGCTTGGACTGAAGAAGTTCAAAACAATTTTTGAACGAAACGCGTATCCTTTTTCCTTTTACTTCTTATGTGTGTTTTTTACAAAGTTTTTTAATTACTTTATCGTTTAACATCAGTATTTTGAGTGTTTTTTCAGTTAGTCGTGTCACTCTGAATTAGATTGGCATGGTTGTTCAGACGCTGGCTTCCACGCCTTTCCGTCTAGCGTCCCGAGATCGATCCCAGTCGCGGACGCTAGACGGAAACAGATTAAAATAACTTAAGGGCGCAGCGTACAGGGGGAAATTGCGTGGGAAAATAAAATATATGGGGCGAGATCGCCAACCGGCGCCCCATGTATTTAGGAATTTTTTTTAAGTTTGAATTAAGCTTGCTATGTCAGCTTACATTAAGCTTACACGCTTGAAATTTTCAAGCTTAATTCAAATTTATTGACTTGATAAATCAAGCTTACTGCAAGTTTGATGCCAATTTGCTGTGCTGTCTGAGCTCGAACATCGAAATTCTTGTTATCTCGAATAAATGTGTTTTCCCTTACAAATTGACTCCCGCCCAACCAGTGACAGA
Source organism: Cheiracanthium punctorium (assembly GCA_038373885.1). Classification (NCBI taxonomy): domain Eukaryota; kingdom Metazoa; phylum Arthropoda; class Arachnida; order Araneae; family Cheiracanthiidae; genus Cheiracanthium; species Cheiracanthium punctorium. Next base: position 243,159 of record JAWZYV010017067.1, on the reverse strand, counting down.
GCGATAGCGCTTTGAGCTGGGCGACGGAAGGTGCCTGGTTCGAAACAAGGTCGCGTCTGCTGACCTAACCGTTCGGAGTTTTCCGCGTTTTCTTTACGGAACTTCCGGTTAGGACCCCTTAGAAAGTTCCCCACGGAGGAAAATCCCACCCCCGCCCTAGATCCCTAGCATAGCTAATTGGCCGTAACCTACATTTCCATTAACAAACTAATTCCCTTTTATTTCACCTCGTTATCTCAAAAACTCCATGTTTTGAAATTTTCTGGTGCCTTTTATGTTTCGAGATTATACTGTAATGCGTCCGTAAATTGCATATACAAAAAACATAAAACCTTGTTAAAAGAAAGCTAAAATAACCACTGCTCTTTTGTAATGGAAGAAAATGCTTCTATGTGAAATTCGTCGTATTAGTGAGCAGAGCCTGATCATAGGTGGTCGGGTCCCCGGGGCAAGCCGTTATTTTGGGGCCCCTATACTATCACAAGCATTTAAACTTATTTTTGTTAGCTGTTGCATTTTCCTGACATAAAAATAAAACGTTTATAAAGAATACTAAAATTGAATTAAAAATTACCTATTTATTTATACTTATTTAGAACAAGACTATATATTTAAAAGTGATTTTAATATTTTTTAGTCCGTTTGTATTATTAGCGCATGGGTGCGCAAATTCCAGGCATGGCAATTACGAGACATGGGAGCAAAGTTTCTCACTCCAAAAAATTTTCTGGATACACCAAAAAGTTCGAAATTTTCTTTCCTTCATCACGAAATAAAAAATGTTAACTAATGGATATTTTGTGGAATGGATATTTTGTAATGGCCATACCATACGTTTTCAAAAACTCCTAACTCTTGTTTATTGATCCATGAGTCTTAAAGACCATTCAATTAGAACAGACATTAAATCTCTAAGTCCATTTATTGTTAAAAATTATGCTATAGATATTACAAAGGAAATTTAGTTGAAAAAAATTTATAATTGCAGCATATATGAATATGTAATCAATCATAACAATAATAAATCGGGAGATTTGGGGGCCCTTATTTTTCCGGGGCCCCGGCTATTGCCCGTGTGATAAATAGCTCTGTTAGTGAGATTTATTAAGTCAGCTGAGATATTTCTGTTGTTACTAATGTACCTTTTGATGAAAGCCCAGGCCATTTCTATTGCATTTAAATCGTAATGATATGGCGATAATTTTACAGACTACAGAAGGAGAAAAGTCAAATGTGTTGTACTGTGCATGAAAAATAGTGCAATGACCAGGTGTACACAAATAGGAAAGGAAATCCTGATGATTGATGACCATAAAATTCTCACCAAAGAGGGTAGCCTTTTACCTAGAATTTTCTCATATTTCTTCTTCCGGAATAGAACCTTCCACAGCCTTCCAAGCCCCGTCCCCCCAAAAAAAGCCAAAACCCACTCGTTCTTTCAAGAATTTTTCTCATAAGCACATTATGGCCTTATCACACTAAAGGGAAAATCCGAGCATCTTCGCGCTAGACCAACTTTTCCGACGGCCATGAAGGCGTGGTTATCTTTAAGGGTTGCAAAAGTAAACAAACTCTCTCCGACGCCAAACAGTCATCGCATCGCTGATTGGGCCTGCAGATTCTTATTTTACTTATCGTGCGTTGGAATATTTACATCGGATCGGCAGCAATCTCTAATTCCAAAGTCCACTTGAACGCGGCCATAAATTTATTGACACGTGATTCTGACATCGAGTCAAGCTGCCAAGCTTCGAACATAGTCGCCATTGCTCGAAATTGCTTATGACGTAGCAGGAAGAAGTACTCTGATTGGCTGAAATTTCGTCCGACTCGGATTTTTTCCTTCAGAAAGGAAAAAGTTGGAGTTCGCGGTCGTCAAGGTAACGACGGAGAAAATCGGACGGAAACTTGATTTGCAAGGAAAGTTGGTCGGGTGATAGCCCTATTACGTTCCCTGGATCTCTTGCTAAGGAAACCACATTGCCCAAAAGAGATGGAATCCCCCCCCCTCCTTTTTACATAACTGAAATGTTAAATTATTCATTTCTTTCACCAACACTTCGTTTAAGTTCCGTATGTTTAAATAATTCCCTTATTAATTTTTTTAATTTTCCGAAATTATAATAAGAATTCAACAGTGTCGTTCTGAAATTTTTTTATCTTAAGGATCTAGTTCGAAGAAACAAAATCTCCCTCAAGGTCTAAGGTACACAAATTGAAATAAACTAATTGACCCAGGGACTCGAAAAAATTCAGGATCATTCTTTATAAGCTGTATTACCCTCCGTAATAAATGATACAGCGGTGCCTTTTACAAAACTTTCAGAAAAAAATATATGTAACGTGGAATTGCACAACAAAAGATTTTCGAAAAGTGACACATCCTACTATTTTTAACTGTGTCAATTTTTAAGAATTTTTTCTGAAAGTCTCTCAACTGATACGAGTTTATCGTTTATTGCAGTGTATAGTACAGCTTGTAAAGAGGCATTCTAAAAATTTTGAAGTGCATGACATAATTAGTTTATGTGTATTTATGTACCAAAATCACATGGATTTTTCGAACTACACCGTTAAAAAGTTCCCCGACGAATTAAGCAAATAGTCCCGAAGGGGGTACACAAGCTCCCCGACGGGGGGTCATATCCCCCCAGCCCCTACTAGTGCCACCCTTGAAGAGCGCTTTTCGGTATGAATTTTACTGAAAAAGAAAACCCCACGAAACGAAATTACCTTTCTCGGAACGAATGCGGACTTGGAGTTGTAGTTGTGCTTGAATGCAGGGTGCGAATTGACGGGGGGGGATGCCGGGGATCGTCCCCGGCTGAAGAATGTAATATCCCTGGCTAGAGCAATATTAATGGATCCCTGCCAGGGATATTATTGATCCCCTGCTGAAGAAATATTAAACTGGTGAGTGAAGATTTTGGGATTCAGATTGGGAAGTCAAGAAGTCAAAATGAAGGTGTTATGTTATCGTTTGTTACTATACACTAAGCGACTGCCTTAAAATTTCGTTTCTTTTCTAAGCTAAAACCCTCAAGGGTGGCTTCCAATACAGGTACATTGTATGTAGCTTGTGTATCTGTGATTCCATAGAACAAACAATCTATGACTTTTGTTTGAATATAAGTCAGTTCTCACACTTGTCGGCGACTGCATTTGTCAAGTAATATCCTGTGAGGGAAGCATTTGCACCTTCCCTCCTTCTTCTTTTCAAGTGTCCCCCCCCTGGAGAATGTTTACTTTCAAATGTCCCCCCCCCCCCTGGAGAAAATGTTCAGCTCGCACCCTGCTAGAATGTAAACATTCGGTAGGGAGAATTTACATGCAATTAAAGTTCTACCCGTGAGTTCTACCTAAGTTCTACCCATGGTTCTACCGTACCTTGCTAGAACCCCTTTACATCCCCCCTGAATAGCCTTCCCTAGTAGCAATAACCCTTCGGTCGATGAGAGGTGGGTGAGTTTAATCCGAGAAGGAGGAATGGCCGATCACGGCTTTTCATCCAAAAAAAGGGGAAATTTCATCGGCAACTGGTACAAAATGTCCGCTTGGGGGGCCATAAAGCCGATCATCGGTTCCCGATGACTCGGATGAAAGAATAACATAATAACGAAAAGAAACCGATAAACTGTTTAAAATATATTTGTTAATAAAAAATAAACGACTGGCAGCAAAATTTTCAAAAAACGTCCGTTCTGTTTTATTATGTTTTCGTTTCTTGGATGCTAACTTTCCGTTTTTCTGAAAAAAAAAAATTCTTCCTCCAACGGGCCTGAACCCTGAACGTACGGAGTCACAGACTAGCGCTCTAGCACAAGGCCATTCAGACTTATAATGCATCAGCTAAAGATTGAAGTACCGGTTAAGTCTCTGATTGGGACTCATAATAGCATTGGGGGTCATAATAGGAGTCGTGGTGCGAAATACGCCAATCTGTAAAGAATTATGTATATGAAAATATGGATAACGGTTTTCCGGGAACCTTAAATGAGCAGTCATTATAGATTGTGAGCATGTGTACATCGCCAAATAATGAAAAGTCGCCATGGGTGGCAAGCTATTCTAGCTGTTCCGTATCAAAGAAAACATATGAAGTACTGTTTTCTTAGAGCTGATTATTAACTACACATATACGCAAGTCGCCCAATTATGAAAACTCGCCATTGGCTAATACGCAATGTGTTCCACATAATTAAAAATAGTGCGAAGTTTAAATTTTTGTGTTCAAAGCAACATGCAAGAACCAGGCAATGCGTAGTTCGGTCACATTCTATCGGATCCAACCTTTGGGTTTGTTTGTTGAAATGATGCCTTTTTTAAGAATAAGCCTTATTAGGGGCCGAATGCCTTATACGAAAATTCGAGCGTTGCGAGTCTAGGGGCCTTGGCTCCTAGTACAGTAGATACCGGTTGTACTCTCACGGGACCTAAAAAAGTAGAACGCTATAGCCGAAGTACGTTATAAGCAGTACCGCTGGTAAGATTCAATATTACACACACACAAAAAAAAGAAAATGGCTCATAATTTCATTGTAATCAGGGGCGTAGCCAGAAATTTTTCATGGGGGGGGGGGGGGTTATGACTACTGAAACTCACATATATGCATACATGTGTGTGATAAGGAAGTGAAGAATATACATTTTGTATGACAATAATTCCTCATGGGGGAGGGGTTATGACCCCCCTAGGCTACGCCCCTGATTGTAATATATGTTTTAAACAGGTCTGATTTTTTTAAATTTAAATTAAACAGAAAATTCTTTATTACTTACAATTTTTATTGAGATCAATAATTTGTCATTTTCTTTTGTTTTAAATGGGCAGATGCTACTTTAAAAATACCGTTTTGGATATCCTTAATAGACTTTTGTAGAGTCTCTGCATCATCATGCGGCATTCAAAAAATCGTGATAATGTTTTTGCAGCATGGAATGCTTATGCTTGGTATAAGCTCTTCTGTTTCTTCTTCACTATCATCAGAATCATTATGAATAGGGCTTTTCAGGAGGCATTTACAGTGATGAATGACAAATAAAATACGTGGTCTTGTTCTTAGCACTACCTAGCAGGCGAAAAAGATAAAAGATCGCTTCCTTCCTTCATACACCATTCATCTCGCTAGAGAATCTGAAAACGGACAACGCCTGTTTTTGAAGGTACTGAAATTTCCGAGAAAAAGGAAATAAAATGCTTAAGAAAAGCAACATTTTATTTTGGGCTTTGGTATAAAAAGTAAGTTATATTCGAAGCACGTACTTTTGTTAAGTACGTTTTAACGTTTTTGTTAAGAACGTTTAAAAGTTCAATAACATTATAAATAGAGGACTTCAATCGGCACCTGGCTTCTAGGTACGTTATAACAGATAGTACGTTATATCCCAGGTCCGTTATAACCGTATATAATAGAAATTGAATATGAAGTTATTTATTTTAGGTGGACAAAGATTCAATGTATTGAGTGCAGACCTATTTTTCTAGCGCCCGTTGTCAGTGCCTTCACAACGGGCTTTGACTTCGAGTATATATTATATGGACGTTAAAATGAGATTTTTTTAAGACTATGAAAATTTAATCTTGAGAATGATATAGTTGTGTTGTGGGATTACGGCCAAATGGCTACACGTAGGCTCTGGACCAAGGGGTCCTAACCCGTATGTACGCTAAGTTTCGGAGGAAACCTCAGAACAGTTAGGTCGGCGAACATGACCTGGTTTTGAACCAGGCACCTTCCGACTCCCAGTTCAGAGCGCTATGCTCTCGGCCACTGGTGAGGCTCCGGATTATGAGCTTGCCGTTGTGGCACACTTTTAACCCTTTAACGCGCAGTGATCCCGCTCTGGGAACACCAAACTCTGACGTTTGGACTGTTGCCTGTCACGAAGAATAGTTTTGATTTCTATAAAAATAGTGGCGGGCGTGACATGGTTCCACGAGAATTCTTTACTTTTGAGCCCGTCCTTTCCCGTCAAAAAAGGGTCACGATTCTTTTTAACAGCACTCACATCTGCTGAAAAATGGAAGGCGAGAACAGCCGGTTAGATTACCCAATGCTGAAAAAAGGGCAGCCGTTGCCATCGCTCGACTGAACGACCAGCAATAGGGCGGACGATCGAAACGTTCATCGCGGGCCACAGATCCAGAGACCCTTTTTTGACGTAGCTGGCTGTGCCGGGCACAGCAGTCTCTAGGGGCCAGGGTCTCTAGATCTGTGGCCCGCGATGAACGTTTCGATCGTCCGCCCTATTGCTGGTCGTTCAGTCGAGCGATGGCAACGGCTGCCCTTTTTTCAGCATTGGAAAAGGGTTGCGCCTCAAAGGGTTAAAGTATGTCTACTGAAAAACTGAAACAATAGATTTTCTCAAAATCGGATAGGTTTATGTTGTTTGTATTCGCACATTCACGATACATTTAGTTATCAGTATAGGTGCAAGTTTTTAAAAAAAAATTGAAGCCGATTGTAGGTCGCGGCGTACAATCCGCGTTCTTCGCCCGCCTAATGCGTACATATTTGCCCGAGCATCACGTAATACGGACTAATGCAAATGTTATGAAATTGGGCGACATGATAAGCGGTTGCTTAACTTCAATTATAGGCATGAAATTTTTTATTTGGATTAAATTTTTAGATTCTGCGAAAATCTTTTCAAAATGTGTATATTTTTGTTCGAGCATCACGTAATAATGACTGAAACGAATGAGATGAAATTGGGTGACCTGATAGGTGGTTGCTCAACTTAAATAGGAGGTCACTTAACTTAAACTAAAGACGTCAAATTTTTCAAAAATTAAGAGATTTTGCTAAAATTATTTCAAAATGTGTAAGTATTTGTTCGCGCTTCACATAATAATGACTAACGCGAATGAAATGAAATTAAGTGAGTGATAGGTGGTCACTCAATATAACTGCAGGTGTTGGGGGGGGGGGAAGGGAAATTAGTTCCCTAGATTTTGCAGAAATCTTTTCAAAATGTGTAAATATTTATGTCGCGTTTCAACTAGGCCTTTATTTTCCCCATTGCGCTTACCGCCGCTAAAACTCTACCCGAAGCCGCTGTTCCGGCCGATTTTTATTGGAATAAAAGCTTTTATTTCTCTGTTTCTATGGACCTAAGAACAGGGTTCCCACACTTTTTCGCAGTATGAATTCCAGGAGTTTTCCAGGAGAAAATATAATTTTTCCAGGAGTATACATAAATAGGGTCAGGTGGGGTAAAATGATCATAAATTTAGCTATTTTCAACTTTACTAAGCTACACATCTAAAATGATACAACATATTAAAATTTTTTTGACAAATATTTTACATTGGGCTATCTGACAGTAACCACAAATTTTTGTTTTTTCTTTTACAAACATTAAAACTGTTGGATCATTAATTCTTTTTGGCTTGTTATTATGATCATTTTACCCCATGGTGTGGGGTAAAATGATTATACATGAAAAAAATGAAACACACTCATAGAAAATATGAATAAGATCATCTGGAAAATAGATAACAAATATTTTATTAAACAGTTTTACATGGAATTTTAATTTAGCTATCAGAATTTATAATGTCCTCTACTATTGAAATTTGGCTCATCCAGTATTTGAATTACCTGTTCAGTTTGAACTTCCTCGAGATCGTCATTTTCTGGCAATGTACATTTTTTCAAATAAAGATTATTAAATTGTAAATAGCCCCTTTTCTGCAGACAAGATCTGTCCAAAAATGCTTAATAAAACTTTTACCACATCACTTAAGAGCTAGCAGATATTTTGTCCGAAAGAGGCATTACGGTATGCCATTTTGAACTCTTCTTTCAATTCTTTTTAAATAAGAATTGGGATTTTTCTTCACAAAATTTCAAGAATAGCATGCTTTCTTTACTTCATGGTCTTCAATTTCATGCTTTTCTTCAAAATGTGCAGCAAACACATCCTCTGTTAGCATTTATTTATAAATTTATGATATCGTGATTTTGGATTATTTTTCTTATTTCCAGGTAAAAATAAAAGTAGAATAACGGAATCTATTTATTTATTCACGTTATTACTATTAATACCTTATAAAATATATTACAAATGAAAAAAAGAAATCCAAAATGATACATGTGTTCTTTAAGTGCAAGCCTAGCAGTATGATCGTTTTATCCCACTTTCTTTGAACTACTCCAAAATAAAAAATAATAATACGAATACAAATTATCTTGATACAGAAATGTATTCCTAAAGAATGCATCAGGTATTCCTAAAGAATGACAGTAGGTTTTGTATCATCAAAATTTCAGGAACTTTAAATCAGAAAAATGCTATAGCAAAGTAAATTTTAACCTTGCATAGATAGAGTCAAACATGAAACTAAGTGCTGCCATTACATATTAAAAGAATATTAATAAATCAAATAAATCAGTTTAAAAGTATTGCTTGTAATATAAATGAGCTAAACAAAAATCAGTATGCCAATAAACCAATGCATTTGACATTTATTGTCTGCTTTTTGTAGATTGTTCATTTTACCCCACCCTTTCTAACCAAGCACCATTGAAAACTCATTTTCCACCCAGCATCTTTAGGCAAATTGAAAATCTCAGGATGATTTAAAATTTGACTACTGTCACACGCGCACAGATTATTTCCAACACACTGCCACAAATGGCGAGCTTTGTAAACATGTACCCCGTGTACCAAAGAGCATATAGCTCATACACCAATCTGGAGATACTTTCGCAGTGACGTAAGAGCTAGCAGTTAGCGATAAAAGAGTTTGAGAATGCCAACGGGCTTAGTTCAGGAACGAAATTATTGGATATGAGGAGAGAAGGGATGAATATGAATGTCTACAGCGAATCGCGCCATCATTGGAACTTTTTGCGGTAAGCTTTCAGCCCACTGAAGTGATTACAATCCTTGTCTCCAAGTCCGTGGCAGGAACATCAATAAACATGGCGGTGGATTATTACACTTTAAATGCGGGTCGAAAAAAAAATTCGGCAAATCGCACTTACGAAATTTTTTTTTGCACCTTTAAATTCTAGAAAGAAAACTAAAATAAGCAATATTTCCAGGAGTCAATACTAAAAAAATTAATAAAATCCAGTTTTCCAGGGCCCTTAATGTTTTAAATCGAAATCCAGGAGTTTTTAAGGATTTCCAGGAGGTGTATGAATCCTGTAAGAATGTAGTAAGCCCATTGGCTGGTTCCTCCAATAGGGCGGTCGCGAAAGTGAGAGCACGGTCTGGGAGTTACATATTTTTAAGGATAAGTAAGCTTTTGGTTCAATTAATTATCAATTTTCATCACAGTATTCCAAATTGTTATAAAACAGCTCTGAACAATATCGATGCAATCATTTGACCTAAAAAAATCTAAAGGGAAAAGAAAAAGACTGCATTCAATCTCAGTCTATGATTTCATACACACATAATAATTTCGTCATCCTTCCTTTTGAATATTTTCATCCGTTCCGCATTTGATTTCTGTCCTGACATCTTCGGTTCGATTCCTGCCGCCACTCTGATGCAACGATGGGTTTTGTTTTATTTCAGTTTAAAAAATAATAACAGATTATTATACATTTTACTTATTTTTCGGCAATTTATTTTGCTATAATTAAAAATTAAAACTAGTCAAGATTTTGAATTAAAAAATAATTTATTCAACTATTTTTCTTAAAGTTCTTTCCTAAATTATTTTTTAGTATTTCATGTCATATTCTGATGCTCTCTAGTATTTTGATATCTATTTGTAATTCAAATCAAGCCCTTATTTTCCTAATAATATTAACTCCTAATAATATTAATTATATATTAATTGAAAAATTCAATATATAATTAATATTTCAATGCAAATATTTTTCTATACAGAAAGCTCACATAGTTAATTAATACTGATTATTTAGTATTAAAGGGGAAAAATAGAAGTTTTACATACTTACTAGTTTTAATAATTAATCTTTTACTCTTTCATGTCATTAATCTTTCATGTATAAATAAAATTTATTTTAATTATTGAATTTTAAGACCAATATTTTTTCCAATCTTATGTTTTCTTATTTTTATTTTGTATTCCTTTAAATACCAGAGTTTAAATTTTGTTCAATACTTTTCAAATAGAAATTTGATTAATTAATCTAAATTTATGAAAGCATCTAAACCAAGATGTTGTCCCTACCCGAGCCAAGTTGATAAGATACTGAACATGGTAGAAGACTGAAGTGTAAAGGTCCAGGGTTCTGGTGTAAAAGCCGGCTGATTATCTGGATGTTTTTGTCCCGATGTAATGTAAATGCGCTTCAGAAGCACTAAGAGAGTCATCCCCCCTCCCAAAGGCAATAGGAAATACTCCTCGTGTAGGTTTACCATAACACAATACAATACAACCTTTTCAGAAATAGTTATGTGCTTTTAGTATATGTAGGAGATAACTGAAATTAAATTAATTATATAAAGTATTGTTTCAATTTACAAAATACACAAAAAGCAGATATCCATATTCTATTTTTAATAACTTACTTGGTGAAAGGCAGCATGCAATATGTAACTTTATCGAAAATGTGGCTGCCTTTTAAATCTATCAAATCAGCTCAATTAATTTGTATTTTAAAAGCCTCTAATTTATGGGAGTCATTGACATTGTTTTTTTTAATTAAATCATCCTAATGTGCGTATAATATGTGCTAACTGAAAATGTACCTTAAATAAATACAGTAGAATTTTTCAAATTCAAAATCGAATGGACTTTATCGATTCTGGACCCAGTGGCAGAAAGTTTTGTAGCTGTCTGTGACAAACTTTCAGAGTTTCATAATCAGTCAGCAAAATTTTGCGTGTATTTTTAGTGGATAATTCATACATAAAACAAACAATTTTTAACCACTGCTGTTAAATAGGGTTGACTCTAGAGAAAAAAAAAAAAGAACGCCTGATTTCAAAAAGGGTACTTGAGTTCCATGAGAAAGTATAGATAGATAGCATATTACAGTAAACTGGTTCGAAATAATCTGAAAAGGACTAGGGTTTTATCCACAAAACTTGTAGGGTTGTAATGTGTGTTTTGACTTACAGTGCATATCCTTTTTTTTTTTTTTCCTTTTTCAGAGTCATATACAGATTTTGTATTGCATCCAACTGTTGGATGTACAGCACCATTTAAAATCAAGTTACTGAAATGTATTTGTTCTTCCTCTTACACACACTCTTCTAATTTGATGCTTGCTCATTCATGAAATGTGAATATAGGTTTTTAAAAAAGCACTATTCTTTTATTCTTAAAATATATCAATAAAAAATATTATAAATAAGATATGTAAGAAATGATGTTAAAAATATTTTAAATAATTTTAATTTTTTGTGGCATGCTAACAAAGTCCCTTTAAGGAAATAGTTTACCATTTCAGCATTTTTTTAAACTATAGTACAAATGATGACCTGGATGCCTTTCAATGTTCAACTAATAGTACATTTTGATAAAATAAATCTCTTTAAACTGCACATTTAAGTAAAATTATTAAAAAAGTTTAAAAAACTGATTTAAAAATAAATCTACTACTGAAGTATGTAGTGTAATACTATGTAAAGTAGTGTAATACATAGTAGTGTAATACTATGTAAAAAATAAAAAAAAATTGTCCAATTAAACAAAATAATAATAAAAGATTTTCAAATATATATATTACACAAGGCTGTGCATGGATTTTCAGATACATCTAATATAGTTTTTCTACTAATATAGGATACAGTGTAAAACAATAAAATGTAACATATCTTCGTATGATTTCTGTAAAATACAAAAGAAAAAAAAAAAGACTAATTCCATGCACAGATTTATCAGATAAGAACTGTAATAAAGAACATGTACAAAAAAAAAAAAGCCTTAGCATATTTAAAACATGTAATTAAAGAAAATATGAACATGGAGAAAAAGCCATCTAAAGAGTTTATTTGCCAATGAAATTGCGCTAAGTGTATGAAAAAAAGTTGCAGTATCTCGTGATATTACTGGCATATGATTAAAAATAAGGTGTCAAAATTTTTATATTTTAGCAAGCAGAAAGAAAATTGATTCTTTGACCTTTGGTGTAAACTGTTCCCTTAAAAGCAATAAATCTTCTTTCTTAAACTTCAATTTCGTAATGTAAACAAAAAAGTATATTAAAATCATATGGATTACAAATTTTATTTTAAGCAGCTAGTTTTGTAACTGGCTGATTAAAATAAATAACATTCTGTTATAGAAAGTATTTAAACAATTCCATAAGGAAAAAAACTTCCGGAATTATTTATAAAAGAATTGTTTTTTTTTTTTTTTTTAGATATTCAGAGCAAAATAAGCTTAAATTGATAATAGTTTATTCTAAGAATAACCTAACTGTTAGACTATGACAATTATTTGTTTTCTGAAGATTTACTTTTCCAGAATTACTTTACCTTTGCTTTAGTTATTTTTTTCTTAATTTAGTAAAATGTTGAAATTTTTCAAAATTTCAGAAGATGTATATGATTTGAATTTAGAATACCAAATCTTATCAATAGTCTGAATTACCTAATTCTGAAATGACTTCACTTTTTTTTATAAGCAAAAGAGTGGCGTAATAAGAGGGGAGGAGGGGGGTTGGCGGTCCGCGAAGGCGGCAAGATAAAAACAAACCGGAGAATCCTGAGAAACCGGAAATCCAGCGACCGGGGAATCCTGACACTTAAGGCGAGCGCAGACTCGCGTGCGATTGCCGTACGCTGCAGGATATGAGGGGAGTTTTTTAAAGGTCAATTTGCACGTGCACGATTTGTAAAAGGGGGGGAACAGTGCAGGGTCGAAAAATTTATAGGCTTTTAATGACCAGTCGGGATTCGCCAACAAAGGATAACCCGTGAAACGACGCCAAACATACAATGGGGACACTTTTCTCCGCAATCCGTCTTGAAGATACGGAAAAATGCATTGAGTACCCATTCTAGCGTACGGAAAGCACTGAAGTCTGCTCTGGCCTTTAGCAGGGCCCGATTAACCTCTGAAGTGAGGGGAAGCTCAGTCTCATTTTGGGCCCCTCATCCCCTTTTTGTTTGGGAAAAGTAAAGTTTTAATGATTTTCTTTCATAAAAATATTTTATTCATAAAAAAGAAATTTCATTGATTTAATTAGTTCTAATCATTTCCTTTGATAAAAGCGTTTTATTCATTAATTTGAAATTTTCTTTTGATAAAGATATTTTATTCATTAATCTTCATAATAGTTTAGTTCATTGTAACGAGATTTTACAGTATTTTTGAAATTACTTTAAACATTAACAAATAACTAAAAACTTTAGAACTAAAACTTTTTGAAACTAAAAATGTACCTTAATGGAACATTAAACGGTACTTACGTATTATCCCGGCGGTCATTCCCGCCAAACTGTTTTTTCGTCAAATGAGTTGCCAATCGTATTCAAAACCATTAATAATTTCATGTGCCCGGCATTTATTTCGGCAAAAAATCGCTTGTCTTGGCGGACCGCCGGGATAATACGTAAGAACCCATTAAACTTTATTAATTTAGTCCTATTTCTCATTAGACATGGCTTTTTTTCAGGAAATCTTTGTTTGTTTTGATGACATCCTAAAAATCACAACACAGAAGTTAAGAATTAATTTTGACATTTACAAGATTTTTAATATTACATATTAAAAGTCTACCCCTTTCTGCCGGCCAAATAATCCCCATAATCGAAAAAAACTCTCAACTGCACCAGATGTCCAAGGCAAAGACATTGCAAACAACCAATTTAGAAATGTTCGACATGAAGCATCAAGACCAAGTACCACTTCTCTTCATTAAAAATGCTTACAATAACTTAAAAAGATCATTTAAAAACAAAATTTTGAATATTTATCACAGTTTTTCAGTCATTTTCGGGCCCCCCTTCAAATTCTGAGAGGAAGCTCAAGCTTCCCGAGCCTTTTCAGTAATCGGGCCCTGGCCTTTAGAGATGAGACGGGCTCAGCCCGAGCCCGAAAGCCCGAGCCCGAGCCCGGGCCCGACTCGGGCTCTGTAATTCACGATTGCGTTCGGGCTCGGGCTCGTGAAAAATTTCTCCTTTGTTGAACATACTCCTTGAAACAGATTTTAAAAAGTGATTCATGGGATAAATAGACGCACTTATTTAAAAAAAATAGCGGCACGGGAGACTAGAAGGTGCGTGAAGCTCCAAAATTTATTGTATCCTATTAATGAAGTAGTTCATTTTATTTGTCTTTAGATGAAATTTCGGGCTCGGGCTCCAACTTAAATAATATTGCTCGGGCTCGGGCTTCAAAAAATGAGCCCGAACTCATCTCTACTGGCCTTTAGTAGAATGTTGCAGAAAACGAAAGGACTACACCTATGCTTAATTTTGGCGAAACATAATACATTTCAAGTGCACGTAGTTCTGTCGATCGAGTTCTCACTTGAGTTAGCAAAAAACAAAACATTGCAGTAGGGGCACTTTCAAGGCAATCAGCTCGTGCAAATGAAAACATAAGATGAAAAAAGCAATCATAATAATATTTCAATCTGAAAAAAATAGAACATTTGAAAAAGACATTTTAATGAGTAATATATGTGAGAAAGGTCCGATTTAGAAGGTAATTTTGTAGAAGGGCCGTTTTCATTCAGCCATTCATATTTTTAGGATGGGTTATTGTATTGAATCGTATTTATCTGAAGGGGCCGTTTTATATAAATGCATTTTCGCAATGGGCCGCAAAACAAATCCAAAATGGTGCAGGGGAAATAAAAAATGATGATCGTTGGCAAATAATAAAAATGGGAAACCAGGAGGATTCAGAGTTGTGTAAAAGTTAGATTCGGCCGTTCCTTTCCGCACGTTTTTCACGTTAGTGACGTCATCGCAGAGCAGAGACAGCGTAACGAGCCGCGGCAAAATGTTCTCGAAAGTTGAGGACAGTTTAAAAAAATTTTTTTTTTTTTTTTATATGCCGACAAAAACTGTCTGTAATACTGCTACGGGGATTCTGGATAACAGAAATTTCCAGATTATAAAAATCCCGCAGTATTAATTATTAAGAAAATCAATATAATCAGAGAAAGTAAAAAAGACTTACCTTTTTTGAATAGGAAATAAAATACATTTACCGAGAAATTACTCAATAGAAAGATGTTATTCTTTTTAACATCTATATAAATAAAATTAGACTTTTGTCTGTACATTTCTTGGAATTCAAAAATTTTGCGATTTCTATCCGTTTCAAGCACCCGGAAATCCGATGCGACCCTAAAAAAAAAGTTTGTCTGTCTGTCATTCTGTCCGTGACGCTTTTTCTGTTTAAGCATCCCGTAAAAACGGCTGAAGCGAATGATATGAAATTGGGTGTCATGATAGGTGGTCACTCAACTTAAACATAGGCGTGGAATTTTTAAAAAAATCTTGATTGGATTTTGAGAAAATCGTTTCAAACTTTGTAAATTTGTGTTCAAGCATCACGTAAAAACGACTGAAGCGAATGATACGAAATTGGGTGTCATGATAGGTGGTCACTCAACTTAAAACATAGGCGTCCAATTTTTAAAAAAATCTTGATTGGATTTTGAGATTTTGCAAAAATCCTGTCAAACTGCGTAAATTTGTGTTCGAGCATCCCGTAAAAACGACTGAAGCGAATGATATGAAATTGGGTGTCATGATAGGTGGTCACTCAACTTAAAACATAGGCGTCGAATTTTTAAAAATTTTCATTAGATTTTCAGATTTTGCGAAAATCGTGACGACTAAAGCGAATGAAATGATATTACTTAGTGACTCTCTTAACCTGTTATATTTTAACAATACCTAAAAATTATAACTTCGTTTTCTTTATTTTGGCAACATACTCCATCCATTCTGTGTACTCCTACAATGCTGACGAAAGTTCTTGCTTTTTGGAAATTTGCATTCACTAACCCGTCAAGGACGGGTACTTCAGCTAGTTTTAAATAAAATCTTTAAAACATTTTCGTTCGAATACCGATTTTATTTTAAGGTCTAATTTTTTGATAATTCAAATTCCGGAAACTAGGAAGTCCAAATTTAGGAAATTCTACTGCATTTAAAAATAGCAAATGGGGATATATTTAAAAGAAAAACGGAAAACAGATACGAGTTTAAACATGCATGCGCAAAATCGCTAATAGCCATTAGAGGAAATGTATGATTCTAAAGAAGACAACAAAGCTGGTGGAAACTGAATTCTACTTAGCGCTACAACATTTGAGGAAGTAAAGGCACAAGTGGAAATGGACCTTAAAACGTATGAAATGAAATTTTGTGATACGATAGTTGGTCACTCAACTTAAACTATAAGCGTCGAATTTTTCAAAAATTTTGAGAGTTTGTACAAATTTATTCAAAATGTGAAAATATTGTGTACTTTAAAATGTTTTGAAGATTTTGTTTAAACCACTGAAGTGAATGAAATAAAATTTAGTTTCGTCACAGGTGGTCACTTAAACTACAGGCATCAAAGTATTTTTAAATTTTTCAGATTTTGAGAAAACTCGGAACAAGTTTGTTCTACTTCCAAAAAAAAAAAAAAAAAAAAAAAAGGCAGTGGAATAAAAGAAATGTGGACTTACATTATATGCAAGTTCATTTTAACTGTACATACCTAAACTGTTTTAAATATTTCACAGATTTTGGAATTCTGTGAAAGCCGTATAGGTGTTTTCCTCGCGTCCCTTAAAAATGGATTAAGAGAGTATACTATAAAGTTTAGCAACAGGATCAGCAACGATTGAAACAATAAATGTTGGAATTTTTTGGAAAAATTTAAAGCTTTTAAAAATGTTTATTTGCTTTTCAGATTTCATGAAAATTGTGCATTTTTTTTTTGGAGGCATAGTGTTAAAATATCGATAGTGAATCAAACAAGATTTAGTTACAGGTTAGTTATGACCTCTTGATTTGAAAAGCTCATTCAAACAAAATAAAACTTTAATTTTTAAAATAAAATGAAATTCTCCATGTTCATTTTACTAATGGTTTTGTTATTCTCTAACCCGTAATCATTTAGCAATACACAGAAATTATAATTTTGCTAATGTACTAATTTCATTCTTTGTACACTTAGATGTTGACAAAAATTCTGCCTTTTCGGGAATTTGCATATATTAACCTGTCAACAACAGGTACTTCAGCGAGTCAATTATAAAGCAGTCAATAAAACCATTTACTGGAAGACAACACGTTTGCGAGGAAAGCAAATTTGATTTGTCCTCAGAGCTACATCATGCATGGGGGTTAAAAATAGTTTACTGTCAGTGCATCTACTGAATGACACCCCCTGCTAACTGGTACTGATTTGATTTGGTCTTGAGAACAGCACCTGCTCTGTGTTCCAGGTGTTCACTCTAGATGTTCCTAAACAGAAAACAGACTCGATGGCTGGTAATAAGTAAAGAAAATAGTTCTCAATGCTTTACCACTAGCCAATTTCTTATAAAAATTATTTTTTAAATAAAGGACTTAAATCGATCAACCCTGAGCCAATCTATCGTAAATATGCATCCATTACTACAAAATTCATATATGTTATTCCTATGAAAGTATATAATTTAAAATGTGCCCTAATGAAAATGGTGTATGGAGAATTTATAGTTCTCTTACAGGAGCACTCAACATTATTCCAATGCATTATGCTCTATGGGGAGTGATTGTTCAAACTGTATTTTAGAGACATTTATCTATTTCATACAAAACAAAACTGATCTTCAGATATTACAAAATAATGCTCTTCATGAAAAACAATGTCTATAGCAGACTTCGTGCGATTACACAATCAACTGTAATCGATTACAAGAAATGATATGGATTACGATTACTAACTATTTCCAAAATAGATTATGACTAGTGAATGTTAATTTAGTAAAATAACAGTAATCTTGATGTTCAAGAAATCAAATATCAAAAGAATTCTACAATAATGCAATTTTATCATATTTTTGTAAAATATTATTTTAGTCATCAACTACAGTCGATTGCAATCGGTACGAAGTCTGGTCTATAGTATTCATAGTGCTCAGTGGTGCAATGGTTAGCATATTCTGCTGACATGCCTCAAGCCGAAGGTTCCATACCTAGGCTGGGCATGGGGGACTCAACTTTTCCCCCATTAAGTGGTTTGATAGCATGCGTGACTTCGGACCCCAGAGCCCATTGTCGTAGACTGGGAAAGCAGGCTTTGTCCAGCCCCTTGATAGGAGAAGTCAGTTTGCATTGGGGTCAAGGAACGACAGCGGACTCTCAGTAACGGCATTCTTATGACCCATGATTTACAGATAGCATGGTGTGACTGTGAGTCTCTAATTAAATCCAGACTGCTTACATTTCTACGCCAAAATTCGAATCATTTGTCTAAGCAGAGACGTTCCTAATAAAATTGATTACTTTGATTCAGTAAATCTTTAGTCAGATATTGCAGGGGTCGATCTAAGAAGGTTTTCCTGGTTCCCATTTTTTAAATTTGCAAATTTTCATACCAGTTTTTAATAAGTCTTCCGTTTTAGTCGATGGTATTTTTGCGAAGGGGCATCACTGGAAATGGTAGACGGGTGAAGTGTGAAGGTCCCGGGTTCGGGCCCCATCGCGCGTCCGTTGACCAAACCGTTCGGAGTTTTCTCTGAAACTTAGCGTAAATACGGGTTAGGACCCCTTTGAAAGACCCCCATGGAGGGCACCCCACCCTTCGGCCTAGAGCCCACGAGTAGCTAATCGGTCGTAATCCCACAAACAATATTTTTGCGAAGGGGCCACAAAACAGACTCCATTTTCGTCTGCATTGACCCCTATTTCGTCGCTCCAACACCTTCTAAATGTTCACTGTCTTTATAAAGTTTTATGTAATAGTGTTGTCTTGAACTGCATTTCACTGATGAAAGTATTTTTGTTTTTAAATAAAGGATCGGTCTCTTCTAAATTAAAAAAAGCAGTTGATATACCCCTCCCCCCCCTGGTTCCGTCTCACAGACTCGCAGGAAACTCCAGGGAGCTGAGACAGGCATTTTAATAGCAGGGATGCCACTCATAAAATAACAAAAAAGAGGAAATCATGTGAATAATAAAACAGGGTTCCCACTCAATTTCTGAAAAAAATTCCCTGACTTTTCCAGACCATCATGTGATAAAAATCCAGACTATTTTTTATGCTTATGACATCAACTTTGCATATGTTCTTTATATTTTTCGTCTCCCAAAGTAAGGTTAAACGTTGTTTGTTTAAAAACACTGATTTTCCAGCCCAAATTATATGACTTTCCAGGTTTTGGGTCAAAACTTGCAATTTTCCCTGACTTTTCCAGGTTTTCCCTGACCAGTGGGAACCCTGTAAAAAAGTGGAAATCACATGCAGATAAAGAATAAGCAAAAATTATAACAATAACAATGTATTACAGAGCTGAAAGGCAATTTTTAAAAAGTATGTAATGCATGGGGGAAATAAAAAAAACATGTTGAGTTCATGTTGAGTTCATTTTTTGTTTGATTTCAAGGGGTCATCCATAAATATGTATATATTTTTTCATTGACAAAATATTATTTGTTTCAATTTTAATTATTTTACATTATTTTCATTCATATCTGAACCATTTTTCCCCACAAAGTTTCTTTGAAAAAAAAATAATTTAAACTTGAAATAGAAGTTAACTTTTATTCTTACAGCATTGGAAATTTAAATAAAGGAATGCTAAAAGACATATATTAATTGTCAAGAGGGATGGAAAAAGATTGAAATTCAGATGCTGGAAATTAATACTTAATTACTGCTTGAAAAAAAAAAAAAAAAAAAGCATAAATACGGTACAATTTTTAGAAGAATTCTACTGACTATGCAGAAAAATAAAAAATAAGTATATAAAAGAGCAGAAATGTGGCATCCCTGTAATAGCCAATCAATGCACAATTCGTTCAACTATGTGACTAGCTTATCCATTAAGAGCATCCATAAGGTGAAAGAGGATTTTTTTTTGTGATATTTCTTGCCACACAACTGCATGAAGCCCTGCTAAAATAATTAGTTATCTTTCACTCCATGACAGCATACAGACAACAAGGCCCCTATCTCAACACAAAACACACCTGGGCCACAACTAAGGTGCAGCACACAACGTGTACACGACTAGCCTGCCGTTTCCTATACTATAATATTTGTACAAGTTAGACAAATTGAAGGAAGTGGGATAAAACTGGCCTACATTCAAAAAACTTTGTCATTTCCCCCCCCAGGTTGATGTAGGGGAAAGAAGTGGGATGAACAATTTATGAAATTTGTCTAGAATCAATCAGCCCTCACCCAATGATAAATGTTTATTGCTCTAGAAGGTGTCCATTGCGATGTTCCAATTTTAACAAATTTTCCACTGTTAGAAGCAAAATATATTTAATACAAGCTGCGTGCCCGTTCTTCGCACGGTAGGAAACGAAAATTTTCCTTACATGTGTAATTTGAATTTCTTCGTGATGTGGAATTTAAAGAAAAAAACTACGTCAGTGTCATTCACTATCAAAAAAGTGGAAAACTTAATGGTTTGCAGAGAACTCCTGGCTTTCAAAATGTCTTATTTCTACATCATACTGTTTTTTAGGCTCAAGTTGTAGCATTAAATACCTAAGACACTACATGGAATGGACAACCATTTATTTCTTTCCGAACATGTACCATATAAGGAAAGTGTAAATTGTAATCATGAAATGTATATTGTAATCATGAAAAAATTCGACTTCGAGATTTTGGTGTATTTACACGTTTTGAGGTCTTCTGAATTCATTTATGCTATTTTCAAGAGATGTTTTTAAGATAACTGCACACCCGCTCTTCATACGGGAATAAGCAAATATTTTACTACTAAAATCATATCTGCACGTGACAAAACAGAATTTCATTTTAAAAAAAGTTCAAGTAATCTCCTCTGTTGAAATTACTGCGGGATATATTAACGCAAATTAGAATTACTTTTCGTTTAGTTGGTTGTAAGACAACCGTTGAAAAAGGAGAAACACTTTTAATTTCATGAAATATTTATTAACATCGTATATTATGATTTATTCATATTATCCTTACGAATCTAATGATACTACCTATTACGTACATTAATACTATCTATCTTCGCTTCTCCCTCTTCAAGGCTCCCTTAAAAGAAACAGCTTAGATTATTTGGCCCCATTTGGAATCTTTTGATTCTATGGCGATTCTTTGCAATTTACGTATTAGCATAAATAATAATCATTTCACATAATGGTTGCCATTAAGGAAACTCTCCATATATATTTAATTTATACATAGTTTTATAAGGTTGGCATATTTAGCACCGCAAACCATTTCATCTTATTGTGGGGAGAAAATATCCAAGGGAGGCCATTTTAAATATCCATGTATCTAATATAGCGATATCTTTTATATCCTCCAGTCCTGTCTCCTGAAAAACATCAAACTGTGTAATCTCGAGGAGCTACTTATTCCCGCTTTAATTGTGACATGGCGCAGAGTTGCACAGTTTACAAATTTCACGCATTTTTTTAATTTATGACGTCACTGTTTGACTGCCGTAAAGGATACCCCAGTTAGTTGAGGGAGTTAATTTCGATATTTCGCATAGTAGTTTTCAAACGGTATCATTAAAACTTTGCGTTATGTAGGACCTTTATGGAGGAACGTAATTCAACGTTAAAATAAAACTATACTCGCAGCCTGCATGCATATATTAGGCAACGTCTGCACCATAATTAAATGTCAAAAATAAAAATAGTAAATAGAAAAATTTTAATATATCGCGCTTTGAAACGAACTTTGTAATTTTTAAAATGAACATTTTCAGCACCGTGAAGACATTTCAATTTTTAAATAAGCACCGGATTATAATAGCACTTCTAATAATAATAATCGTGAATTTCTTAGTTTATTTCTACAGTAAATTTTAATCAAAATATCGTCTCCCTGTGTTGAAAATAGAGCTGGAATAAATGAGTTATAATTATGGCGTAATTTTTACGTATCTTAAAGCATTTGACGTCATAGATCCTCACTTGCGAATTGAAATTCCGATATCCCATTTAAAAACTCGATTGGTTGAGAAAACCCTTTTTTCTAATCCTTTCTGTGGCAACAACCGAAGATAAATTCTCGTGCCGTGATCGCAATGTAATCAATGGCGTAAGATCGCGTTGATGCTATTAAATTCTAAACATTAGGCTGCATTAAAATTCATAAAAAATCATCTAATTTACATAATTTTTTCGTTTTTATTTTAAAAGAGGGAGAAAAGAATGTTTCACGATTTGACAAAATATCAAAAAGTTATGACAGATAGAATTCAAGATGCGAAAGTTTTAAAATTATTTTACGAAACAATTCGCCGAAGCAAATGCTTAGTAAAAATTTTCTCCTCTATCCGATGATACAAATGCCGTTTTGCTGCGAGCATAATTTCCGCCGCCATTACGAATTAGATGAGAAAAAATGCCAAAAATCGCATAAAACATAAAAATTAAAAAAAAATCTAGGTCGAATTTTGAAGAAATCGCTTCAAGGTGCACAACTACATATTTACATCTTCCCGAGTACCAAATTTGGTGTTTCTAGGTGTAGCTGTTTGTCCGTAACGCTGCCAACTGACACACACACACAGACACCTTTTATAATCAGTAGAGATTTAAAAAAACTGTGTTGAAGTAAAAAGTGAAACCTCAACAAGGTGTATATTATGAATAAAAAATGAGATACTTCTGGTAAAAGTGTTTCATTTTTAGATCCTAGAAATATTTTTTCTTAAAAAAAAAAAAAAAAAAAATTACAATCCACTTGACCACCAAGGAAAGCGGTACCAGTTAAAGGATAATGCTAAGAATTTAAATGTAGATAAAAATGCTCTAGCACTTACGTATTATAATATACACCGACTGCACCCAATGGACCTTAACATTTTGGCGGTACAAATAGAGACCTTTTAAAAAGGAAATGGATTACATTTCCTTTTTAGAAGGTAGTATGATGTAATAATGAAAACTCGCGTATGAAATAACCTTCCAGTAAGATGTAATAATGAAAACTCGCGTATGAAATAACCTTCCAGTAAGATGTAATAATGAAAACTCGCGTATGAAATAACCATTTAATTTGTACCTTAAATTAATCAATTTCATAAAATATCGTTTATTAAAATTATATTACTGACACGAATAGAACTGTAATGACATTCCACTGGCTAACAACCCTTTGGCCATGACTCGTACCACCAAATTCAAATAGTTAACACCACGCGACACTGATTTAAGGTAACAACCCAAGTAAGAGTGCTGCCCAATTCGGCACGCTAGAATTCTTAAACCCAATTTATAATCCTTTTCAACAGTCGTTTGAGTCACATGACCCATCTCCAACCTTTACCCTCTATAATGAATGACTCTTTGGAGTCTTTAAAATATTTTTTTCAAATGAGTCACCTGCTCCAATGTTCAACTACGAAATTTTGCTATATTCTAAGGTGAAAATGACTATTTACAAAATGGGGTTCATTCTATTGGATAAAGGTCAGAGGTTCTGCCTTATGAGTATAGCTCGTCATTTTACTGGAAGGGGTCAATAGCGTTATTTTCGACAGGTAACTTTGGAAATGAATTAAACCGTTGCCTACGTAATACTACTCAAGGCCGGGAAATACGACTTTCAAAACTGGCGAAAATGTAGATGGCGCTTTTTGGACCTATAAGAACTCATCGATGCCTTGTTACTCCATGAGAGCTATCTTATATTCCTCGTATTTTTAGATTAGTACTTATTTAGTAGCCAGGCAGACTGCCAAGACGAGCGATTTTTCGCCAAGATAAATGGAGAACATTTGACGAAAAAGTAGTTTGGCGGTCATGACCGCCGGGATAATAGTATGGAAGTACCTTTAGATTTATTGCAAATTCTAGAAGATTTATTTGGACACCACAGAGACGTGTCCTTATTTCCTTGGTGAGAAATAGAACCCCCCCCTCCCTTTTCTTTTAAAATGGGATCTTTTGGAAAACTATGAAATCTAACCATTGATCCATTATTTTCTTTTAAAGAGCAATCAGAAAAATTACAATAGGGTACACAACAGTACACCCTTTTCACTTAATTATTCTTGCGTACAATGCAATTATGTATCCGCACGATAAAAAATAATAACAAATATAATAAGGTAAATGTTTAAGCATGTTTAAACGTCCCGAAAACACAACACATCATTGTTTACATTCAACAGCGAGAAAACAAACGTTGAAGGGTCATAAAAGCGCCCCCTAGCGGTCATTTTAGGGAACTAAGTTTTCGCCCGTTTTACTGCTGAAAAACACTATCTTTTCCTGGCCTTCAGTAGTATTATTACATAGGCAACGATTAAACAAAGTGAGGTGAAAAGATGACAGTATAATAACACAGACTCAAAATAGGTCAATTATGATCCATTTTCTTTAAACCAAGTGATTTTTATTGAATCTTCTCTTGATGCTGGACAGTTCTCGTGTATGCAAGCAGAGTACTTACAAAATAAAATCTCAGCACTATTTCTCTCTCTCTGTGTGGAACTAAAACATTTCAAAATCAGCTTCGGTATCATCATTTTTTGGAGCTCTTCTGGTTCACTTATTATTTTAATATACAACACAGATTTTTCTTTTTAAAGGAATGGTGGACGAAATCCATTTTTGAAAACATAGGCATCGAAGTATGAAATTTTATTTTAAATTCTTTCCCGCACTTGTACTGCAAATATGTAAAAATATATTTCGAACCTATTTGGGTATTACTTCGAAGATTCATTGATTGAAAAAGTTAAAGCAGAGAACATTTCATGATTGAATACAGAATTTTCATAAGAATTTTGTGTTTTTCCAAACTTATATTGAATGACCCCATAAATTAAAATGGAAAGACACATTTGTTTTAGTTTTTATGTCTGCCAGAAGTCTGTACACTCAATTTCGTAAGATTTCTTCGGAAAATACAATGCAAAGAACAATTTAAAGACACAACTCTCACCAATGCTCATTTCATGGAAAAGAAATTTATAAAATAGTTTTATGCACACCCTAAATACAGGCTTCTATATTTTAGTACTTATGACTTTCTTTACTCATTCATTTACATATATGCGGTTTTTTTTCATACAATTCACCAAACATTGATCGATTGTTAGTGACTTCAAAGTCCACAATTCCCTTCAATAGCGATGTATAAGGCTGTGTCTTACAGACTTTGAGCTGATATGGACGGTGGAGGAGTTTCGCCCTCCCCCCACACCTCATTCCCAAAGCAAAAATAAGCTTAAATTATACAACACTCAATACAACAATACTAATAAATAAAAAGAAAATTGAAATTTCATATCTAAATTTAAGGTAAACAAAATCATCACCCTATCATGTCCGTTATCTTAGGTCAAAAAATATTTTTAAAAAGTACCAAAAAGTGATGATACGGAAGCTGTAACAAATAAAATAAAAAATGACATCCTATGTTTCTTTAATTACTTTTTTTTTTAAATTTAAGAATTGAATGCAACTTCTTCTGTAACTGAAGAACGTATCCAATGACTATTTTCGTCGAGAGTCTTGAGTTGCAGTCCCTTTTCGCTGCAAGTGTTGATTTTTCGGTGGCAAAAGCACAGCAGCAAAGTACAGTCACTTTTGTTGTTGTAACAGTCCCAGTATCAAAACAAAGATCTTCAACGGAGGACTCGTGTTAAACTGGCATGATGCAGAGAAAGAGAGACAGAGAGAGAGAGAAAAAGAAAATTATAATAATAATAATAAAAAAAGAAGAACATTAATTACAAGAATTTAAGATGAACACAAGAGTTCTCATTCAACCATCTTCTTTGGGAGGTGTGAACCAACCTATGGGAAAAACAAAAAGCTGTTATTACACGCTATGTTTACAACAGACTTAAATACTATCACTAGCTTCAATAGATTACACCAGTCAACATGATTTTTGGGTCTGACTTCTACATGTTCAATTTTAGTTTCACCTACGCCAAAACTAAGGAAAATAATTTTATTTTTAATGAAAGTTTGCTTTTGTAGAAATGAAAGCCATTTCTCAATTTTTTTTGGCCAAAATCACTGATTTTTATATATTTTTTATAATTCCACTCTGAATCATGATCAGATATTTTTGCTGGATATAAAAGTCTTTTTTATTCAATATTTGTGATAAACAATAACCTATAAAGGTAAAATAATAAGAAATGAATGTCTAAAAGGGAATATTTTTCGTATTTCTTTTATGTTCGTATGAGCAAATAATACTACAGAGTTACAAATAATAATACAGTTTAATTTCAGGTTCATCAAAGTGCTACCATATTTCGTTTATGAAATAAATTAAAATAGACTGATCGACGTAAATCAGACAAAAGCAAACTTTAAAATTAAAACCTAAAAATGAAAATTTAAGTGTTTTTCAATGTCTAGAATCTGAATTTAAGCATGAGAACAGAACCCCAAAAGAATTTTTTTGTTGTTGTTGACCGGTGTTATTAGAGTTTAATATCTATACATAAAAGGGTTTTGGTGTCTATATATGTCACGAGTTCTTCAGATACTTTTTCAAGGATTTGCCGGTTACTGCAAATATTAACATACTGAGGGACCGTGACTACTTTCTATTTATATTCTATAAGAAACCATTTTTACTTCATGATCTTGTAGCACAAATTAAAAAAATCATTTTGAAAGATGCTATTTTTAGATAATAAAATATTTATTTTAGTAACAGGAATCCTAGTGATTTTTTTTTTAACAGATTCCCTGAGTTTTTCCAAGAATGTAAGTTAAGTATTGAGCGACTACAATTCCAATCTATTTTTTATATATCTGTATACATATATATATAACATTTAAAATTAAATATCCTCTTTCTCTTAAAATTCTAATACCTTCCTTCAAAATTCTATAGGGGTGTGCCCACTCCTAATATTCCCTATATACATATACATACAGGGTGCATATCAAAGTCCCTTTAAAATACTTGCAAACAGAGAGAGCTACAGCTATGCAAGTGAGGTAACGGTATATAGGGATGTGATTGACAAAGAAACTGAAAAGTCTGAAAGAATGTACGAACAACATTTGAGCAATGATACTTATGAATTTCAAGTTCGATAAATATTGTAATTGCTACTGATATTAAATCTATCCTACTTTTTGCCTTAATAAAAATAAAAAATTCAGAAAAATTTTGAAAAACTGAATTTATTTGAAACATCGAAAAAGTCTCACAAAAGCATGAAGAATCTCATCCCTGGTTGTAGTCAAGAGAATATGTTCGACCTAATGCAAATGACAGCAGTGCTCCTAGTGGAGAAATTTCCAGTTACAGAGTTTTAGAGCATCCATTCATTAATATGAATCAACATTGGCTCACACGGATAAGATAAATTGTTGCCTATATACTCAAAAAATGTCCGGAATCAATGCACGGCGATTCTACACAGTATATTCATGTTTGGGAAATATAGCGGTATGCAGTTGCAGATGGTGAAGTTGTACTGTAATTTGACAAATTATCAGGTAGGGTGCTTCATGATGACTGGACCTCAAAATAATTCCAATGTTCCTTTACATTCAATGGCAGTTTAGAGACAGGCATTTATTTATGGCACAACAGTATCCTGCTATATACAATTAGTTAAGGATCTAATAATGATTGAGTGCTCCCTCAAAAGTTGCCAATATTGGCGACATTTGCAATAAGTCGACAAATAGGGTGCGGAATTCTTTTTTCGCAAAAAGAACCCTGTCTTGGTGATATTTTCATTATTTGGCTGGAAATCAAAAATACACCTAATGTGATAATATTAAGCTAAGACGATTTTAATGGGAATTTTGAAAATTCTTTAATCATGCTCAAATCGACTGATTGAGTGTGTTGAGTTGTGGTAAGACATAGCTACACAAGGGCTATCTGCCTAGGACAGCGATTGCATTGGGTCAGAGAAATTTTTAAGGGTTTCAAACGCATCCACTGATTAGCAAAAAAATTGCAAACTTTCATTTTTTTAGCATGTGGAACATTAATTTTTAGACTGTTAACCCTTAAAAGAATATATGTCTCACTCTCCGTGTTCGTGCGATACTGTTATTTTGTATTGCCTATTTATATTTTCATCATTCCAGCAAGATTGAGAGGTGTTCATGATTTGGATTCTTCTCTCCACTGATCCGTGTTCTAACTGCCACAAATATATACTGATTAGTGTGAAAATTATATGTTTTTTTTATGTACAGTCCCAAGTACCCTATTGAAAATTATGGACATGCAGTATTTACAGTTCTTTTACAGGAGTAAAAAAAAAAAAAAATCCAATACATCACATTCTTGAAAGCGTATTTTAGAGGTATTTGGTTTTTTCAACAAAAGCAAAGTTGACTTGTATGTTATTCAGGCTCAAAATAATTTTATCCATTGAGGTACTCAAAAGAATTCCAATACATTACGATCTATAACAGTAGAGAGACATTCATCTACTTCAAGCGTAGTACAATAGGTATAAAAATGTTCATAACAAAATCTCACGAGATTTAAGGACAATAAATTGCCAAATTTGGCATGATTTACCTTTCTTGTTTCACATTTAAATCAAAATCCTAGCAAGCTTTTCATCACAAGCAAGCTTAGGCTTAACATAGGATTCACACCATGCTACATTTTAAAACAATCATTTGACTTATTATTACCATTTTTTTTATTACCCCAAGAAAAATGCGTGGAAAAAAGCAGAGGGTGTCTTTCTACCCCCGTTGGCAGGACGCATTTCAAAATGTCCCAAAAATGAATTTTAGGTATTCATTCAATGTTGTATTTTGTACAGCAAGAATTTTATGGATCTCTTTTTCCTTTATATAGAGATACATGGAAACTACATTTTGACCCTGTGCCCCTCCACAGGTAGTGCATTCTTGATAATGTAGTCTAATACAGCAACCACATTAGAAAACTTAAATGCCTGTCATTTTGAAAAAAATCTTTATTGACCCAAACAGAGTGTACAGTTAAGTAAAATTTTAGTCTAAAGCGATGTAAAATTTTTTGGGATAGGATAATTAATTTTAAAAAGTTCATTTTACCTATCCGAGGTGTATAATAAAGCAGAATGTTACCCTATAACTATCCTTGGGGAGGCTGAAGCTTCTTAGTCCCTACCCTGGATCCGCCACTGACTGCTCAAGTGGGTTGTCACAAATTTCATTGCCGGCAATGGTACCACCGCGTTTAACATCTGTGTTTATTTTGTTATCGACAGTGATTCTGAGAGTCTAATGGTTCTATGTACTTTTATTTGCATCCGTGATGGTGATGTTTATTTTCTTCTGAACAGAAAATGCAGGGGATTGAATTTCTAATCAACTAGACCCCGTTATCAGTTCATTGGGATAATTTCAACTATAAAGGTATTCATAGAATTGGGACAGGAATATTGCTAGTGTGAGCAGGATACATAAGAATTTCTTTTTCTTTTTAACATTCACCACAACAAAATAATAATCTTATTTTATTTGGGTTCAGGAATGCCATTCCGGCTCACAAAAAAGTACTGGAACGTCGTTTCGGTGTGTTCCGGCCCCACTACCCGGACCTGGATGCTTCTAATCCGAGCTTACTTTTATGCAGACCTCTAGCCAATCCTTAACCCTTTAAGGCGCAGTGATCCCGCTCTGGGATCACCCAACTCTGACGTTTTGACTGTTGCCTGTCACGAAGAATAGATTTGATTTCTATCAAAATAGTTGCGGGTGACATAGCTCCACCAGAATGCTTAACTTTTTAGCACGTTCATTTCCCGTAAAAAAATTTGGTCACGATTATTTTCAACAGCACTGACATCTGCTGAAAAATGGTAGAATGCGAAAACAGCTGGATAGATTGCCCAATGCTGAAAAAAGGGCAGCCGTTACCATCGCTCGCCTTAACAACCAGCATGAGGGCGGACGATCGAAATGTTCATCGCATGCCACAACTGGTCACATCGCGCGCCACAGCTGGCTGTGCGACACAGCCAGCTGTCGTCATAAAAGGGGTCTCTAGATCTGTGGCACGCGATGAACGTTTCGATCGTCCGCCATCTTGCTGGTCGTTAAGTCGAGCGATGGCAACGGCTGCCCTTTTTTCAGCATTGGGAAAGGGTTGCGCCTCAAAGGGTTAAAAACACGGATCTAAATAATGGTGAACGACATATGTACAACAACATGGACACATTATCCTTACCATTTTTTTCATGAATTTGTACTAAGGACTTGAAGGACTGCTGTGCTCTAGCTAAACTATACTGGCTCTGAAAAAGAGAAAGAAAGAAATGGGTCAGTCAAACAGAAAGACACAGTGGACAAGTGAACACACACTCCAACAACAATAATGCAATGAAATTAAGGGGGGAAACTCTGGGCACATTTTTCTTTTTTTCACAGATCCAACAACTGCACTTTTTCACTGCGCGGCGAAGCAATCTCGGATGCACTTGGTGGAAGGGGGAAGAATGGATTCTCTTGGGTTCTGGCAAATCAGCTACTTTTGAATGGGTCATTAAAAACTGCCTTTCAATTGTTTGCCAGCATTTAAGACAGTGTTAAAGGTCCACTTTCGTTCACACAGTTTCTCGAATGAAATTTCCTGACTTTTCTGGAAAATTTTGATACAATTCCAGACTACAATGTTATGATCTACATATAACTGACAACTGCCCTATCCATACAGACAGGGTTGCAGCAATTTAACTCAGTTGATTCAAATGACTCATGTTGATCAACTGATTTAAAAAAAGGAAAAAACAGTCATTTAATTCATTTTATTTTGAGTTAAAATCTTTAAAATTTAAATTTTGGATGTTTCTTTTAATGAATGATTTAAAAATATTCTTAAATGAATAAAGGAGAGACTGAGAGATGTGAAAAGTAACACGTCAATTCTAACATTTTCTATTGGATGCTGGATGGCAGACTACACCTCATCCCTCCCTCTATTTAAGGACAGAAACTGCAAAGAAATCAGTTAAAATGTTTTTGTGATAAGATGGATAAGGTGTTTTTGTTGCTTCGGAGTAAAAAAATTGTTCTATTAAGTTTTTGCTCTTTAAGAATTGCATCTATTATTTAAATCATTAGAAAATAGCATTTTTCTACTGGATGCTAACTTTAAAAAATGCAATTAGGAATGTTATGTCAAATTTACTTGCACTGTTAGCGATGCAAATTATTAATGACAACTGCCCCATGAAGCTGCCATCAGCCTCCTATTGTCGCCAAATTGTTCAAAATTGCCATTGCTTTATTCATCTCTCCATTTGAATGCGCATCTAAATAACTATGCATACTACATAATCATTTTTTGTACTTTTGAAGTACAGGGAAAGGGAACTGTATTGTTGATTCTGTTGTCAGATTCGTCATCGAAATCTACGTAGAATCTTTTTGGATTATGAACAATCTTTGATACAGATGATGATTCTATTTGTTAGGGGAAGGGGGAGAGACCTGATACTTCTAGGATGACCAAAGGAAGAGGAACCGGTTCCCAGAATTTAAACAATTCCACAGATACGTTCCAGTGACTCGTTGCAAACATACCACTGAATTGAAAAAGAAAAAAATGTACTAATAGCACAGTTTACAGTCTGTATCATTTCATATTAAACGTACTTCACTGCATCTACATTAAAATTCTTCTGTGTCAGCTGTAATTCTAAAATTGCAATAATGCAAATGTTCGTAAAGGTTCTGTCTCTAGCTCATATGTGCAGTTAGTTATGTAGGTATCGATAAAAATGTGCAAATGACACAACTGACTTGTCTTCTCTACACAGAACCGCACACAAACACATATTTAAGTTTCATTGAATTCAATGTGACTAAAGTACTTTTCATATCTTTATATTTGAGAATATAAGCAAAGATTTTAAATAAATCTCCAATGGACAACAGAATAAAATACAAACTTGCACCCCTTTTTTATGATGAAATGAAATAAATAGTGTGGAAGGATCATGTTCAAAAAGAAAGAACATATTCATATGAAGATATAATCAGTATTAGTAGGATAAAATTTATGGAATGAAATTTATAAACTATGCGTTAACTACAGATAAATCATCCACTGCCAAAACGCAAGACAATTTTTTCAGCATTTCAAAATTATGTAACAGATCAAGCATAGAGAAATCTTCAAAACTTGTGTTTGTTAAGAAACAAAAAAGCAGCTGAGTGTAAAATTCTCCAATATCCTAACAAAACATATCTAGTCGAGAAATGTAATTTTCAAATTGTTAATATTTTTATTAACAAAACTGTCTTATATCAAAAATACATAAATTTTTCATATTTAGTTCACAAATATTTTTTAACTTCATTTTTTTTTTTGTAAGCACAGCTTAATGACTGGTATGTTGTTATATAAATAACTATTACTATCTCAATGTCAACGTACAAATGCATGCACATATATGCAATATATATATGCATGCACATATTTACAGTTTTTAAAGAAATCATTAAAGCAAATGAATCTTAATTTAAATAAAAATTGAAATCTGTGATTTAAATCTAAATCAATTTTTTGAGAGGAAAAATCAAACAAACAAAAAACCTGAATACAGACCATCATGAGTCCTCATCCCACCTACGTCAAATCCTATTTGGAGAAATTCAGAAGTTGGAAAAACAACAGAAAATTATTTCAAAATGAGGACATTCATAAATGATACAACTACATTTTGAAAAGGTCTAAATGTGCTGCTGAAAAACAAGCCATTGGGTGAGAGATCCATAAAACACAGTCATGCAGAGTTCAACTGAAGGTACAAGAAAGGAATGCATTAAAGTTCATTTTACAGCAAAGTATCCAGCTGGAGCTTGTAAATTTTGCTCAGAAAGTGCTCTTAACATCCTCAGCACAAAAATGCATAATAACCCTTTAATGTGCAGTGTTCCCACTCTAGGAACACCAAACTCCGACATTTTGACTGTTGCCCGTCACGAAGAATAGATTGGATTTCTATAAAAAAATAGTGGCGAGTGACATAGCTTCACGAGAATCCTTTACCTTTTAGCACGTCATTCCCCGTAAAAAAATGGTCACGATTATTTTTAACAACACTGACATCTGCTGAAAAATGGAAGAACAGCTGGATAGATTGCCCAATGCTGAAAAAAGGGCAGCCGTTGCCATCGCTCGACTGAACGACCAGCAAGAGGGCAGATGATCGAAACGTCCATCGCGGGCCACAGATCTAGAGACCCTCTTTTGACGACAGCTGGCTGTGCCGGGCACAAAAATGGGTCTCTCGATCTGTGGCACGCGATGAACGTTTCGATCGTCCGTCATCTTGCTGGCATTAAGTCGAGCGATGGCAACGGCTGCCCTTTTTACAGCATTGGGAAAGGCTTGTGCCTCAAAGGGTTAAGGCACACGTATATTACACCATCCACCACACTCAATTGTCTTTCATCCTTTCGGTGATCAAAATACTTATAGCTGCAGAGACTCAAAATGAGTGTGTATTATTCAATGCAGGGTGGCTAGAGAAATTGAGGTAACGTTCCTCGATTTCCCAGACTAATGCTATCAAATTTCCATAACTAATTATATCAATACCATATCCTTTCATATAAATTGCCAGCTTACCCAACAGCATACCCAGTATTCACTGAGGGGGGACGTGGTCCCTGCAATTTTTCATTTTGACTTATGCGTTCCTCCAAATCCTTCACAAATGAGTCATCAACATAATCAAAAATCTCTTTATTATTGGACCAAAATACCATGGTATATTGGTGCATATTAAATGAATATACCCTGATATCAGTGATCATTCAGAACGGGTGGCAAAATAAATGTGTCAACTATTAAAGCTTCTAAATGTAAGAAAACCAGGAGATTTTAATGTAAAATCAGGAGGCCAGGAGAAACCATCAAAGTCCAGTAGAATTGACAGGTATGCAACAGGCGAATACTTCATATAGGAAAATGAATAATCACAAAAAAATACAAACTCGCACAATATTCATAAAATATTGGTTCAGTTTCATAAATCCGAGCACAAAATTTAGTTGAACATCGAAAGATGCTATGTAGCAGAAAATCTCATTTTATAAAGACAGAGTTCGATTTTAAGGGATAAGGATGGTTGACTAAATTAAACTGACCACCTGGCAATTTATTTAATTTCAATCAATGTATCATTTTAATTTTTCAAAAACAAGTAAAAAAAGCTTCAAAATGAGCACTGTCCATAGAAAATGATGACATATCTTTTTTACGATTTCCCTGATCTGTTGCCACCCTAAAATGGCTATATAAATATAATATGAAACTAGCCAGCAAGCTGGAAAGCATATGTTGACCCATGCAAATACACATTAAAAAAAAAACCTATGTTGACCCATGCAAATACACATGAAAAAAACCTAAATAATAATTCATGTGTTAGTATGTGCAGCTGATTGTAAATTAAAAGTTTACATCAACTGCTTCCTGGCCGACCTGTGGAATACTGGTAAAAAAAAAAAAAAAAACTATTAGCTGATGTCAGATAGTGGTCTGTTTATGATCCTGATCTTCAGAAACTAACTTCGTTAGAACTATCTCCAATAATCTAAATAGAATATTTTCATCCCCTTCTACCACCTTAGGCATGACATATCATGCGACTCATCTAAAAACATGGTTTACTTACCACTTACACAACATCATAAAGTAATAAATGTAACAGGGTGTCTACTTAAAAGAAATTTCAAACTTCCCTGGCTTTTCCATACTAAAAACAAAAAATTTCCAGGTTTCTCTTTTAATGTTGATTGTGTTAGAGTAAAAAATATTTTTTCCATATCTACAATGCCACCTATTCTCTCCTGCGAAGCAGTGCACTCACAGAGTGCAAGCTCTGACCCCTGGTCCCTTTGGAGGATGTGACGTCACTCCCTCCCCCTTCTCTCTCCGAGTGTACGCGAAGGGTTGTGTATGTTTATTTTCTTCCCACTTCTTCTGTTTCTCCCGGCGGATGCACGATGTGAGAGTCGCTTTGCTCAAGCTTACTGAATGTTATTATTATGCTTGTGAATTGTATCATGGCGTATTTTTATTAAAATGTATGTTCACCGCAAACAGGGTGTGATTACTTCCAGTACCTCACAGATTGTGCCTTTTTGCTGTAGTTTATGCAAAGAAGGGCTACTAGTTTGGTAAGTTGGTCACCAAGCATACTTGTTGATTGTTTTTTTTACAAACACTAACAGTTTCTTTAGAACTCTCACCATCTAAAAATTCCAGTGTTGGAGTAATATTCTCAGCTGACTTAACTGTCAGAAGCACTGTTTACAGACAGACTCTATATCTACAGGTACTAAAAACAAGCACTGGTTGAAGACACTGAATCTGCTCCAAAATACTAGTTGCAGACTTACTCACAAAATTTGCCACAGAAAGTTGGCATCCTGAAGAATGTTTAAATTTAACATTTTTCTGATGGTTATGCCTTTTTCACAGCTGATGATTGCTTGCCACTCCCTATTGCTTAAAAAAAAAAAAAAAAAAATTCTTGCATGCTGAGCATTTGCAAAACCTGGATTTTTTTTCATGAGGTTCCAACCATGTAGACCAGTTCGGGTTAAGTTGTTTATCACACCATTCATTATTGAACACACTTTTTTATGGACATTTCGAAGCTAGCAACTATACAAGAACAGTACTAAAAATGAACTGAACATTACAACTTACCAACTAGTTTGACCCAACTTTACTTAAAAAGGTCACCTACAATAGGTAGAATTGGCAGGCTTCTATTCTCAATTTAAAAGCAATCATTCTCCAACTGAGTGATGCTATTGTTCCTCATCCAATTTTTGCTGTTCTCAAATGTCTTAATTTCCCTCCTTCACACCCATCTTCAAGTAATATACTGAGAAGAATTGCAATACTATTTCAGCTCCACTGTTCTTCTAGCAGTTATCAAACTCGTAGAAAAAAAATAAATTTCTTTTCAGGGAAAACTAACACAATTTTTCAAAGCAAAATAAGAAAAAACTTCCACCCCCAAAAGTTTTTTCCCCAAACAAATGCAAATCTCCCTGACATTTCCAGTCAAAGGAACTTCCCAGACTATTCCAGGTTCTCTAGGTGGATAGACACCTAGATGATTGCAAAATCCTTTTGCAATCAAAATTTACAGCGTTATATAAACTGTTTTGAAATTTAAAAATAGTTTTTAACTCTCCAAGTGGCTGAGACATAAAATCCCGTCAACTTTGTTCCAGTTTTCACTGCAATGGATCTATAACTGAAATTATTTTTAACATTCAGTTATCATAAAATATTTTCCGATATTAAAGCGTGTAACTAATTTAGGAACTTGTTTTTTAATAATTACAAATCGTCCTATCAAAATTTTATTTTTTGTATAACTTTAAAGTTGCATGAAAATTTTATAGTAAAAACAACTTTACGTTATTTGCCCATTTTCAGGATGCTCAGAGGGTTAAGCACATGGAAGAAAAGGCTTTTTAAAAAATTCTGCAAGAAAATTAAGCAATTTATAAAGTGCATCAATAAAAAACAAGCATTTAACCCTTTCAATACCCATTGGAATGGCATCATTCACAAATGTTTTTGATTTCTTTTGCATCTGAAATACATTCGTCAGGGATGAAAGTGGCAAAATAGAAAGAAAGAAAGGAAAAAAAGAAGAGGAAATTGCATGTGAAGCAAAATTTAGGACAATAGTAAATGACACAAAAGTATATTTAAAAAGAATAAAAATTTAAAAAATGGTTAACGTAAAATAATATTTCATATATTTTGAAAAGGAAATTTTTTAAATCAAAGCTTAATTTAGTAATGTTTATTAAAAAAAAAAAGTCATACTAGACATATAATTTATATAATTTTAGATACATTATGGAATTGGGAAAAAGCAATACTGAAACATATAAGAAAAGAGTATTGCATTGTGGTAACATCTGATAAGCTCCCTCCTCCTCTTTTTCCAAGGAGAGGGGAGGCGACCCAAACCAAATCATGAACATAAGTTTAGATCTTGTTTTCTTTCATAAACATTTTTTTCCCCTCCAATTCATCCCCTTTTTTCTACTTTAATTATTTTGTATAATTTTCATTCATATACAAGCCTGCCTTCTTTACTGAAATTTTTTCTTTAGAATTTTACAAAGGAAAAAAAAAAAAATCAATTTTTACTCTTTTATGTTATTGGAGGTTCTAATAAAAATAGAATCAATTGAATAAACATTCGTTCGCAAGATGGATGGATAAAGATTGAAATTGGCATGGTGGAGCATAAAAACGAAATTGTTCTTACCCAAAACTTAAGCGAAATTAGTCAATCTAGGGTATTTTTTTTTAAATAAAAAAAGTCAGAAAACTGCTAATAAACAAAGTAGCAGAATTTTGCAAATTTCTAGAAAAACTGAATGAAAGAGCTTGAATATTTATCACTACAGCCAATGAAACCTTTCACGTTGCTAATATGCCAAGATTATGAGTAAGAATATATGGAGAACACCCCTTTTTAATGGCAACCATAATGGGAAATGATAATGGATTATGTGCCCACTGCCAAAGAGTCATTTAAAAGTATCCAAGCTATTTTTTTTTATTAATTTTAAATTGACAAAGATAAATGTATTAAGCATTATAATGCTTTGTTAAATAATTTTTTTAGCCCTCGTTGCAAATGTCTCCGCGATGATCTTTTTACAAATATATTTCTCGTGAATGATACCATTGAAAGGGTTATGCCACTAACACTATGAAGAAGAAGTGAAAAAGGAATTGAGCGATACATGTGGCACCTGTTGTCTCACCTTGTTTCCTCCAAACTGAATCCGAGCTTTACCCTTGACGAGAGTCGCAGCAATCTGGAGTATGATTGCTTCCACAGTATAGGCACTGCTCCATCCCTGAGACAAAAGAAAAGAGTGCAGTGCAAATTAAATACAATCAAGGTTTTAAGATACAGTCACATTTTTCGTATAATGTGAAAAGACATGTCAAATTTGGACTGAAATATAAAAGAGAAACAGTGATAAAAGTAAAAACTTCCTTTATAGAATGGTTGTGGGGACAATCTTTGATTACCACATTGAACTGAAATATAAAGCCTGTACGTCTATCATTTTCAAGACCACTGCAAAAACAATACAGGAAAAGGAGATCAGACACTATCTCTTGGAGAGAAAAACCGAATTATCCTTTTAGCATTTTGCTAAAGCTTTTTTCTTATTTTAGCTTTTCCGCTAAAAAATTTTTGAGCTCAGCTTAAACCCTCAATAGAATAGGCGTCACTTTCAGAAGAATTAGCCTAATTGGGGGACAGACACTACTCATCTTAAAATAAACAAAACTCACGCCCAAATACCCAATTCTCTCACCGCTCTTTCCCTCAGGACTCCAGCCACTACTGCACTTTTGTATATCGCCAAGGTTCAAGCTCCTCAATTCTATCAGAAATGGGTTGCTCTAATACTAGTCTCCTTTTCAAGAGCCGATTTTATCCAACAGTTAGCCTGACCACAGAATGTTTCGCTCTCCAAATAATTCAGCCGTCCCCGGTAGTTCATCCGTTGATTTTGAGGTCCTTTCAATGTTCTTTCTTTAAATTATCCAATTCACAGCTCAACATTTTGCTCTTTTTGGCAAAAAGAACATGTTTGACTCAGCAAGATTTCATTAAAAGAAAACTTAATCAATGAAGCACCTTTGAAAGAAAACAAAAAGCACTTTGAAGAAAATTCATGAGAAACCAATACTAGCAGTAATATTATGTATTCGTACAATCATTGTTTTCTTTTCTAATATGTACAACCCCTGAACACAATCTTTTGATGCATTTCTCTCTGAGAACCACTGAAAAGTGGTTGAAATCAACCAATATTTATTTTCATAGCTCGGAGCCTCTTTTATGTGAAAGGCTGAAACTTTGTACATCTCCTAATGAATGCAGAGGACAAACTATATTAATTGGGAATTTTTTTTGTACAGGGGCTGTATAAAAAATTTAAATTTTGTGTTTATTTAGATTTAATCTCCTGAAAATTTTAATCGATGCCATAAAATTCCGTACCATTATTTAGGCAACTGTCTTTACTGTACATATGTCTATGACCCATTCTTAAAGAACAAAAGCTTAGGTCAGCGTTTTTGGGATACTGGGTATACGCACTCGGATGATCCTATGATCGAATCATCAGAGCCCACAAAATTCATTTTCCAGATATTTCTTCCGCTGAAGTACGAGACACCACTCTAACAGAAACAAAAATAACGAGATGCAGTCACCTACCTGTTTGGTGAGCAACTCCATGCAGATAGCACCTCCGCCCAGCACGTACCCACCTGTTATCATGGGATGCACCACGCGAATGAAAGGAGGCTCAAATGGATACGCTTCCTGCAACAAGAAAATACACAACAATCAGAAAGGTGCTCGCAGAAATAATCCAATAGATTTGCGCAGAATTTTGGGTCTCTAGCAATTGAATCGGTGAGTGCAGATACCACCTCAGTCACAAAAAGGAAATTTTTCAGGAGAGAGAAAAAACTTCATAACTCCTCCAAATTTTCAAATATTTAAACTTTTTTTTTTCCCCTGTCATAACATGCATTTATGTTTCTGTCATGCAAACATTACCTAATTTCGACATCCATTAGGCTCAGGAAAATTTATAATTGGATTCGGACTTGTGCTGTTTCTGCACTCAACTGGTTTTTAGTCAGCTGAAAACTTGGAAAAAGGTAATCATTCAAATCAATTCAAAGCAAATCAAATCACCATTTATTGTCTAACCAAATTTATGGTATACAAAAGTCAAGAACATGAATTTAGGAGAAAAAAAGTGCTTTGCTTGCAGAAAATGATGGAGATGAAAATCTAACATTAAAGCTGGAATTAATATTTTTTAGAAAACCACCCCTAGGGCAGGTCAGGTGGCCAATAATAGTCTTAAAATAGATCATTCTCGACCATTGATTCATTGTCGTGTGTCGACCATGGATCATTGTCGCCCTTCGTTCGAAAAAGAAGCCCCGTATCTACGAAACTACTCAACAGACTAACGCCGTTCTTGCCCTCAACACGCATCTTGCCTTTCTAAGCTTATTTTCATCGAAAACGATTTTTTGCATTTTTGTGACTGAAGTGGTTTCTCCACTCACCGATTCAATTGGCAGGAGGGAAAAAACAGGAATTTTTCTTACATACAATTTTATAAAAGAAATAAAATTAACTTGGCAAGTAATAGATTGGATATTAATAATTATGCACTGACCAAAAATATTAATAAACAATCATTAAGGATGACTCTCAATAACTTTTTGCCTTTATTGTAAAACATTTTATTCATTTGAATAAAAATATTAAAATAATTCTGCTATTTTAAATCTGGGAAAAACTGCAGTAGAACCTTGGTTATCGGATGCAACTGGGACTAAACATACATCGAATCATAAAAATTTATGGATAATAGGGAATTAGAATTTTGCAAAAATCATCTTGTTTATTAAAACGAGACATCTTCCAATGGCCATTATGATTCATTAAACTGCACAGTCAATATCTAAATTAAAAAACTATGCATGAAAAATTAAAAAAATAAAAAAATCTATGATGATTTAAATGGAAGCTTCATCTGGCATAAATGAGTTCGCCCTTTGCTGTGCAGCTATATCACAAAGTTTTCTTAAAAGCATTATATTTACCTGCACTCTAAGTTCAGAAAGAACACTTTCACATACAAGGAATATGAAAAGTGGGAGGAGGAGGGGGGGGGGGGATTGTTTAACAGAAATTGTTTTTTAAAAGTGTTTGTACAACAGACACTCGGGGGAGGAAGGGGAAAGAAAAAAAACATGAAACTAAGATTATCTGGTTAGACCATCAAAATTCCGCTGTATGTTACAATATTTAGCTATTGCCAATACATATTTCACAAATACAATTTTTCTCATGCAGATCTTTTAGGTGAATCGACCACAAAAATCATAAGAGAATTTGCCAAGATGAAATTTTTTCAGTATATAATGGTATACCATCTTAACAACCCATAAAAATTTATAACATGTGTTTGTGATCAAACACGTCAAAAAAATTAATGATGTTTTCTAGTAAATGCAATGCTCATGCAATAACTTAGAAGATACACAAATTTTTATTACAATAGTCAGCTTAAAAAGCGACCCCCAAGAAACAAATTTTCGGCAACTTCCTCAGGTTAGGTGTTATTTAAGAAATTAAGAAAAGAATGGCACATCTTGCAGAAAACTTAAATTATAATTAATTTCTCGGTAAATAATTTTCATAGAATCTTCAAAATTGAGATTTGCAGTTATTCTATTCTATAAATCATCTACATAAACTGTGTGGAAAACCTGAAATGGTGTTTTGAACTTTCTTCATTATTGTGTTTGATTCGACATGGAATGACCCTACACTACAGAGAGGTTCTCACTGACAAGTACTTTCAATAACAGAGGATTCAGAATCAACTCCCGTGGAATTTCTACCTTTTGGTGAGTTTTCTGGAAAGCTCTCAAACAAACTACATTGAGAATATTCCTATTTTTCAGTAATTGATTGTGCAATAATAGTAACATTATGCATAGAAAAACATTATAGGCCCTATTGATAAAAATAAGTACCATGTTCCCAAGCTAAGTGATATTTTGGGTGAAATATTACCCAATTAGGTAACAAAAATAAAAACCTGAAACTGAAAGCTGCAAAGTGAGATCAGCAATATTGGGAGAGAAACCATCCACCCAAATCATTCCTGTTCCCGTTCAAATGCAGAATTCCTTTGATTTTGCAAAAAAAAAAAAAAAGTCAATCCTCCATAGATTTTTTTTTTTTTCTCCCCTCTATGTCCGGGCTGCGGCCACATCGGCCATAAGCCCTCTGGCAGCCCAATAAAAACTAACCTCAATCCTCCATAGAGGTAGCCCATTTAGAATGCACATAGAGGAGATCTTAAACATAGTGTCCACCACTATCGGGAGGTGAAAATAGTAGCATAAGCAGTCTCACCAGCATAAAAAAGTAGCCAAAACAGCCTACATTTTCTTGATTTTAGCAGCTAAAAAAATAACCCGAGTTGCCTTATCACTCATTGAGTAGCAAAAGTCTCCTTTTTAGTTGCGGGTGGACACCTTGAACAAAGGGCCTGGGGCTACTACTGTGCAGTCATTTGTTCACACGGCATACCAGTGTTTATATATATCTAAAGGGGATGCGGGAAAAGGAACCATTTTACACAGGTTGCAGAAACTCACACACCCAACTTTCCTACTTTACAGGAAGGTTGTTCAAGATGAACTAGAAACCTCACTATTCAGACCAAATTACGCGAAAGTTGAAAGTGCTGACAATCGGGGGAAAAAAAAAAAAGTAAAGATTTTAGGGGTTGCAGATTAAAAAATAAAAAAAAAGGAGAAATTACAAAGAATTTCCAAATTCCAGTATCTACTTTATCAACAATATTGAAGAACAATATGCTCTGGAAGAGCCGGATCAGTTGGCAGGTATGCAAAAACATTAGTCTATTTTCCTACGTCTACTCACCAGATGATAATGAGATTTGAAGAAAATTATAAAGGACTAGCTGCTACATACGACTTCGTCCACGTCGGCTTTAGAATTAGGTCCCGACAGAAATGTAGCATATGTGAATAACAAATATTGTTGCGACAAAAGGAACTGCATTTAAATATTATTTGCTTTTTACTTGTTTCAAATGAAGTATAATGCATGTTAGTATACTTCATTTAAAATAAGAGAGTATGCACAGGGTTACTAAATTTAGAT
This sequence comes from Cheiracanthium punctorium, assembly GCA_038373885.1. Taxonomy (NCBI): domain Eukaryota; kingdom Metazoa; phylum Arthropoda; class Arachnida; order Araneae; family Cheiracanthiidae; genus Cheiracanthium; species Cheiracanthium punctorium. Next base: position 200,338 of record JAWZYV010017067.1, on the reverse strand, counting down.
TTTTTTCAGGCATTTGGCGAATAGAGACAGTTATGACAGTATTTGCGAACTGTTTTGTAAAAGAAATATTTATGCTATATGCATGAATTTTAGTCTATGTTAATCAGGAATAGAGCAGCTTTCTATTAGTGAAAAAGTTTGAGAATCGGTTCGGTAGTGACAGAGATACCCAGAGAGCGTAATGTATTAGAATTATTTTGAGTGTTCCTGTAAAGGAACTATTTATGCTACATGCATGAATTTTAGCCTATAATACTCAAGAATAGTGTAGCTTACTATCAGTAAAAAAAGTTTAGGAATCGGTTCAGTACTTACAGAGATGCACATAGAGCGTAATGTAATTCTTATTAGCATCCCTGTAAAAGAACTATCTGTGATATATGCATTAAAGGTAGCCTATAACACTTAGGATGCCACCAGTGTCTAAGAAGTTCTGCTCTCAAAACTGCAAGGGGGGAGGTGCCAGATTCAAACCCTGGTCGCACCTGTCGACCTAGCCGCTCCCAGTTTCCGTGGTTTTCTAAAAAACCTTGCATAAATACGGGCTAGGATCCCTTAGAAAATCCCCTAAAGAGGAATTTTCCATATAGGCCTAGGACCCTAGTGCAGTCAATCGGTCTTAATCCAAAAACAAACAATGATACTCAGGAATAATGTAACTTTTAATCAGTGAAAAAAGTTTTAGAATCGATTTAGTAGCTACAAAATTTCCATAGAGCGCAATGCATTAGAATTATTTTGAGTGTCTTTGTAAAAGAATTATTAATGCTATATGCTTGAAAGGCTGCCTGTATGTTAATCCAGGACATAAGATATTTTCATTACAAATTTTTTCAAATCCATTCAACCATTTTTGTGTCATTCAGTCAAAAACATCCAAACACACAAATTTATATTATTGGTAGGATTTGGAAATTTATGAACTTTAAGAAACACATCTGGATTTTTCTTGGTACTTACGTATTATCCCAGCGGTCATTCCCGCCAAACTGTTTTATCGTCAAATGGGTTGCCAAACTGTTGCCAATCGTATTCAAAACCATTAATAATTTCATGTGCCCGGCATTTATTTCGGCAAAAAATCGCTTGTCTTGGCGGACCGCCGGGATAATATGTAAGTACCCTTTTCTTTACTTATGCTTTTTAATTTGGCGTAAAATCAACATAATTTCCATGTTTTTCAAATGCATGTGATTTTGCAAATAGAATTTTTGTTTTATTTCAAAAGCATAAATCATTTTGTGCGGGCGATAAAACGGCTTTTAATTAATAGTTCGAAAAGTAGTTAAAATTTCAAAATTTGAGCCTCAGGTGCACTTTACCGAAGTTATGGGCTCAAATTTTCAAAGCTCTGCTTTCTGTAGATTTGTCTGGAGAACATTCATTTTTATTATTATAGATAGATAGATTTGGCATAATTTCCGTGTTATTTAATGTTTTTCAGATGCACGTGATTCTTCATTGAAGTAATAGCATTCCTGTTAGCTCAAAACATGAATCATTTGATACGGGCAAAACTCGCCAAGCAGGGCAATGTAAAAACGGTTTTTAATGAATAATTAAAAATCTAAAACTCTAAGTAGCCTATAGCCTTCTCCAGAGTCCCATCTATATCTAAACCAAAATGCATCCTAATCGATTCAGCGGTTTAGGCGTGAAAGCGTCATAAACAAACAAACAAACTCACTTTCGCATTTATAATAGTTAGGATGACCAAGTGTTATGCCCCCCCCCCATGTCACTGATTTCACAGAAAAGTTATTGATGTTTCATTGAATGGATGTCATAAATTTAACTATCACTTCAGAAATCAGCAAAATCTGAAAACTATGATAAAAATGCTTATACCAGAAGGGGGTTAAAATATCAACTTGAAAATATGTAGCTCACATATTTCGTAATATCAGTACATCAGTTGTAAAGTTTATATACACCTTCCCCCTTAGGAGGGATAAAAAAAAAAAAGTTAAAAATAACTTTCTAGGTTTTTTTTTGATTTATAATGAATAATTTTTTATGCATAACAAAACATTAGTTTCACTACTAGTATAGTATTTCAACTTCAGTGTTAAAATTATGAATAATAATCAATTTATTCAGGACTGCTACTGCTTATCAGTTTTGAAAATAGTCGTTTTAGTAGACTTATACATAAAAAACAGTATTGAAAAGAGCATTCTTCATTCGAAAATAGTAGCATGCTAAACCGTCCGTTCATGAGCACGTGGGATCATGTTTTTATAACAGAAGGCCATTGGAAGCACAGATACAGGAGAATTATCCTACCATTCCAGCTTCATGATGGGCAGTCTTTTTAAAAAGGGCAAGTACAAAAAATGTTCTCATTAGCTGGATCTGGATAGGCTAAAATGTACCGAAGAAAATATTGACTCATTATTAAGAGATTTTTTAAAATAAAGTATGGGCTGCGATTTTTTATTTTTAAATCTAGTTAAAAGTGTTTAAAAAATGAGGATTTTGCATCAAATTGTAAAAATCTGTTTAAAAAAAAAAAAGCATTCGCTTTATGCCAAAAGTGCAAAAGCTGGCAAGCATGATTGATATGTTTTGTTTATATTTCCCGCAACAGCTGCTGACAATTGCTGTTTGCACCTTGAAAAATTAAAAATCTCCGTAGTAAAATGGTGCTCTGTGATCAGAAAAGTCGCATTTTTCTTTTTTCAAAAACGAGTCGTCACCATTGCCTTTTGCTAAAAACAGTAGCAAAGAGTCGCATTTTAGTGGCTGGTGGCAGCCCTGTTTATCTGAAAGCAATCCATGATTTTGATTGTTAACCCTTTAATGCGCAGTGATCCCGCTCTGGGAACACCCAACTCTGACGTTTTCACTGTTGCCCGTCACGAAGAATAGATTGGATTTCTACAAAAATAGTTGCGGGTGACATCGCTCCACGAGAATCCTTTATTTTTTAGCACGTCCTTTCCCGTCAATAAATCGTCACGATTCTTTTCAACGGCACTGACATCTGCTGTAAAAATGGAAGGATGCGAGAACAGCTGAACAGATTGCCCAATGCTGAAAAAAAGCAGCCGTGGCCATCGCTCGAATTAACAACCAGCAAGAGGGCGGACGATCAAAACGTTCATCGCTTGCCACAGATCGAGAGACCCTTTTTTGACACAGTCTGGCTGTGCGTGGGCACAGACAGCTGTCGTCAAAAAAGGGTCTCTACATCTGTGGCAAGCGATGAACATTGATCGTCTGCCCTCTTGCTGGTTGTTAATTCCAGCGATGGCCATGCTGCCCTTTTTTCAGCATTGGGAAAGGATTGCACCTCAAAGGGTTAGTGATTTAAATATTTTTTTTCTTCATTGCATAATGGATCGGAAGCTTGCCTTGAAGAGGATGTTGAGGAGTATGTTGTCCTTCCCTTCCTTGTCCTTGAGCAGCGTGAGGTCGTTGTGAAGTGGGGAGTCAGGGTCCACTTTCAGAAGCTTTACATTCCACTCGTAAAGGCTGTCGTTCACAAGCTCCACACTGAACACACCTGCAGGAATCAGAAAATACAATTATACATACCACTCACTGAGATGCACTCACTACACTCCTGTCCAAAATGAGGGGTCATAAAAATAATATCAGTGAAAACAGTTCAATGACTGCCCACATGACACGGTGTTAAACAAAGCTAACTGCAACATAACAATAAGCCATCGTGAAATAAGTAACAGGGTCTATAAAAAACTGTAAAATATGCTGAAGAAGGGTACTCATTTCCATTAAGTACCCTTTTAATGAGTGTTAGATTTTATTATATCATCCCTTAACACCCGTTTTTTGTTAATAAAGACCCTTCTTCAAAATACCTGGGGGAAGGTACACTATACAACAGCACAGGGTTTCTACAGATTTCACAACTTGTGCTTTCCTAACTTTTTATCTAGTGTGCTTTCCCGAATTTTGCGTTTCTATTTTTAATATTACATCCTTTCATTAATAACTTTTTATATTTTTTGCCCCCTTTTTTACAAATAATAATAATAATAATAATAAGAAAATCAATATACACAAAAATATTATTTGACATCACTGGATTCTAACAAAAAACATGTTTGATAATAATTAAGGATAAAATTAAGAATATTTCAACTGAACAAGATATGTTAATAAAGGACCCATTTTAAAATTATTCATAAGGTTCAATAAGAAAATGAAAATAAAACAATTTCTACAGTTAGGTTCAAACAGGAAGTATTTTCTTGATTTTGCCGCAAAATTCAAATAGTCTTGCACTTCCCTGACCTTTCTTCAATTTCTTCAAATTTCCCTGACTTTCCAGGTCAGGAATCTCGAGTCATCACTGACACCATACATAACATACATAGTTATATGAGAAAAAATAAACCAAGAACTAGAATACTTATCTAAACACCTTATTAAAACATTTGTGCACACATTTCAAATGCAGTAAAAAAATACAAACAAGCAAAAGTCTCTGGTCCGGGGTATACAAACATTAAAAAAAAAATTCTCAGAAAGTTGCAAAATACTAAAACCAGGGATAAGATTGATAAAAGAGGAAAAGTTTGAAAGAATGTGGAAGCAACATTTGAGCAATAATATTCATGAATTTCAAGTTCAATAAATATTGTAACTGCTAGATAGATTTGATTCTAGTGGGAATTGTAGGATAGATTAACTGATATCAAATCTATCCTACTTACATACAAATTTGCCTTAATGAAAAATAAAATATTCAGAAATCTTTTGAAAATTTGAAAACTGATTTTTTTTTTTTTTTTTTTGAAAACATTAGAAAAGTTTGAAAATCAGACAAAAATTTTTATTTAAATGTTTAACACTATGAACTGTAGGCACAAATCCTAGATACTTAAGACGAATTCCATTTGTTCTACAAAAACTAATACTAATCAATCATTTTTTTCAAACCAAAGGCTGATATTCTACAACCTGTTCTTCAAAATATGTAAAACACAAATTCTATTACTTTTTCTGGAAGCAATTTATTTAGAGAAAACATGCTTGTGACCTGAATTTTAGACATCAGTCTATTTAACAAATATTATACTTTCGAAAAACACAATTTTATAAAGGGAAAAAAAGGAGCAATATTAAACAAAAATGTGACACTTCTTGATGATAGATAGGCTTCTGTATGTTAGGATATTGGAGAATTTTACCCTCAGCTCTCATTTGTTTCATTACTAACCCAAGTTTAGAAGCTTTCCCTAATCTTAAACTCTGTTGGACCCGTGTTTCCAAGCCACTGGTGCATGGACTGATGCCGCCCAAGTATATCAAATTATTATTATTTTTTTAAAATCAGCTGCAAATGTTGTTTTGCCTTAAAAATTATGCTTGTATATATAAACATTTCATTTAATAAGATAAACACAGAATATTTTTTCCTAATGCAGAATGTGCAACAAGGTTTTGAATCGCCACGTCAGGCCGCCTTACCTTTCTTGAAGGACTCCGACCGGTAGACCTCCCTGAGCTCCTTCATGAGCCTATCTGTGGCCTGCACGGATCCCGACACGGAACCCCTCAGGTAGTCCTGTCTCTGGTTCTGCCTCAGCCTCTCCAGGGTGGCCGTGTGCTCACTGCTGATGCCCTCGTCCTTGCCCTTGTCGGGACTGGGGAGAGGAGAAAAAAATTACACATCAGAAAATCCATTTTTAGCACAGATTCCAAATGAAAGGAAAACATCAAGGACTCATTAACATTTTTCAAGGACTCAAAATATATAAACTTATGCAATGCAAAAGCATAGAAACATTACCCTATTTTCTAATTAAGAAACACTCAAATTATCTATATTAATTTAAACAACAAACTTATAACCAAAACATTTATTAATGAATGAAATTTGTTTCCTCCTGCTTTTCTTTTGCTGTTCAATTTTGTTAAAAGAACAATTTAGTATTACCTTATTTTCCAATTGGGAAACATTTAAATTATCAATATTAATTAATTAAACAACAAACTTATAATCAAAACATTTATTAATTAAAATATTTTTTCCAAAAATTAGTCATAAACTTCCATTTAAATATATCACTGACTCGTGCAAACATTAATTAGTCATATGATTTTTTTTTTTTTGTAATTCCAGTAGTTCTTCCTGCTTTTCTTTTGCTGTTTGTCACAAACTGTTTGTTTTTGTGTTACAAGAACCATTTCATTTTTTTTTTCTTTCGTCAGTTTCTTCAGCATGAGCATCAGCTGACTTAAGAGTTCTTCAATATTTTTGCCTTGCACTTGATACTGATGTACATAACTCCTTATCCATTGTTACATCAGTATATTTGCCCCCTAAATCGTTGATATAGTCGCGTATGAGCCTCTGGGCAACATACGAGTGTTCTTTCATATTCTCAATTTCAATTTTTTTTTTTATTTATGCTGAAGCCATGGTCTACAGCAGCTTCCTCGTGGCTTGACAAAAGCATATTTTTGAGAAAAGGCCAAAGTTTACTATGTTTTTCTTTGGCATACTTTATAAATAAGCAATCTAAACGAGAGTTTTTAATATTAAAATTCGAAAATTCAAACAAATTTTCACATACAGTACAATTAACAAAATATGTGAAGTCAGAAATCTCCACAAGGCCCACTTCATCAACATTCCCACACAAAAGTTTCATTTTTTTTTTTTAAGGCAACCTTGCTTTAATCGTTCACTAGATTTGCCAGATTAAAGCAAACTAATTGTCTAACTGTGCTGTAAACAATGAGTGATTTTTCAAATAACTTATTCAGAATTAGCACAAAAGAGACAATTTTTGTAGGCTGAAAAAAATAAAGGAGTTTTCAAGGACTATTGACTGTTTTCAAGTACTTATAAGTACCTTGAAAATCGCCTTTTCATTTTCAAGGAGTTTTCAAGGATCATACGAACCCAGAACGACTGCTCAATTCTCTCTCCAAAAATCCAAAATCACTTCCCAGAATTCTCTGCCCTTCTGTTATTCTTTTTCTTGTGTTTAAGTTTGCATTGTTTTTTATAGCGATGTGATATTTGTCCTTGTGGATAAATACTATAAATAAATTTGTTCATTTGGTATTAAAAGAAAGATTCATCTTATTGTTTGCAAATCACTGAATTTTTACCTACATCAAGATTTTCCCCGTGTTTTACCAAGATGGTATTCCATTTTACTTGCTACCTAACCTGTAAAACTAACAACGATTCAAAAGTTCAGTCCTAAAACATGAGTTAACGCACATAAAAGCCCTTACCATTAAAAATTGTTAAAAAGATATATATCAGCCAATGCCATGGCCATAATCAGTTGAAACTGTCTTCCTTCCTTCCACCTATCTCAATGCTGAGGAGGGCAGTTGTCATGGAAGGTGTATCAACAATCACAAGGGGTTCTAATGAGGTCCCCCATTTCATGTATTATAGCCGAAGGGTAGATGCATTGAATCGACAAGAAAAAAATTCAGGAAATCAATAGCCTCGACATCTTAATCAATCAAACTTTTAGAGGATCATGTAAAATTTATCCAGGGGGAAAGGTGAGGGGTTATATCCAAAACCAAGTTGGATGAAACATTGCCAAATTTAACTGCAAAAAGTATTTGTGTTGGAAAGTGTATTATAATCAATGCATGATTTATGTTTCATGTTCATTTTACTGATGGTCGTAGCAGCGAGTTTGGTCAATCTGAATTAGCCAGTTTTGGGAACCCTAATTTTATGAAACAACTTAAAATAAAAAATCTTTCCAAACCTCATTTTTTACAACAGTAGAAGTTCATTGTTACTAAAAAGTAATGTCTTTTTCCCTTTTTTAAAAAGAATTTTAATAATTTTTCGATATTCATGATTTTGAAGTAATTACGCGAGGCTACTTCATAATGCTGACAAAAAGAATTTTATTCCTGTAATCTTAATACACTACTGTAAACATATGTAGCACCAAAATCAACACTATTTCTAACTCTGGGAATGGCAACAACTACAGGTACACATTAGCATAATAACAAAAACACGTACACAAAATTCCAAATTAATGGTTCAATGACATCCAATGGAGGAAGCCTATTTGTTACTTTTACTTACGTATGTCATGCAGTAGCCAGATTGCAAAATAACAATGAAAAAGTTGAAATTTCTTGATCGGGAAAGTGGGGGTTAACTTATACGCGGCATCGACATATAGACAGGTAAATGCAATATATATATTTTTTAAATGCCATCGATTTTTCAAAATTTGCTATAGGAAAAATAATTTCCGTGTTTACTTCAGAGATTTTATCAAATGTCCAGGCAATCTCAATACCTCTCAAGTGTAAAGTAAACAGAATACAGAATCACAACAACAGTTATTTTACAGAGCAATAAAACATAGTCATATGTTTTGATCATTTGAATTTTGGTTTAAGCATGTCAATTTTTAGAGATTTTTCTGCCCCTGATGCATATGCAAAAATCAAGATCCTTCAGATCTTTTTACAGCTTTAAAATATTGAATTTACAATACTGGTTGCATTTATTACACATCCTAACAAAATACATAAACTGTTGCCATGCTGTGGGCTAAAGCAAATTTTAGCCATTTCCTATTTCTTTTAAATTATATTGTAACTAAGGATACATATTAAATAATGCAACCCTACTATAAAAACACCAGGTTGAAAACTTTGGCACATTAACACCTGTGTTATTCAACTAGAAAAGTACCCATTCGTGGAACCATGGAGCTCATTAATGGAACAATACCACACTCAACACTCATTTGATAAAATCCCGCAGTGCTGCCATTAAGAAGTATTTCTGTAGGAATTTATACAACAAGTTATCAACCAATACAGTATTTTCATAATCATTTGATGAATGAATACATTTTGCAATGTTAGTACAGTAGTAAAGCCCTCCCGATTCATTCCTATTTGTTTTAATGCTTCATTTATACAATGCACAATTTCAGTTATAGGTCGTTTTTCACTTCCCTAAACTTTGACAATTTTCTCAGTCATTATTTTCCTATTGAGGGAGAAACTTTTCCTAAATAGAACGTCTAATATAAGGAGAGATGTACCATTCACCACCCTCCTTTAAAGATGCCATCTACTCCATTGAAAATGTCAGAACACAAGTGAAAAAGTATTTCGTGAACTTAATACAATCCATGATACTGTCATTAATAATCAAAGACTGTCAGACGACTACAAAAAAATTATTTTAATTCAATGTCCATATAGAACACACATCACATCCTAATTAGTATGAATTGTGTATTATATTGATATTAAAATTATGCACCATTTAAAGATAGAGTACAATAAAGGCACGATTTGTTTCACTTTTATCATAAGCGTCTTATTTTTTTTTAAATTTATTTATTGCTTTTACTGTACTAGTACTTAAAAGAAATTTAAATTATTACATTTACATAAATTTACTTTAGTAGCATTCAACCTCTCATGTAAATTGTTCAATGATTCAGTTATACATTGTTTCAGATAGGTCCCTTGAAAGACATAATGGGTGCTTTACTGTACTTGGCATCGTCATCATGGGCTTTTATAATGACACCCAAAATTTGTAGCAATAAATTGAATGGCACAAATACTGTTAAAACAAAAAAGACATGACTTTTGTTGAAATGAGTACAATACTTTGGGCAACACTGCACGAAGCATAAAGAACAGTAAGGCATGGAGCAGCAAACTGGCTGCCTTGGCAGCTAATATCATTCAATACACACTATCAATATGTTTCATGAAACTTGAAATGAGTGTTGAGGTATTTTATAACATAATTACCATACTAAAGTATAACTATACCGGCAATATATACCGGGTGATTTAAAATAGATGTTAAGGAAATTATTTTTTAAACCGTAAGGGATAGAAACATACTTCCAATTAGAAAAGTCCGTCCAATAAAGAGTCGCTTTCAGGTATGACTTTTTTACAGGGGATTGTATACCTATTAAAATACCAGGGTTCATACTCATTTTTCAAAATGAAATTCCCCGAGTTTTCCAGGTGATTTTTCAAGAATTTCCAGGTTATCGCAAAAAAAATAAACATAAGATGAAGACTAAATACTTTTAATTTATATGCCCCATTCTAAGGTAATGAAATTACGATAGCACTATGGTCATCAAAATTATACTCCCCCTCAATTATCGCAAAATCAATGGATTACATTTATATCAAACATGGTTTTAAATTCAATTTCACCTACAAAATATCAGAAATTATGCAGCAGCTTTACAGAAGTAAAAAAGAATTTTTGGGACCACTTCATTGATGGATAGTTTCAATATATGTTATTGCCAATACACAAGGCTATTGGTAAAAATTGCCCATATGCTTTAGAACTAACTAAATTCCGTCAATCCTATGCATAAACAATGAAATATTTAACACTAATAGGAACACACATTCTACATTGTAATTTAGCAAATATCAGCAGAGTTTGTATATACGTGATAATATTACACAATCTAACTTTGTGCACAGTACACAACACAAAGAACAGCCCCTCCAACTCAAATGAGAAAAGGCGGCAATCACAAATGCTCAGACCTGCAGAGACAATTTTCGTCTATTCTCTGCTATTCGTTCTAAGCAGTCTTAAGTGATAGATGATTCATCTTGTATAATCTATTTCCAATTACATGAGTGCTTCATAAGTGAAGTAGTTGACCCTTGAATAGGGTGAAAGCCATAAAAATAAAGAGAGGGGGGTAAATTTTCTTAAAATTCCAGGGTTGAAGCTGGATATTCCAGGTTTTTAAAGCAAAATTACATTTTTCCATGAGATTTCCCCGAGTTTTAAGAGCTAATTTTCAATTCCCTGAGATTTCCCCGTTTTCCAGGTTTCCCTGAAGGCGTAGGAACCCTGAATACGAAATTTAATTTTTATACGGCTCCTCCTTTCTTACCCTCTATTTTTAGAAGAATGTTGCACTTTGCCTAGTAAAATGAATAAAACAAATCCCGTGTCTCTAAGTGAAATAGTTTCAGAGATATATCCATTTGAAAATGTTGGCATGGGTCACCAAGCAATAAGGGGATGTCTCCAAAGTGAGAAAAATGCGATTACATTTCAACTGATGTTAATTTATGTTAATAGTCACCCGATAGACACAGTTGACACCTCAAATCCTAATTTAGTTAGAATTTTCCTGTAAAGCATGTTTGGCAGTTTCTAGTGAAAGTGACCACACCAGAGTAACCTACACCATTGCATTATTTTGCCATTCTCTTTTACACTTTAAAATTCCTGCTTAGAAAAGTGATGTCATCAGTGGATGACCTCCCCTAAAAGACTACATTATTGCTCATTTCATAATGCAGTAACGATCATTTTAGGTAAAACTGTACTTGTCCATTTCACACATTTAATTGCTTTTCCCAACAACGGGATCTTTATTTAACTTTTATCAACTCATAGTGGGTCCCTTAAAGTAAAGATTTTTTTCGCCTGAAAACGGACACCAACACAGAAGGTAAAGTGACATAAGTCATCCTTTTCAAAATTAATTTTCTCGCTAACTATTCCACGTAGACATGGGATTTGTTCTATTCAATTTCTTAAGTAAAGAGCAATATTCTTCTCAATATAAAGGGTAGGAAAGTAGGGACCGTATCAAAATTAAATTTCGTATTTTGATAGGTATACAACCCCCAGTCAAAAAAATGCCCTATCTGAAAGCGACTCTGCATTGGACGAGCTTTTCTAATGGGAAGTATGTTTCGATCCCTTACGGTTTAAAAAATAATTGCCTTAACATCCATTTTGAATCACCCGGTATAGGTATATATTTTAATACATTTTGAGTTACATGAGGTATTTTCTATTTTGATTACTGAATATCTGGAAGATCAAAAGAGTGCAGCACTAGCAGTGAATGAATGTCCCCTCACCTAGTGTCTTCCTCCATTTCTATGTGGATGTCATCCTCCGTCTCTTCATCGTCTTCAGAATTGCTTTCTAATTCGTCCTCCGATATCTGAAACATAGGGACACATGCTATTAAAAAAAAGGAATAAAGAAAGCTACAAAATATTAGATGCCTTTTTGCAGCTACAGTGAGTGCCTGACCATTTGGCCAGAGGCAGGGTGTCCACCCAATGAAATTTCAACATTCTACGACTTATAGTTTGAGATATCAGAGTTAAATACATACACACGTACACCAAAAGTTGCCAAGCGTGGCAACTTTTGGCATCCTTTTTTAGAGAGGCACGTGACCCTAGTCGGATCATTACCTATCTATAGGGTAGGACGGTATTGTGCTTGAAATGGATGAATGACCCTAAAAAACTGCTGTTGAAAGTAATGTGTTGGAAATCTGAGGTGCTCCAGTAGCAGAAATATAAATGATAAAGACGCTATTTTCGATGGAGAAATTCATTTTGCAACGATTAACAACATAACTTCCTTCTAAGACAGTTGAATCTCTGCCCATAGAGCGCAACATAATTTAAAATCGTTTGGGCGCCCTGTCGATAAACTATCCAGTCGATTGGGATCAAAAGGAGAGGTGCACAACTCAATGTTACAATAATCCCAAATGTTAAGTTTATACATTTTACAACCCATAGTTCTTGAGATATGCGAGTTATATACATACATACAGATGGCATGGAAAAACAAGTCAAAATAGACTAGCGATAGGTCAAAGTGGGTTGTAATGCATTTAATGAACTTGCACGCTAGCGTACAATGAGATGCATTGCAAAAACTTAAAAGTAAATTTAGAGGTAGTTTAAATCTGGCTCCCAAAATTCTTCGCGATCACACATTACTTCCTTATATACTATACATAAGAAGTAAAAATATAAATAAACATAGTAATTAAATAATGAAATTAGGGTAAAATCATACAAGCCGGTGCGCACCCCATGTAAACATGGCGACAGTCGCTGGAGCTTGGCAGCAGCCAAGCTCCAGCGACTGTCGCCAACCATTTCCCACGATCAGCCCATTAAAATTGCACATATATTCCACTAAAAATGAGCAACCAGTGGACCGTTTTTAACTAAAAAAACCTCAGTGGATTCAGCAACCTAGCTGTGCAGCTATTTAAACTAGGCAACCAGTGGTCCGTTTTTAACTAAAAAAACCTCAGTGGATTCAGCAACCTAGTTGTACAGCTATGTAAACTATGCAACCAGTGGACCGTCTTTAACTAAAAAAACCTCAGTGGATTCAGCAACCTAGTTGTACAGCTATGTAAACTACGCAACCAGTGGACCGTTTTTAACTAAAAAAACAACAGTGAATTAAGCAACCTAGTTGTACAGCTAATGTAAACTGGGCAAACACTGGCCCGTTTTCAACTTAAAAAAACATTGGTGGATTCAACAACCTAGTTGTACACCTCTTATAAAGTCAGTATGATTAGAATAGCACGTAAATAGCACTTACGAAAACATAAAACACATGGAATATCAATTTAAAATTCACATTAAAAACCTTAAACATTGCAAAGATTCGTTAAAAAAGAGCACTTACCTTTATTTTTTTTTAAATAACCGCTCAGAAATGTCCCCAACACCCACCGGCTTATAACGTAACACCAGCATGCTTTCTTTTATTTAGCTCTATATTCACACCCTATTTCTATCAAACACACACAAAAGAACGCTCCTTTTCCTTTCACAACATAAAAAAAACACCATATTCCACACATAAATACTGACGACGAAATTCCCCGATACGCTTACTAACCTACGATAAAACAGAATCAAAACCACAAGGAAAATCAAACATTAACTTAATCCACTCTATCACCAGCCACAAACAACTATCGTCACTCAATTAGCACTGAATGAAAATCCCATACTTCAAAACACCCCGTGTTTCTCTTTGGTTACTAGTCTAAACAATCACCGGCAGGGTACTTCACTCCAGTTGAGCATCGCTCATGACGGCGCCAGAGCCAACGCCAAATCAATTTGTAAACAAAACATCAAAATGTAAACAGCACCGTATACGGAATACAGTCCGAAATTAGAGTATTATACTAGTGCCAAATTAGAACTTTTAAAGTAATGTTTTGTTACGGTTAAAAATTTTCTCTGGTAAAAGTCATTCTGATTTTTTTTCCACTTTGGTAATACTAGGGATAGTGTGTCGGGGCTGTTTATACACTTGACTAGTCGTGTACTGATATTAACCCACATTAACCTGAATTTTTTGTTCGAAAAATGGTTTGAATCTAACAAAGCATGTTTTAATAGAATAATATCACATACTTCAAAAAGTTTTGAGACATATTTATACATACTTTATAAAATACAGGCTGTTGCATAAATACAAAGGCAGGCATTAAGAGGAAGTTCTATAGAGGAATATCCCCTATACTCACTATGTTACAATCTTATGCGTCAGTTCATCTAAAAACTATTTAGTATAAAACCTTGAAATTTGGTGAATAGGTATGAAAATGATCATCTGATAAAATGAAATAAATTAAAAATGCAAAGATAGCTTCTAATACTTTTTATTTTTCATTTGAAGCAGAGCCTTATTATCGCATGGGCAAATCGGGACTTTGCCCAGGGCCCCCAATATCAAATGGTCTTCAGAAATATTCTTTTTTATATCAAAATTTTATGAAAAATAAAACAAATTTCACAGATGGGGGACACCAAATTCATCAATGCCCGGGGCCCCTGTTGATCATAATCGGGCTCTGATTTGAAGTTTGCTCAATGCCTGTGCAGGGGCATCCTATGGAGGATGAGGCATTGACAGAAGTATTTTAACCCTTTGAGGCGCAACTCTTTCCCAATGCTGAAAAAAGGGCAGCCGTTGTCATCGCTCGACTTAACGACCCGAAAGATGGCGGACGATTGAAACGTTCATCGCGTGCCACCAGGGCCGTAGCCAGAAATTTTTCATCGGGGGAGGGGGGGGGGTGTTACGACTACTACAACTCATATATATGTATACGTGCGTGTGATAATGTAGTGAAGAATACATATTTTGCATGGTAAAAATTTCTCATGGGGGGGGGGGTCCCCCTTGGCTACGCCCCTGCGTGCCACAGATCTAGAGACGATTTTTTGACGCAGCTGGCTGTGCCCGATGGCAACGGTTGCCCTTTTTTCAGCACTGGGCCATCTATCCAGCTTTTTTCGCATTCTTCCATTTTTCAGCAGATGTCAGTGCTGTTAAAAATAATCATTTTTTTACGGGAAAGGACATGCTCAAAAGTAAAGGATTCTCGTGGAGCTCTGTCACCCGCCACTATTTTTATAGAAATCCAATCTATTCTTCGTGACTGGCAACAGTCAAAACATCAGAGTTTGGTGTGCCCAGAGCGGGATCACTGTGTGTGAAAGGGTTAAATGAGAGATAAAATGTATCAGGCACTATCTTCAGTTTTTATTTATGTCATTTTATTAAAATGTACCTATTCACCCAATGTCAAGATTTCATATAAAATAATTTTTGAATGGACTGGTCCAAACATTTGTAACATATAGGGTATAGGGGCTGTTCCTTACTAGGATACTTTATCTTAGCATGAAGCTTCTTTTCTCTCTATTCTAAAAAAAAAGTAACGGCCACTGTCAAAGCTTGTTGGGCTATCTCCTCCTAAACCGTGGGGATTTGAGTTTCGACTAAGGTGTCCACAGATTCAAAAAATTCCGAGGAACCTGATAAGCTGACGTAAATTTTGAAAATTGAATTATTTTAGAAGATATTAATAAAAAAACCTGAAAAAATAAACATAATGATTGCCAGATTGGGCATAAAATCATTCATTCCTTTGCAACAAAGCCATTCCAAGTATGTAGAATCGCGTGAAATTGGCAAACATGAAGTAGAACGACACCCACTTTAAACCAAATTAAAAAGTATATGACATAAATAACTCAAAGTGTGTTACACAAAGTTGACAATTTCAAATAGTAAGTTTGCTTAGACAACAGGAGTTTAGAACGAGCGATGATTCGTTTTTCCAAAACAGACTAACTCATTGAAACTGATTTTAAAAGCGCCCTCTTGACATTAGGTACGATCTGGCAAAATGGTATCTTTCCCAGCAGGGTAGATCTAAACTGCGAGTTGCAAAATGTTAGAACCCAGTATCTTGAAAATGAAAAATAATTAAAATGCAGATTATTTTAAAGCCGGTTCGGTCCAGCTGGAGTATTGGCTACCAGTAAAAATATTGGGTGGTGTTCACTATGCCATTACAGCAGTTATAGTACACTTTGGATATCTGCCAGCACGGTGAGATGATATAATTCGTGGTGCTCAATACGCCCATCTGCAAAGGATTATGCATATGAAAATATGGATAACAGTTTTCCGGGAGCCTTACATGAGCTGTCATTATAGGTTGTGAGCCTGTGTACATCGCCCAATCATGAAAAGTCGCCATATGTGGAAAGCTATCCTAGCTGTTCTGTAGTTTTTATCAAAGATAACGTATGGAGTACTGTTTTCTTAAAGCTAATTATTAACTATACATATACACAAGTCGCCCAATTATGAAAAATTTCCTTAATTGGCTAATATGCTAGGTGTTAAATGGGTTTCACATAATTAAAAAGAGTGTGAAGTTTAAATTTTCATGTTCCATGGAACATGCGAGAACCGAGCAATATGTAGCTCGGTAACATTCTATCGGATCCAACCTTTGGGTTTTGCTTGTTGAAATCATGCCTTTTTTACGAATAAGCCTCATTAGGAGCCAAATGCCTCATACAAAAAGCGAGCGTAGCAAGTCTAGGGGCCCTGGCCCCTAGTATGGTAAAAAATAAGTATTACCATGAAGATAATACATTAATGCAACACTAGGTTAGCCATTTAAAGGGCAGGCATTTTTACAGCACTATTCAGCTTTTCTAGATGGCAGTAGAGATTATGAATAATAAAGAGTTTTTTCTAAAGATTGCTGTAAAATATTAAAGCTTCATCCTGAGCTTCGCCGTCATTTAGTTGTTCCGTGGAAACTATGGATGATATTTCTGAAACTGAGGTAATAATTTTTTCTAATGCTTATTTTTTTTGCGACTAGCAGTGAAAGTGCTGAAATTAGGTGGTTTCACAGCACAACCCCAGTGTGTTAAAGGGTTATGAGATATATTAACTACAAAACTATTCGATATTTTAAAGTGTGAAAAATGCACCTAGGTTGGGCAAAATCAAAACAACCCTGCTCTGTTTACTGCCAGCCTTCATCGATGTAAGTGGCTAGGCTCAAAGTTTTAAAGACAAAGCCAATCGGAACCCTAGGCTGACCAAAGCCATCCAAAAGCTTAATACGGATAAAGGTAATTTCTTAACGTTCAACTATGGATGAGGTATTTTTACGGAGCAATAAAATCAAAAGTATTCACATTCAGCAATAAAAATGAGATGGACTTAAAATTCCGACTTATAACCAAATCATGAAGAATACAATTCTTCCCGTTTATAAATAATGTTACTTTCCTTCATACTTAATAAAGGAAATTGAACGAAACAATGACCTTCATTGCTCAAAATTTTATCCACTGAAAACCTCTTTGTCCCAAGATGTGCAGATACAGTAAAAAGGAGTTGTACAATAGGTGAGTACCAATAAATATACCTGTGCAACTACAGTTGGCTGCAAACTATCTAGCTCATTGGGTTCTTGAATATTGTGAAGTCTACATAATTCACTAACAAGGAGTTTTACTTGTTGCAAGACCTAGAAAAAAAAATACAAAACAGTTTTAAGGTTCTTATAAAATAAAGTTTCCAAACATTGCAAACAATATTAGATTTGTAATGTTTGAAGATACGAAGTGTAGAAATAGGTTTATCTCAGTCCACTGTCATTGTCTTGGGCATTTCAGTGCATAATGTTTATTTTACAAATGACCAAGACATGTGATATAGACCCATAATTTATGAAATGATAACAGCACACTCGCTTAAGGTGACAAACATTTTGCAATTATTAAACATACCACCAACAGTGACTGAACGATCGATGTTGTAGAACTTTCTCTAGGTATTTTTATTTTAATCTTGATTTTAATTTCAAAGTAGTTTCTAAAGAAGTTTCCAAAGGCCCATTCATGCTCTTCAATAATGAAATCACGAGTACTATGGTGCATTCAACTGTTAGTTTTAGGGTGAGTGTTAATAGAGGGGGAAAAAAAATTAGTCATTCTCTCTTTCAAAGTACCGGGTGCGCATTATACACATATAAATAGGGTGCCTATATATATGCAGTGAAATCTACATATAACAATACTGTTGGGACCTGAAAAAGATATTGTTTTAGGCAGGTTGAAATTTTAAGCATTGTTTGAACATTAAAAGGAATTTCCTAATTATCAAAATGATGGTAAAATGTACTTAACTTGCAGAATAAATTTGAGTGATCGAGGGGTACTTCTTACACAAACAAAGTATCAATTATCTTTTTATATTAGGCAAGTTGGAGTGTTTAGGCTGATTAATTTTATTTTTTACTAACTATGCAAAAAATTCCAGAGCTGGGGATCGAACCCAGGACTGCTGCTTAACGTGCAGTTGCTCTACCACTGAGCTACTCTGGGACGATTCCCAGTTGAAATTTCTCACATTAGAACTATTTTTTACCAACTATGCGAAAAATAAAATTAATCAGCCTAAATACTCCAACTTGCCTAATATACTCGAAAAATTGATAGAATCCCTTTCTAAAATATCATCTTTTTATTAGGGAACATTATGATGTACTTCCCCCCATTCCATTTATGATTCCAAAGAGCGAAAAATTTAGTTAACATTTTACTAGCTATTTATGTAGAAGTATTAATAAAAAGACAATGTAGAAATTCTTGCAAAAAAATTTACTGTTTAAAAAAAAAGTCTTCATTTTGTTTGCTTACTTTCTGAAGCAAATGGCATTTGCATACACATATTTTTATGTCTAATGAGTTCAAATCAGAAATTTTTGGTATAGTGGAAACAAAATTCTGCAGAGTGTTAATTAATAATTATGGCATCCGTAGGAGAAATTTGAGTTTTTTCTTTCGAATAGTCATCCTAATGTCCCTCACCAGGAAGGAGTTCTGTGATAATCGTTTTATTGCTTGCCCCCCCCCCCCTGAACACTAGCGCATCATCCGAGTTAAGTCATTCTTCAATGCTGAATGGCAAGGATGTGTCGGACGATTCTTCGTTATCACTCATTGCCGTGACTAAAATGGCTCTAAACATACTTCTTCCTTCATTTCAGTAATGTCCATGAACGTATTCTCAGTATTTTTTTCTTCTAAGAATGAAGATTTCTTAAAGCAATTTTGAATGGTGGATAATTTTACTGCATTCCAATTTCCAGCATGATCCAATCGCATGCTTTTTTCACATCAACTGCCAATGGATTTAGAATTTTGCTGTCCAAAGTAAAAATTATGTTTTCGGTAATATCCCTAGACATACTGTACGATTCCTAAATTTAATGGCTGCAAAAGTGATGTGCAGTTCGGAGTTTTACGTATTTCAATTATGGGGAGATTGTTATGTGGGTGTGCAAGCTTTGTTGTCTACAAAGAGTGCAATTTTCTTCTTTTCCTTAGCGACATCAAGCAGATAATTATTGAATATTTCTTCTGTCATCCAAGCTTTCTTATTTGCTTGGTAGTCAACTGGCAAACTTTTTTTGAAGCATCTTGGATTTCCATACTTTCCGATGACCAGTGGCTTCAGTACTGCTTGAGCATGGCAGAGCTGTCAACCTCTATTTTGATCTTTTCCCTCCTTTACAGTTATCTCCTTTAAAGGCTATTGTTTTGTGTAGCATGAGTTGATAAAAACAAACCTGTTTCATCTGCATTGTACACATCATCAGGAGAGTATGTTTCTGTTATCTACTGTTTCTCTCGCTGCTTCCAGGATATGGCATCATCCACTGGAGTTGATTTTTCTTCACTAATGACGGTTTTGAAAACAATCCCGAGATGTTCACGGAAACAGGAAAGCCATCCGTTGCTAGCTTTGAAATCTTCATTGACAAACAAATTTGCAAATTTCCTTGCTTCTGCAACGAATGGTCCACTAATGGGCAAGTTTTGCGCTCTCCATCTCATGAAACCATCTGAGAGTAGCTATGTCAACATCACCACTTACAGATATTTTAATCGCTTGCATCTGCTGTCAATTTTACTTTTTTCCACAGCATCCTCAAGTCTTCTTTGTTTCAAAAAAGTAGCTATTGTTGACTGAGGTATCCTATACTTTTTAACAGCATCTACTTGCTTTAACCCCTGATCTATTTCCGAAGTTATTTTTAACTTTTCTTCAAAAGCCAATGCTTTTTTGCTGTGCCGTCATAGATTGAATGCTGTTGCAAATCAAAGTAACTTCAAGGAGCAAGTGGTCAGTTGGAAGTACTATCAGTGAAAAAGACGATTTGACAGTGCTTGCCAAAAAACAGAAACAAATCCTTTTCTTCCCTTTATTTATACCTCTTCATATGTGCATTCTAGTCATAGCCCAATAGCAGAGAGAATCATTAAAAGAACACAGCTTTAAAATGTGATAGAATAAGTAAATTTATATTTAAATTTCCATAAAAATAATTCTTTTTCATAGCCCATAGTAAACCAAATTTTCAAAAAATATCCTGTAGAAACTATGGAGAATCAGAAGTAGTTGGAATCTCAGCATCGTTGTGTCAATTTTGAAATAACAGTAAGTTACGATACTATAGGGTTATAGTATTCCAACAAAATTTGCAAAAAATGAAATTATTCACCAGTTTAGTGAAAATATTATTGAAATGCATCAGCAATCAATAGGAGATGAAAATAATATATTATAAATGGGGTGTAAGGAAATATTTCTCATAAAACATACTCTCGGATAACATATTGAAGCAAATTATTTTATAGTACTTATAAATAATGATTGTACTTTTATTAATACTGATGTACTTAATGAATACATGGTGAAATGAGAACGTATCACAGCTGCGATAAAATAATTTGCCATGATGACAGTAAAATCAATAATTATCCAGTAGGTTGAGTTTTTTTAAATTATCCAGTAGTTTTTGATAAAACACCAAATTATTGAAGCTTCCACCATTGTGAACAAACGTAACATGAATCACTGAGCATCATTTCCAGTATAGAATTCTTTCATTCGCATTTCCATATTTTGAAACAAACAATTAATCCAATAAACATATAAAGGGTGTATGTCGAAGAAAAAAAACTTTGTTTTTAGTCTTCGACACAAATTGAAATAAACTAATAGGACCATGGCCTCCAAAAAATTCCAGAGGGTTCTTCATAAGCTGCTTTACACACTGCAATAAGCGAAAAACTGTGGCTTTTGTGAAATTTTCAGAAAAAAATTCTTAAACATGGATCTCAGCTGCAAGATGTTTCAAAGAGTGACATGTTCTGCGAAAATTTCCAATTTTTAAGAATTTTTTCTAAAAGTTTTGAAACTGATAGATTTATCGTTTATTTCAGTAGGTAGTACAGCTTGTAAAGAGACAGTTTCAAAATTTTGAAGTGCCTTGAGTAATTAGTTCATTTGTACTTATGTACCAAAATCACATGATTTTTTCAAACAACATTGTTAATTTCTTTTAGAATATTGATACTTTTATACATTTAATTTGCATATAAAT
Source organism: Cheiracanthium punctorium (assembly GCA_038373885.1). Lineage (NCBI taxonomy): Eukaryota > Metazoa > Arthropoda > Arachnida > Araneae > Cheiracanthiidae > Cheiracanthium > Cheiracanthium punctorium. Next base: position 178,763 of record JAWZYV010017067.1, on the reverse strand, counting down.
ACTTTTTTTGTATTCTGATAAACATTTCTGGCCTTTTTTGGGGAAACAATGATATTTTAGATAAAGTAGTCTTAACGTTGCCAAGAAAAAATTGTTAGCTGTATTTATGGCCAGCTAACCGAAAAGTACAATATTTTGCCTCCATATATGTTAGTGTTGAAAGTCGATTGCATAGTTTTACTGATCAGAAACTTAAATTCAAAGTAGTGATGCAACGGATATCAATTTGACCGGATGACGGATATCGAATATCCGGCCAAACTTTCAACCGGATATCCGGTAATCTGGCAGCAGTATTTTTTTCTTATTGTTTTATTTTCACTAGTTCTTTTAGATTATTCAGCTATTACTTTATTATATATTTATTCTCATTAATTTCAAATCATTTAATTAAAAAATCAGATATATTTTTTGCATTGTTTCCTTGAACTTAGTACCAATTCTACTGCAATTAAAGTTGATACAAATATGTCATTGAATCAGCTCTACTTCAAGAGTTGGATAAATATCTTACAAAATCAGTTACAAATTGAAAGAAAAACACCTCCATTCAACTGTTGTAAAATCAAAGTAACAAATTTCGATACTTTATCAAAATTAGGTGGTAATGTTCACCCACTACCAGTATTACAGCAAGTAGACTTTTCTTTTGAGCAGGATCAATTTATGGGGGGGGGGGGGGGAGGTAACCAAATTCTAACAAAGATTTAAAAATAGTTAGCGGTTTTGCTCCATAAATTTATTGATCTTAAAAGACCACAGAAATGCTTAATTTTTTTTCAGTGTTCTATACATGATAAATAAATATATTCTAAAAGTATATAAAACAAAATATTTTCACAAAACTTTGTTTTTTCTCATTTTTTATTATTGCAGTTTTAAGAATTTATTCATTTATTCTGTTTATTAATGTTATTTCTCAGTATTTAATTTTAGGCCGGATATTTTTAATATCCGGGTACTGCCAATTATCTGGCATATTGGCAGGATGCAGTATGTTTGCCAGATATCCGTTGCATCTATAATACAAAGGAAGCATTAATCAATGACACAAGAATGCACATCAAGTTTATGCATTAAATGATTGTGAAGTTTTAACTGGAATCGAAGGCAGTAGAAAAATTAAGATTCCAAATAAACAGATAATTTGGACTATGGCCCACATGCAACCTATTCTGGAGCTATTTTACCATTTAACTTTCAAAAGGAGCCATTTCCAATTATACCTGCATTTGTGATGAAATTAAATAAGTCTCACAGATAAAAATTTTTTAAAAAAGCAAAAACTGGAATGTTATTGAGGCAGCCAATTTTTATACACAGTCATTGTATGTCACAGCAAGTAGTGTTCGATCATTCCATGGTTTGAGATTTTATATTCATTTTTTATTTAAATTTTATATGCTTTAAAGACAAACGAAATAGCTGTGTACCCTTAAACAAACCTGGCCAGTATAGCAATAAAAAAAATTAATAAAATAAAATAAAGAAGGAAATGTCAATCAATGCATTACTGATTTTTAAGTATGTCTTAACCAAGTTATAGTTATTTTTCCTATGCTTCACATTTTTCAAATAACTGGAAAATGACATGTTTGTTTGCAGTTGACATAATGGAACAAAGTAAAAGAAAGGAGTAATAAGTGATTATTATAGAGGTATACTCTTTGGCAAAAGAATCTCAGTCATGTTCAAACAAAAATTTAATACATTACGGTTGAGTTTCGACCACTCGTCTATATAATTATAAATAAAGCACAAATACACACATATTTACATATAATCATTATCTATTACTACTGTTACATAAAATATATCAATATATTTAGATTATGTTGTGTCAATTATATAAATAAATGACATAGAAAGAAAGTAGAAGCCTCAAAAAATGACAGAGTAGGAATACCCACCATGTTGTCTCTGCCAGACGTGGTTGCTAGTATCTGGACAGCGCTCGTGATGCACTGATCTTCCGTTTCTGCAAACCACACGGGAGGAGTGGAAGGGTACGTCTCCTGAAAGTCAGAGAAACAAACACCATTTAATTATATCTGCTTCTGTCATTTCATTGAAGAGAAAAAAACACACCCCGTCACCTTTTGTAATCTACATTGTTACGCCCTACTCATATCATAAATGCGAAAGTCTGTACATAAATATAGAGTACTTGTCTCTCTTTCATGCTAGATGGATTCGAATGAAATTTGGAATGAACACATGTCAGCTCCTCTGATGAAAACCACTGCTTTTCATCGACTTCGGAATTTTGTGGCTCATTTCAATGAATGACATCCAAATGAATTTCACAGGCAAGTACTAGAAATGTATAGCTGGAGTATGTAGATAGGGGATTCAATAGAATGAGTAAAAAGTGAACTTAAAATGATGAGGTCAACATAGCCCTATACAGCAGAATTATATAGGGTTAGAAAGTGGACAAACACATAGCTATTAATAACACATGCACTCATGGAAAAAAAAGATCAATGCACCTGTAATGGACATCTGCTGACCATTTCCCCCCCAAGCTTGGGTCTCCAATATGAGTGCCATTTCCATCCACTTACCTGTGTTAAGTTGAAGTTTCAACTCTTTGCAGATTAACTTTTTAACAGGTGGTCATGAATATACAATGAGGATATATTGAAACATACCTTTATTTTCACCATAAAATTCAGATGTTTTATTAATTTTTTCTATGAAGATATATTTTAAGAACATGGCAAGTTTCAAGATTTTTCAAAAACATGAATGCTGCAAAACTTCTTGTTTTTGCTCTAAATATACCACCTGTTATCAAGTGATACTGAAAAACTTGTGTGAGTGATACTAAAGGCTAGCCATATTTTGAGAAATATTAGTAGACATACCTCAAAAGAACTAGATTATATAACATAGACATAACATAACGAAACAGTTTTTTTTTTAAATTATAATTTCTATTTTTAATTTTTTTTTCTAAATGGTGGTATGGTTAGACTTTGCGAAATTCTATATAAGATACTGACATTTCTATTTCTTTAGTAAATATTCCTGAAACAATAATTATAATCAAACAAATTGACATTTGAATGCACTTGTAACTGCAAGAAATTAATTTGGTGGAACCACAAGACCCTTCCCCAAAATAAACAGTTTTCGCAAAAAAGGGACCCTGGAAAACATTTCTGGATCACCCCTGGAGTTGCAAGTCACTAAAATCAAGTTGTTATCTGAGTAGCCGAGAAGGAATTTTTTCCTCCAGCATCCCAATATTCACTAGTTTCTCGGAAACCAGGGAAGCACTGTTTCTGCTCCATTTCGGACGTGTTCTGCTTCAAGTTGGCATTCCGCATCGGAAACCATTAAAAAAGCTCACCGTTAAGAACATAAAGTCAGTAATTTGTAGTTACTTTTAACCTACTTTTTTCCCCATCTAAATGAATTTTTATGAGTTTGCAAATACTTTTTCAGCTTTAAAAAATAAATGTCTGACAATACTTCATTGTACCCCATTAAAATTACTAATTTCCTACATTTTACCAAAATAAACTTTATTCACTCAATAATATAGTGGACAAATTAATATAGGGGATTGTTTTAGGTCCTATCTACATTATTTTATCGTTAATTAAATCAAAATGTATGGAAAATGTCATTGCAAATACAGCTCGATGCTAATGTTCCGCCCCTTAAATTTGGTTGAGGCAGTTTCATTTTAATATCACTTCATTCTATGCTACTAATGCCCTCCTTAATTATAAACTATCAGGTGAATAAATATAACTTACCTGAATAAAAAAATACTCATTTGATTAACTATTTCAAAATCAAAAATCTCTTTTCACTTTTGGGGTGTTAGTACGTCTTCCAATTGAAAACACAACTGTTCTAAAAAGAAATGGCTGAAAACTGAATGTCAGCAGTTACTCATAATAAAAGCTTATAGGCTGGCGTTCTGGCTAATCATTGTGCAGTATTAGAAGGCAGATATGCAGTTGTTGAAAGGTGCCTCCATGTTGAAATGTACCCCCCCCCCTGCCTAACATGTTTCATTGTACCCCATCCACAAGTATTTTATTGTACCTCAAACTGAGGCTATGAATTAAATTTTGAATAATTCCTAATATTTATTTTCTTAATTCTGCCTTTGAAAGTATGAAGACTACACTGTAGTGATCACAATATTTAAAAAATAAAGAATTATACATATAAAAACAAGGAGGTAAAACAAAATTTCTTTTAGTACCAAAATTTACTTTCAATGGTTAAAATCCAATAATCTTATATAAAAAAATCCGAGAATAAACAAAGTTTTTAGCTGGCTGGCTAAGTATGTGACCTCCGATCTTCCTATGCATGCGCCTTTTGATCGCATAATGCCTAGATGGGTGGTCACATACCTATCAAATTTTGTATACGGCTTCACTAGGACATGTCATACACCTCAGAATGATTTTTTCAAAATAGAATAAGAAAATGTTTTATTTTACATTTCATGTGATTTTTGGCATTTTTTTCTTGCATAATACATAATAACGCTCGCAGTAAAACAATATTTGAATCATCGGATAGACGAGAAAAATTTTCTTTTAAAAACAGTTTGTTCTGACTGTGTAACATAATTTTGTATTATGGGTATTTTTTTACAGAAAATTAATTTTGATGATGATTTCCGTAAAATAATTTTAAAACTGTTGCATCTTGAATTCTATTCGGGATAACTTTTTGTCAAATGACGGAGCATACAGTTTGCCAAAATTTAAAAGAAAAGCAGGAGAAAATATAAATTAGGAGAATTTTTAAGTAAAGAAGGATTTTCAATTCAATAGCAGCTGCTTAAAACTTTTGGTATGATATCTTGCAGTTTGGTTATTTTGGAAATAGTAACAATGAATAAAATTGCCTGTTGAAAAAAATAAATTTAAAATAACTAATTTTTCGCCTATGAAATTTTCGTCATTTTGAAGTAATGAGTTTAAAGCCCCTTTCGAAATTCAATCAGAATAAAGGACTTACAAGCAAAACACACGCCATGCACGAAATAATTTCATATTTTCAGAGATGCCACTCATAAAATAGCAAAAAAGAGGAAACTGTGTGCTGTTTGTGAATAAACAAAAATAGTGGAAAAAGAAGAAATTCCACGCAAATAAGTGGAGCTGATATTAGAAAAATGTAATGTATAACAGATTGTTGCACTCGTTTTGTTGGAGAAAAAACATTTAGTTCATTTTTTGTTTGCTTTCATAAATATTTTATTTCTCAATGACAAAATATTTTTTGTTTCAACTTTGTTTGTTCAACTATTTCACATCGTTTTAATTTATGCTTGAACCGGCTCTATTTTGCGAAGTTTTTCCTTTACTGGTTTCTTTGAAATAAATAATTTAAATTTGAAATAGGAATTAATTTTTATTCTTACAGCATTGGAGATTTAAATAAAGGAATTGCTAAAGGAAAAATACTCATTTTCAAGACAGATGGAAAAAGATTGAAATTGAGAGATACTGGAAATTAATACTTCATGACTGCTGGGAAGAAAGGGGGAAAATATAAACACCATGGAATTTTTAGAAAAATTCTGCTGCTGATGCAAAATGATTAATAAATAAACTAAATATAAAAAGCGGAAATCCGCCGATCGGCAGGAAAGTGGCATCCCTGTACGTGCCAGAAAAAGAATTGAATGCTGTTTTTTCAACATTGAATTACCCAGCATTATTTTCGATTGAATTTTTAAACGGGACACGTTTTCGAATTGCAAGAAATATTTTGCGGTGCTAAACAGGGCCTGATTATGACCAACAGGGACCGTTACGTTCAGTTAGTTATTTAATTTTTACTTCATTTTCTTAATATTTTCTTTATTTCTATCATTTTTCACTACATTATTTTTTTACAAGCTAGTGCAAATATATAAGATGGGAGTAAAAGTCGTGTTTTGGAGCGAAAGCAATAACACCTTTGCTGAAACTTATCTTGGTGACGAAATTAAGACCCAAGATGACTTGTTTTCTTTCAGTTGCATGCATTGTTTTCCTTTAACTGATGGAAACACAAATATATTTTAATTTATGGTGCGTCGTATCTGCCTATTGGGGATAATACCGTAAGCAGGTGTCCATCGCCAAGGGAGATGCGTCGCCAAAGCTTACTATTTGTAGTAAACAGTCCTGGCAGCGTTGTCAATGGAGATTAGCTATTCGGCCACCCGTCCGGCGGAGTTGTGTTGCTTTATGATGTCATGAGAAACTATACTGTTGGAAGGAATTATGTGATTGGTTGAACGAATTTCAAAGAGTTTAACCGGCAAAATAACTGAACTTGAATTCGCCGGGAAGGAAGTCGTGTCGTGTCGTCTGCTGAAGTTTTGTATTTTATAATGGTTATTTTTGAAAAGTGTAATTTTTGCTTGGTTTTATAATAAATGTAGGTAATTTGTGTAGAGCTGTAATGATATCGGTTCGTTTATACGCTGAGTTGTTTCTTATTTCTTTATCAAGTCAATTTCGACAAACATTTGAAAATGTTGCGACTGTGTTGAGCTACAGTTGTTATGCTTATTTGTATGCTTCTGATGTATTTATTTTTAGATGAACGCACGTTGTTCATGAATAAAATTTAAGGTATGTGGTGCTTTTATTTATTTAAATGTTTATTCCTTGCTTTACGGGGGAATTATTTGGTTAGCGGGTGTCGGCTATTTTTGGCGACTTTTTTTTCTCGCCAACACCCGCTACTTGGCGCTTTTTTTTGTCACCAAATTTTTCACGTGTGAAACACCATTTTAGAATACGATAAAATAATACAACATAATGAGCACTGTCAGGAAATACAAATTACTTTAACACATTAAAATTCCACAGACATTCCACTTAAAAAAAACAATAAAACAAAATACGCCATCCATACTTAACACTAAAAATTGTCAGCAAATTCAGTAACAGGCAATTAAAAATGATCAAACAGTAAACCACTTTTAACTAAAAACATTTCAGAATATTCAGCAATCTAGTTCTACAGCTATGTAAACTATGCAACCAGTGGACCCTTTTTAACTAAAAAAACCTCGGTGGATTCAGCAACCTAGTTGTACAGCTATGTAAACTATGCAACCAGTGGACCGTTTTTAACTAAAAAAACCTCAGTGGATTCAGAAACCTAGTTGTACAGCTATGTAAACTCGGCAACCAGTGGTCCGTTTTTAACTAAAAAAACCTAAGTGGATTCACCAACCTAGTTGTACAGCTATGTAAACTAGGCAACCAGTGGTCCGTTTTTAACTAAAAAAACCTCAGTGGATTCAGCAACCTAGTTGTACAGCTATGTAAACTGGTCAAACACTGGCCCGTTTTCAACTCAAAACAACATCGGTGCATTAAATAACCTAGTTATACACCTCATATAAAGGCAGTATATGAAAACATAACATCAAATATCCATTTACAATTCACATTGAAAACCTTAAGCAATTGCAAAAATTCTTTAAAAAAAAACACTTACCTTTATTTTAAGAAACTCTTCAAAAATATCCATAACACATCAGCTAATAACATAACACCAAAACACTTCCTTTTATTTAACATTATAATCACGCCCTCCTTCAAATAAACACACACTTCCTTTTTAAACAACAACATAATATTCAGTACACTTCAAATAACACAACACATTTCCAAATACATCTTGTATTCCCCGTAAATAACTCAACAAACACCAAACAAGAACTTACACATCGAATTCAAATTCACCTGCTTTTCGGTTTACCGATTACAGTTAAATTGCCTAAACCAATCACAAAATTCCTTTACCAAACATCCTGGTATCGTTTAATGAACCCACCGAGCGTTTTTTCATCAAAATACAGCATCATCCAACACCTCAACTCAATCTACACAGGTTACAACAGACATCTGACTCTAACGCTAAAGTAAACAAACTTTCGACCAAACTCCAAGTTTGGCGACTCATCACCGCTTGGCGACGACACCCGGTAACCGAAGAATCCCCCTTTACGGTACACCAGTGTATAGTTGAGAATATTTATGGTCTTATGTTTTCATAATTATGTAAGGTTTTTAGTATGTTATGTTATTTTTTTGTGAATTGGGATGAAAAAGTAAAAATTTTTAAGGTTTTAAGAGGGATGGTTAATTTTATTTGTGATATGCATTTGCTCCTGATTTACAGAATTCCCGTACAATTTCTAGGTTTAATATGAATAAATATGTAAGGATTTTTGAGTTGTTTGAGATCAGATTTGATTCTAGTGTGATTAATAGTGTAAATGTTGTGTGTTTTGAAGGTATTAAATTGCAAAAAGCACGTGAGGGAGGAAGTAGTCGGTTTATTATAGTAGTTTTATGTTATTTATAAAGAGTGTTTTTAACGTTTTATGAAAATATTTACAGTATATTTTTCTTGAAATCACGTGCACTATTCACGTTAAATATGATTTAATATATGTATTTTTGAGTTGTTTGTGGGGAGTTGTGTGTGTGTGGGGGGGGAGGTAGTTGGTTTATTTGATGTTTTTCTATTAATTTAAAATTGTTATTTTAACGTTTTAAGGGAAATTTTGCTGTATAATTATGTGCAGAAACTTCTTTTGGCATTTTGTATATGATTAAGGTTATGGTTTATTTATTTTTTGACGTACCCATAGTCCAGAGGTAGTGCTTTGTTTATGTGATTTTTGTTCATAATTGCATTTGAAATATGTCTAAAATGTTTTTATGTGTTTAGATAGTGTGTTATAGTTTGGGGTTCATTTTGTTAGTTATGTGTCAACGTATGTTTATGTTTTGTTTGGCGCTCAAAAAAAGTCGCCAAGGTTAGCCGCTGGCGACAAAAAAAAAGTCGCCAACTCAACCGACACCCGCTTACGGTATTATTCCCTGCCTATTTAATTTTCGAAATTTGTTTTGTGAACCTCTTTTTAAATAACCCACGAGCTGCCATTGATGTGTGTGTGCGTAGGGGAGAGGAGGGAGGAATGGGACAGTGGGAGGAGTGGGACATCTAAAATTGTGACAAAATAAAAAACTTAATTTTATTTCCAGTTTCACTAAAAGATCGCATGCATATAGCTTCTTGTTGTTTCCTATTTGTAGTTTATCCAGCTTTAATTTTCAGCTCGTATTTGGAAAAATTTAAATTTCTCATCTCCAGAGTAAGTTTTAAAACTTTTTTTAGTTTTATTTCTCTACTCAAGTATTTTGTAGAACAAACAGAAATAGGGATGGTCCATAGAGTTCTTAAAGTACATAATGTATGTATATATCTGCAGTTTAGTTAAGCCTAAAACCAACAGGGTTTATGTGATAAGTTATTTTTTAAAAGCATGTAGAGGGAGGAGTGGGACACTCTGAAGGAGGGAGTGACTGGGATATGTCCCAGTCCCTCTTCTATTATTAAACATAGCCAGTGGTGTAGCCAAGGGGGGGGGGGGGGCATAACCCCTCATGAGGAATTTTTTGCCATACAAAATTTATATTCTTCACTACATTATCACACACACGTATACATATATGTGAGTTGCAGTAGTCGTAATACCCCCCATGAAAAATTTTTGGCTACGCCCCTCAACATAGCAAACATTGTTAGATTTTGTTGTAACAGTCATTGACTTTGGTACTGAAACTATATTCTCACATTAAATTTTTTGAAAATTTACTAGCACATGATGTGTTGTATAAACGTAGTGCTGAATACAAAGGCCACAGTGTTGAAATTAAAAATATAGTGCATGAAGCAGTGATTACTTTAAAGTCAGAACACAGCATGCAATTGTTTAATAATGTAATTTAATATATATGACATTCAATCAAGAAAAGTAAAGGAAAGAAAAAAGGACAAACAAAGATATTAACAGATACACCTGAGAAGAAGGAAGTTAAAGAAGCAGAATCTGCCAGACTAGAAAACAAAATGCGCAAACTAAAACCTGCATGTACAAATTCTAAAAAACTAAAAATGAAAAAAAGAAATGCAGTTCAAAGATGAATCCAGTGATAGCAATGAGTTTAATTTCATTTCACGACACTTCCAATGATGAAATATTTGATTATCATGTGCATAATGATATGGAAATAGCACAAGAGATTGACTGGATGGAAGACAAACCAAATATAGGGGGAAATGATTTTGTGATTGTCAAATTCCTCACCAAACGATCGTTTATTTACTACGTTGCAAGGGTGGAGAGCATTGACAATGACACTGAAAGCTACAATGTTAAATTTTTGAGAAAAGACATGAAAGCAGGGTTTGTGATTTCTTAAAAAAAATCTGATTTTTTTTATTTAAATCGGATTTTTTTGAAGATGTTTTAAAAATTCCTAATATGAATTTATTTTGCATATTATAATAGTATGACATTTTAAACAATATATATAAAATATATTTTATGCTATTTTAGCTATTATTATAATAAATGCATAATAAGACTTTTCACAACTTCTACAAGATATTCAATTGTGTGTGGACTACCAGATGTGTCAATTGTCTCAACTAGATAATTCTCACCTTTTCTTGTGGATACTACAGCACATAATATTGGTTCATTATGAACATTTGACCGTCCATCTATACTAAAGTTAACAATTTGTCTATGTAGGTGTTTGGAACATTTTTCTTTCTCTTGATCATATATATTATCAAGTGATGCTGCACCTATTTCTACTTCATTTGGAGTAGTATCCCTGGCCTTAAAGCAGAAATCATCTTTTTAAATTGGGGATGATTAACCTGATGAAAAGCAGAATGGGTGGCATAAATATATCTTGCCACTTTCTCATCTATTTGCTTTTGAGTTTTAGTGGTCTTTATGGCATAATCATTCATGCTGTTCTTAAGAACACCAACATCATTTTCTATCTCACTGGTTTTTCTTTTCATAGTAGGTTTGGCTGCCTCAGATTTTGTACAAGTTAAATTGTTCTCAATTGTTTCTTGAGGTTGATCACTATTAATATCATTTCTGTCAGAGGAGAAACATTTATCTACATGTGCTTTCATTTTGGCTACTAATCCCATCATAACTTTTTCGCAGTTCTTGCATTTGGCTTTAACACCTTTTCCAGAAACTGTCTGCTCTTCATACATCCAAATATTATCTTTCTTCCTTTCTGCCATTATCATTGTACTTTAGCAATAGCTCTCTGAACACGGAATCCTAAACAAGAGTGTTCTAAAATCTGAAATAATTCTAGTGTTGCTAATTTTTCTGATCAAATTTCTTTTGTTCTCGCACTGTCACACTCAAATGTCACTCCCCCCCCCTTACCTTGAAGGATTCCCTAAACCACTGCAGTGCCATCTAATGCTATTATAAGAAATTAATTTCATTTGAGTGTTGAAGATTTTTATTTAGAATACATTCTATCAATACAAAAGTCACTTTTGAAAAATGATTTTAATCACTGATTTTTTTTAAAAAATCCCTTGATTTAAATCAACGAACCCTGCATGAAAGGGAATTTTAATTTTCCTCAACAGGATGACTATAGTATGACAGATAAAAATGATATCATGAAATTGCTGCCCCCACAATTAATTGGTGGGACCAGTAGAGCAGTCTTGCTTTTTGTTTAATGTTGACCTTTCTCATTATGAAATTCGCTGACTTTTTTTAAATTTTCAAACGTGTCCCACTCCTCCCATACTCATGTCCCACTCCTCCCACCCATGAGGGAGGAATGGGACATAATTCTTGTAATTTGTAATTAGTTAAAAGTAATAAAATTATTCAACATTTAAATGCCGTGTATTTTTTAAAAATAAGCTAAAACATGTAAGTTTATTATCTAATCATTTGCATCTACAAATAAATAAGGGAGAATGAATAGAAAAATATCTATGGAAAAATGTCCCAATCCTCCCTCCTCTCCCCTATATATATATATATATATATATATATATATATATAATGGAAAAGGTTAATTTCGATGTATGTGAGACAGAAAAACATGAGGATTGCCCAGAATTAAAATGGATATCAGGTCCTAGTTACTGGTAGTGGTGGCCAGCTGAATGCCACAGCTTAAAATAAATATGTAAAACATTGTGCCCCACCTTTAATGTTTGTAATATGGGATTTTGCAAGGTAAAACAAAAGAGTCAATAAAAAATGAGTTTGACCTTGGGCCCTTTAAGTTTTAAAGATATCGGGAAATGAATTTATGGTAGGCTATACATAGAGTAGTGGAGAATTTATTCCATGGCATGAACTTTAATTAAAAATAAAATATTTACTAACAAAATACTACTAAGATCCAGGAAACAGAATAGTCGCCTTAATCAGGTAACATGGTTTTATACAAAATAAATGCGACGAATTCACAAATCAATGCCAATTAAGTTTACAGAACAATAGAACAAAACGCAAACATCCACGCTTATCAAAATGTATACATACAGCCGTCCACTTAATTCATGTTAATACTCTATAAATCCTTAAAAACCATTGTTTGAATCCACTACAAATTAAAAGCAGTAAACTTATGCATGTTCTGAATACAAAAGCAACAACGATACAGTTCAAATGAAACACATTGCAACAGAAATGCATTATAGTACGTATATTAGGTACAATGCAACAAAGCTAGATTTTATACCCAACATTAAAACATAAAGAATAATACTCGAACACAATGCATAGCTCGAAAATTATGGAATGCTTTTAAAGCATCTTTTAACCTGAAACAAACTCCAAAGACAGTTCAATATGCTGCATTTAACAGAATCTCAAATAGTACTTAACTCAAAATAACACACTTACTGTAATATTGGCATGTATATCGAACTTCTTGCCATTACGATTAATAAATCTACACGTTAGTTCATCCACTGAAGCAGCAGTTATTTGGAAAACTTCGTGGCCCTTAGGAAATAACGATTCCAATGTTTTAATATCTTGCTTCAAATTATTTAAACATGCCATGATTGAAAAAATACTTTCAACTGAAAAGATGTCACGCACAAAGATAAAAATTCAAAATGTATATGGCACCAAATAAGTTGTAGGAATCAACCATAATGCAAACTAACCATTACAAAATGCATAAAATGGCAGATGCGATTAGGAAACAAAGAAAATTTCCAAGAAATTGAAAACAATCATTAACTTCACGCACAATATGGCGGCATACATCACATTAGTTTGAACAGCGCATGCGTCAGATGATCGTTTAGTAAACAAATTGAAACATTTCTTCTTGATATTTGTTTATTTTGTTTTTAAAATTAAAATTGTTCTCTTTACAATTTTTCGCACTGAATTTCTGTTAAAAAGAGGCCCTGTTCCAGATAGGTTATAATATCTACACGAAAAGACAAATGAAACGAAAAGAATATGTTACCAAATTTTACTGTTTCTTTGGCAACAATGACTAGTAGTATCGTTTTCGTTTTGTTGATTTTCTGCGCGGATTGGCGGATGGTTTCTGATTATGATTGTTTGGATCAAATTATAGATGTAGTTCGTGTTTTCGATGATGATTATTTAAAAAAAAAAAAAAAAAAAAAGAGTTTATATCTATGATAAACGAAACTATGATAAGATGTCTTCGTGAAAGGCTTCACGGCCACTTCACTTTTTATTTTGACTTTAAAATTTTCATTTATATAACCTCTCGCTGCATGATTTTTGAAATTAAAAAAATATTTGAGAATGGTTTGCTACAGACAAAATTACGACTAAAAATAATAGAATGAAGCGAAATTTTATTAATGTTTCAATATTGATACATTTTTTATGAAATACTTTCCCTAAGTGAAGTGTCATATTTGATGCAAAACAGGTTTGAGAAGAAAGAAAAGAAAACCAGCCTAACCAGCTTTTTAGGGTGAAATGGGCAAAATTAAACTGTTTGGTATTTGAACTTGAAAGATTTGAACATATATAGAAACAACAAATTCCAAATAGACAAATGAAACTTAATTCACAAGGGGGAAATGGCTCTCCCTTCCTAGAAATAAAGTAAATGGTTAAATTTGTTTCTTAAAGCTTTCACTGCATGTTCTTTTGAATAAATAATTATTAAATTAGTTATAGAAACAGGGTTGTAAGTCGGGATATACAGCAAAGGAGAGGCCAAATTTTCTGACTTATATAAATTTTTCTCAAGTAATTTAATGTGTACTTGATAAACAAATAGCCAACATCCCTCTAACAAACTAATGAACAACTGGTAGCAATGGCGTAACAAAACTTCTGACCCCCCCCCCCGGCAATACATTCTGTCATTACTGCCAAATCTAGAAACAAGGAGTACTAGTACTTACTCAGGTTATTGTGGATTTTTTTTTTTTTTTTTTTTTTTTTTTTTTTTTTCCCACAAGTAATGCCATTTTAACCTTAAATAAAAGTCGGGTCGCTCATTCAGAAAAAAGCCCTTTAATCTTCCCGCAATTCAACTGTGAGTCTTGGTACAGCCCTCATAGCCGATCAAGAAATTGGCAGCACCATTGCCATGGCAACGAGTTTGTAAGCAGTCTCTCCGGCATAGGGAGTTAGTAGCTAAGTACAGCTGATGAAAGATTTTCAAACGACGGCTGTAGTGAATTCGACTGACTGATTGGCTCGAGAAGTGAGGGAGGGGTACAGAGAATATATGTTCAGGAAACTCTCGACTTTATATTGCTGAATGGATCAAAAAGGTAAGCCTGGATAGACGCTTATGAATGGACAATGACCCATCCAAGCAGTATTGTTTTTAAGTAAGCAAGAACTGGCATTGAGAGGACATGGCGAGCGAGAAAATTCTTTAAACATTGGAAATTTTAAAGAGCTTTTAAAATTATTGATATCTGAATTAAAACACTCCTTTTTATGAGGACATCACTGACCGATTCGCAAGTTTAAAAGAAAGGAGGATTGATTTGACTTATAAAAAATAAGTAAGTTTTCTTTTTTTTTTTCCCTTTCCTTCTGAAGTTATCGTTACAAAAGAAAATTCTAAGGAAACTTCGAATCAGACACAGATGAATGCAATTTTGAGGATAAGAGCGGCTGGTTGAAATTTATGTAAATTTTATGGAAGTAAAATAGGATCTCTTGCATTTTTTATGAAATTTCTTTTTCCTCGGTGAGGGCTTAATCTGTTTTCGAATTCAGTAACAAAGATTTTCCATTCCTGTGGGGAGGAAAGGGGGAGGGAGCTCATATGCTTCCGGCTGCACTAACAGTTTTGACCACGGGCCGCCACTGAGTAAATTACATGCTTAATATATGCTTAAATCCAGAACAAAGTCACATACCTTAACATTTTTCATAACTCCAACTTAGTCTGAAAAGTAGTGGAAGAAAGCAAAAGAATTGACATGATTTTTTTTTTTCCACAATGGAAATCCCCCCCTCCCATCTACAATGATATGTTAAAATGATGTAAGAAATGTATCTGTCATCTTTTGGATATTCATTAACATTATGCATTCATATCAATCCTTATGCAAGTTTCAAAATAATAATAATTCTTTGCAGAAATTACCAGGCAAAATTGACTGAGTCATCATCAACGTATACGTATGAAAATTTTTTAAAATATTTTATGTTCAAGAATTTTTTATAAATTACCCGTAAGCAGGTGCACTGGTTTAAATCTCACCCCAGCAACTTTTTTTCATCGTAAAATGGGAGAAATTTTTTTAGAACAAGTTTGTCCCGTCTTCTACCTCTCAAAGTCAAGGTCCACTTGGGGTGGGTGAAGGAATTTCATTTCTTTGTTATCCTTAAGGGAAGAAAATTCCACTTTGAGATTAAATACTCCCGTGCGACTAACAACGTTTCATTACATTGTTAACGTAAACTAAGTATAAAAAAATAAGGAAATTAACTATAAATTGACATTGCACTACTGGTATGTATTGACAAAAGGCTATTAAATGAAATTATCAGGTTGTAACGAAAGTTTTCCGCCAACAAAAAGTTAATGCGGGTAGTAATCCCTACCCACATCTATGATTTTCTGCCAACGTTTTGGTAGTTTTTCAAAGCCTTCGGCCCAGAAACATGGGGGGCGCGAGACCAAGAACACAACTTTCGAATGCCAAAAATCGTTTGACAAAATGAGGAAGCAGGCCAACACGAACTGTTTGCTGAGATCATATCTGCGGTGGCGGGAAACTTTCGTTATGACCTAATAATATCATATTAATAAAGTAATTAGTGTTTTTAAGTATAAAACATATCATATGAGATTTTCTTCTCAGAAAGCATGATATTTAAGGAACTGCCAGAAAATCTCTAAATAAATATAAAAAGCATGATTTCTTCCCATGTAGCATAATAGAACTGATGTATTTTACGTTATATGTCCACAAATTTGGTTTTGGAACCTTTTTAGTCAAAAATATAAAGAAGGCAAAATGGGGTAAGATTGACCCCATGCGAGTGCTTAAGTTTCAAAAAATAGGCGCACCTGCTTACGGGTTAAATCTTCCTTCATTCTGATAAGTTTATGATCATAAAAGTGCATAGTACACTGATAAAGAACACTGAAATTTGTACAGTAACTGGTGTAATGTTAATATTTAAAATAATTTTCAAAAGTAATTTGATTTCTTACAGAAATTATCTTTTAATAAATATGTACATTTTAAATCTATAGAAGTAAAGAAATTCAGTGATTTTAGTATGAAAGAAAATGCCAGTAACAACTTTTTAAAGAATCGGCCAAATTATTTTCTTTTGCTTTTGAAGCAATAAATAAATGAATGGAAATAACCTACCTGTACTTTCTTTTTAACATATTAAATATTTTATGAATAACCAAGAGAGTTATATTATTATTAATTTCATTTCGTAATGTATGTACTTCTTAATTTTGTGATATTGATCTTATAATTAGGTGATATAATCTATGTTCAACAGCTAGTGGAACCATGTGTGCATTTCTACAGTACCATATTACCGGCAGGGCAAATGGGGCAACTGCCCAGGGCCCAAAGATCTTACATCTTACACTTTTATAATTTTACAGTAAAATTACAAAGGATAAAAAATTTTCAAAAGTTAAATGATTTTTTAAGTATAAAGTATGAACAATGAAAATAATTCAAATTTACATTTTTATAAATTTATTTAAATTTATTTTCAATTCATCAAAATGCTCTATAGTCGATAGCGTACCGATGTGCAGGAAAATAATTAACCACATTTTGTAAAGAGTATTTTTAATGTTAAAAAATAGCAAAATTTTGAATTATTTGTTATTTTAAGAAATATTTACGAAAATGACTGTTTACAAAAAGTGGTTCTATTCCGTACATGTTAGCAACTGTGATTTAGCATTTCGATCTAGCGTTTAACTATCTGTTTCTTTGACATCCTGTAACTATATTCGTTTATTTCAGATTACTTAAAACAAAATTTGTGTTTGAAAGGGGTGAGATATTTAAAACTTTCAGTATAAATCAATCATAATCTGTTTGTATTTTTTTGGAGGGGGGGGGGGAGGTCATTGCAAGGGGCCCAATTTTTTTCTTTTGCCCAGGGCCCACAGTTCTCTTGATCGGGCTCTGCATTTGTAGGTTATTTAATACATAGCCAAGAAATTATGATTGTATATTTGAATGGTTGTTATCAGGACCGTACCGAAAAAAATTTCGGGGGTGGGTACCAAAAGGTAAAAAAGGCTTCATTATTATTGTTTTGCTAACAAACTTTTAAATTTGGGGGGGGCAGACCCTTTTAGGAGTCATTGTAAAAGTTTTTATCTTCGAATAGTTCTACCAGAACTGTTACAGGTATTAGCATAACCATACATCGTAGGAATGCTCTGGGGGGGAACATCCAGGGCTGGGGAGTAGCGCGCTACTTGTAGCGAAACTACAGTAGCCGCTACTTTTTTTTGTAGTTTGTAGTGTAGCGCGCTACTTTTTTAAAAAAGTAGTGTAGCGAGTAGCGCGCTACAAAAAAACAGTAGTTTGTAGCGAATTTTGGAAGCTACTTTTGCCGTGTCATCATTTCCGGCGATTGATCCCGTGGTGCAATTTCTCTCTCTTCTGACTCCAAGCATAACTGAAACTGATGCTTGAAAGACACCCAATCTCTCCCCCGCCCCCCCCTCATGCAGGGGACACACGCACACGAGGGGGGGGGGGGGGGGGGGGGTAGGGGGTTTGCTTTGCCTGAAGCGGAAGCCTGACATTGTGCATCTTTTTTCTTTTTATCGTTCTCAGTATTATTTGTAGAATCACCAATCTGCCATAAAGAGGACAAAAAAGGAAGGAAAGAGAGGTCCAAAGTTGAACAGAGGTTATTTTGATGGGGCCTCGAGAGTCTCATTATCACACGGGCGTGTGGGCCCGTGAGCCCCTGAAAAATAAAGGCCTCGCAAATCTCTCCATTTATTGTATATTAAATTTATATATGCTGCAATAATAATTTTTATTAAGCTAAATTTCCTTTATCTATATCATAATTGTGTAACAATAAAAAGGCTTCAAGACTTATTTTCTGTTCTTCTTTCTAACACAATGATAATGGTTTCTAAGACTAGATCAATAAAATAGAAATTAAAGGCGTTATTGAAAATTTATGGCCATATGTACTTATCACAAAATATCCATTAGTTAGCATTTTTTTAAATATTATGATGAAGAAAAGAAAATTTTCTGGCAGGTGGAACTCAGTGCACACATACGCTAATAATACAAATGGATTAAAAAAATATTAAAATCAATTTTAAATGCATAGTATTGTTCTAAATGAGTATAAATACATGAGTAATTTTTAATTTAATTTTAGAATTATTTTGAAATGTTTCATTTTTATGCTGGGAAAATAGAAAACAATCACAAATAAGTTAAAATGTCTGTAATAGTATAGGGGCCCAAAACAACCTTTTTTTTTTTTGCCCCGGGGCCCCTTCTATGTCTGATCAGGGTCTGCATATTTTTGACTGCTATTGCGTGTTTGCAACATAAATCAACATAAAAATGAGTATTTTTTGCTTTCGAAAAGGAATTTTACATATCTGTAAATTGTATGCTTTTGTAACATCATTAATTTTCTTTGATCTTTTTTTTTTTTATTGCACCCATAAATACAGTGTAGTGTCCACTTGCCAGGATGATTGCCAATCATTCAGTGTCCAGTATTCCGTGAACTTCCTTTTAGGCGATATCCTTTCAAATCTGACATGATATATAGTCAGTCCTCGCAATTAGCGACCCCCCCCCCCATCCTCTCACTCACCATCTACGGAAAACTACGAAGCGTGAGAAAAACTTACGGTTTTCTCACAGGAATTTTCTCGAAAGCATCGAGACCGCTTCTGGAAGAATCACCGACATTTTTAATTTTCTCTTTGCCTCCTCCTTATGATCGATGCATTGAACAACAATTTTATTTATGCTTAGTTTTACTAAGTTTATTTATATTAAGGTTTGGTCATTTTTCGACGTTATAGTGCACTTTTTTGAGTTTGGGCACTCTTTATTATCCTTGTGTCCTGGTGGTGTGTTCAACTTCCACAAGAGTAATGACAGTTCTGCAGTATTGTAGCTTTTCAAACATTAATTAATCACGTGATTATGTTCTACAACTAGGAATGTTTTTTGTCTCAAAGAAGTGTAAAAACTGATTAGTACATTTTTCGTGGAACCTGAAACTGAAAAAAAAGAAAGTAAATATCTAGAAATTGTACACTTTTTTTTTTTTTTTTTTTTTTTTGACGAGTTGATAACCTTATCTTTTTTGAGTTTGTTGAAAAGGGACAAAAGGTATAAGCATATGCATCCAAGATATTATTTCAGTAGCTAAAAATATTGCTGACCTCGGTTACAGTGTTCTTCGTTTGTAGTGACAGTTTTCAGATCCGGTCCTAAGGTAGAGCGAACGGTGCGACCGCACCGGGCGCCATCTCTACCAAGGCTGTTCAGAATAATATAGCACTGTGGATGTCGGAAATGGTTTCATTTACCTGTTAATAATTGTTTAATAATAAATCTTTTAGTCAATGTACAGTAGTAATCAGTCATGTTAATAGTGAATTTTAGTGAACTTTCTGTGAAAAAATAAATTATTAACAGGTACTCGAGGACGACTTATCAAACCCTACATTGTTACGTGATTCATAACCGTCTTATTTACCTTTACCACTCTTTAACTTTTTGCCAATGAGTTTCAGAGCACCATGCATATTTGACAGTCCGTATATTATTGAAGTTGAAAGCCTCATTCTAACCCCTGAAAGCTTTTATAGCTAAATGTGTGGCGTAGCTAGGTGCAAGAGCTGATCTAGGGTACGTGGAGCCTCCCTGCAAACGTAAAGAAGCCCCGTGTTATGCTCCAGATTAAGTTTTCCTTAGTTTTTTAGTTCGAATATGGCACTCCGATGCCTTGCTTACCGTGTCGGGCCGTCCCTGGCTACGGGGGAGCAAGGAAGGTCAACTGTACCCGGGCGCAGCATCGGCCAAGGGGCGCTAAATGGTATATGAAAGCTACCTAGTTGCATTTTTAAAAAATAGGAGGGAGCGCAAAATCTTCAGTTGTCAGGTGGAAACGAGATTTAGTCATTTGCTGTGGGACAGAGAAACTGTTCTCTCAGCTTGTTTCCATCCCAGATTCAAACTATTCTGGATTGAGGAGGAGAGGAAGACCGAAGCCAAAAAAATGGATGGAGGAATACCTCCAGAATATGTTTCCGACAACTTCAAATATCAGTATCGAGGATCATGACTGGATGATGAGGCCCATGGATGATGACTTTTCTGGTTTTTTTAATTTCTCTTTCGCATGCACTCGAAATAGTTACGAGGAAGAACTTACAAGGTTCTTGTCAGAGCCAATCAAACCCGTATCTTCGCTTTCGGCGTACACGTATATGAAAGAAGCCTTAAAAAAAACTAACACTGGCGTGCCGTCCAGTGCATCTGTACAAAGATTGTTTTCGATTGCATCGGACGTATTTTCTCCTCGACGATCATGTTTGGCGGATAACAATTTTGAGATCCAGCTCTTGTTAAAATTTAATAAACATGTTTTTGAATAAATTTATGTGGTTTTTATTTTATACTAGAGGCATGGCAGTCTTCCATGAATATGTTGAAATTCTGCTTTCTTTCGTTAAAATTTTAAAGTGTCTATTATATTTAAATTATTAGGTTTTTTGTGTAATAATTTTCAGAATTTAATACGAAAATATGAGAATTTCTATTAATAATTAATAGTTTGTAAAATCCTTAGACTTATCTCTCTCTTAGCCTTAAATAACAATATAATTCTATAAAATTCTTTTATACCTAACACAAAGAAAAAGTTGTGTTGATGATAATAACTTTTAAAATTTCTTTAACATATATAGAGGATTTTTTTAATGCAATGTTTTAAATAGATATATCATGAATTTAATTAGTAATTGTTTTCATTATTTTATAATATGCATATCATATGTGATGTTTTCAATTAAAACAATTATACAATATTACATGGTTCACACGGGTCATTCGTCATAAATCACTAATTTGGTAAGTCATGAAAAAAGGCCTTTATACTCATTAATTTTGATTTGTGCTCAAGAAACTAGAATGTTTGTACAACATGAAAGGGGTCTCAAAATGGGCCTTTTTTCCCCGTTCAGACATCCATTTTATTATATTTTTAAAAACTTTTTTAGTTCTCATGATTTTTCTCATGCTTTCAGAGCTCACTTTCCCAATTTATTTTTATCATAGAGGTATTAAAACTTAATTAGTTTCAGCAATACTTCAATAATTAGCAGTAGTTGCCAGTAGCGTATATATAGGCTAGGCTTCCATTTCGGGGGGAGGGGGACGATTCGGTATTTTAAACTTTATTGTTCTAAAGTTAAAAGAAATGTTTCAAAATAGCTCCTTTTTAATAATTGCTTTACATTTTCGGAGGCGGCCCGCCTCCCCCTGCTCAAATACTCGCCTGGTAGTTGTTTATTAGAGCAATAGTTTTTTTCTAATTAAAGGCGAAAAGGTGCCCGGGGTCTTCCGTGCGTCCACCAAATCTGCGGCGCTCAACGCTACAAGGAAACCACCTTTCGTTCTTTGGACGCGAGAGACACCCGCTGAGGTCATTAATCACGCTGGACGCGAGTAGAAAACCAAGGCTTTAGATATCGATAGTTTTCTCTAATTAGGATATAAATATCCTTAAATATGAATGTAATGCAAATTGAATCTGTTAGCAAAATTTGTCTCCTAAAAGTAGCGAAAAAGTAGCGAAGTAGCGACTACATTTCAAAAGTAGTGTAGCTAACTACATTTTTCAAAAAGTAGTTGTAGTTGTAGTTAACTACATTTTTCGAAAAGTAGCGGTAGTTGTAGCGCGCTACAAAAAAAAAGTAGTTTTTCCCACCACTGGGAACATCAGTGAAACAATGAAGTCGAGCGAGAACATTTTCTTTCTTTAACCTTACTTCCAACAGTAGAAGAATTTGTGGGATACATTCATATGAGATGCAAACCACTTTCAAGGACCCCGCTCGAGCAGTCCATTTTGTCTGAGAACAATTTTGTAGAAGAAGAGCATTTTATGTATTTTTAAGCTCATCTACTGGTGGCTTGTTTCTTTTTGTAATTGCAGTAAAAAACACATTAGTTCTTCCAGCATGGAGAAAGCATCCACTATGTCACTAGCATTGCAGCTATGATAATGAGCATGTTGAGTCTTTGAGCTTAAAAAGAATAAATGGCACACAATTCGGCCTACGATTTCGGAAAACTTCTGCAGGGATCCTTTGAACTCACCCATGCTCCTTCCAAAATCGTATGACTGTTATATATCGAGCTCATTCTATGTCAGGATGCACGAATCTGATTCGCAAGGCCAACACCAGATTTATCGAATGCTTCTACAATGTCCAAGAGTCGTTCTTCAGTTTTTTCATCTTTGCCAACATAACTCGCCCCATCAGCTAATGAATTGTAGTACAAAGCAGCTGGTGAATAGAAAAACAATGACCAACCTATGTCTGAATGCATGCGTGTTGATCACGTGTGAAAAAGGCATTTTTGAGTGCCTAGATTTAAGCATTGTCGTTAGTAGATGGGCTTGTCTAAAAACATGGTAAGTTAAAATACATATTTTGCAATGAACAAACAAAGCATAATTTAATCCTTTTTTTATGTAAATATAAATAAAATGTTTATGTATAAGTTGTAAGTAGCATCTTACTACACTCGAACCTGTTAGTTAATCCGAATTGTACATTTCCATCTGCACATTCAACAAAAAATAAACCTATTTTTCTTGAATAGTATACAAATACTTTACTGCAATTTTTACTACAGTAGAGGGCAAATGAAGGGTGGATATAGGAATGTCTATCTCTAACGTGTCCATATTCTCCACTATATTAAAAAAAAAAAAAATTAATCTCAGTGGATTAATGATGTTAAATTTTATATAGTACAACATAGATAAATATGAGACAAGATACCGTCTACCAGAACCTGTAGTGTATTTTATTTCAGGGCGGAGTGGGGGCTGTGTATCCAATTGTAAGTTAGGTAAAGGGTCCCTTTCGTAGGGGACTACAGCCCTCCCTCTCTGGATACGCCCCCTGACCAGAACCACCCCAACACGCTGGACAAGCTTGACATTGATTTGTATGCCATGTGAATCCGTTTTTGTTGAGACAGTATGAGGTGTGGTGACGAACCTCATTATTTGTTTGTGACACCTCTGTATGTTGAACGGCGGACATCTTGAAAAGATTGTTTTGTGACTGCTTGCTGGGAATGAGTTAATACTCATACAGGATGACGGTCGATCGATTTTATCATCTGATAGCAGTGATGTATGCAAGGGAAGTGTTTGGAGGGGCTCTAACAACCCTTGTCAAAGATTTTTTTAACATTTAAATCCATGTTGTTTTAATTTTCAATATAAAGATTGCGACCATAACTCCTCCCCACAAAGCAAATCTATGTACACCACTCTCTGTTATAGCAGCTATTGTAACTATATTTTGTATCTGTGTAAAAATTTTACTGGTTACATAATAAACATACTGTTGCATTCTTCTTTTGCCCTTCATTTTTGAGTTATGTAATTTTGAAATCAGTATGTCCTTTCCTGAATACCCTGTTTTTCTGTTGTGTAAAAAGGAAACAACCCAATTAGCTTAAATGAAAAAAAAAAAAAAAAAAAAGATTAACAGTAGAAGCCTTTTATTGTGGAGCCCTAACATTTCCTTACTGTTGAAATACAGTACCCACCGCTTAATAAAATCATATTTGTTCCCGACTCAATTGATTTTAATAAGCGGCTGATTATTATATGCGACAAACATTCTCCGAACCCAAAGAGGGGGCTGCAAAGCCCCAAACTCGGAGATAAATTATAAAATAACGCGATGAATAGAACGAATGAAAAAGATTTATCCATTTCTTATTAATTAGTTAATTTTTCATTCAAAATTAATAAAACTTATAAACACATACTATTGCTATACATAAAATGAATTTACTTACACTGTATTACATAATGGGTTTTCTAAAAAATTAATCAATAGTTCGTTGTTTTGATGGAACAATTAATGATTCAATATTTCTCTATAAAGAGTAATAATGTGAGTACAATTTTGATTTTCCACCATCTGGTGAATAGGTGGAGAATCACCTATCATAATTAAACATTCATACCAGCAGTTGCAATACTGCTGGTATGAATGTTTTAGCAGAGCAAGATGAATGGGTCACTGCGTGTGTTGTTTTCACAGACACCCCCCCCCCCCCCCATCATTTTTCCTATAATTTTTATTTTCACAGGTTCACAGGTGGTTTCAGTTTTTGAGTTTATTTAAGAGACAATGCTGGTTTAATTAAGTGGTGGCTTTGCTATACATTTATATTGATTTGATTCCGGTCATGGCTATTGGATCCGATTAAGCAGGTACAGTATTAATTTCTTTATAGCATGTCTTTGTAAGAATAATACCAATCTCACTTTGCAGAGTGCGATTGTCAAGGAGAGCATGCTTATAAAGCAAGGGAACGTTTGAAAAGGGAGTTGGTATTGCTGTTCTCGAGAGAAGCGTGAGCTATGTTCTACGCTCAATTTTACAGAACATTTGATTTTTTTAACTTTGTGGAGCATGGTGGATTTAGGGAAATGAAGACATTTTTCACTGAGTGAAAACCTTTACATTTTATGCAAATTTAAGAAAAACTTTGAACCACAAATGCTTTAGCCGAACGCCTTGAAATCTCCATGTCATCATCCGCTTCTATTGCTAAACAACGAGTCGAAATTAAAAAAAGCATCTGCAGAATGTGGTAAAATATGAAAGTCACCGAAAGCCTTTCATCTCGCTCTTTTTGAATCGGATCTAATGGAATGGTTCAACATTGTGCGTGGCAAGAAAATATCCACTAGATGGCTAGAAAATAGCCACTAGATGGACTAGTGGTACTCTGATCAACAGTGGCACACCCAGGATTTTAGTGTAGAGGGAGGATTGTTCTACAAACATTTGTGTAACTCGGTAGGGGAGAAGGTGGGCAAAGCCTACTTTAGAAAGATTTTAGCCCACTCTAGAAAAATTAGATTTTTCCTTTTTGAGAATAGGAGACAGAGCCCCTAAGATGGGCTAGAGCCCACCCTAGAAAAACGTAAAATGCCTATTCAGTTATGCCAATACCTATAAATACTGCTGACCTCGGTTATAGTTACAACTCTCTTATAATGTCAAAATATTCTGTACTACGTGCCCATAGAACACAAGCCCAGTTTAACCCTTTGAGGCGCAACCCTTTCCCAATGCTGAAAAAGCGCAGCTGTTGCCATCGCTTGACTTAACTACCCGCAAGATGGCGGACGATCTAAATGTTCATCGCGTGCCATAGATCGAGAGACCCTTTTTCTGACGACAGCTGGCTGCCCTTTTTTCAGCATGGGGCCATCTGTCCAGCTGTCTCTCGCATTCTTCCATTTTTCAGCAGATGTCAGTGCTGTTCAAAAGAATCGTGACAATTTTTTTACGGGAAAATGACGTGTTAAAAAGTAAAGGATTCTTGTGGAGCTATGTCAGCCGCAACTATTTTTATAGAGCTCAAATCTATTCTTCGTGACTGGCAACAGTCAAAACATCAGAGTTTGGTGTCCTCACGGCGAGGACACTGCGCGTTAAAGGGTTAACTGCATTCCATACATGAACTGCAAGTGGTTTTGAAAATGTCTTTTTTTTTTAAGATATTTTAGAAATAATTTGAAGACATTAGAAGAAGAATGTATGATTTTTTTTTTAACATTTTAATTCATTAAGTGAATATTTTATGTTCTTAAAAGCTTTTTAACTGCTAACTCTCCAGCTTTAGTCTCCATAGCATGGATGCACCTATGCTGATCCAAGAAAAAGCCTTTCAATTTGCCGAAAAGCATAACATAAAGACAATTTCTGCATCCAGTGGTTGGATCAACCCTATTTAAAAAAAGATACAACATAGTCCATTTAAGAAGTGTGCAGCGAAAAAGCAGATGCGAGGGAAAAATGAATCTGCTTTGCTGCAGTGGCGGCTCGTGGGATACAGCAAGTACAGCCGGGCTGCACTTGAAATTATCAACACATACTTTAAAATAATTTATTCTACTAACTTTCTTAAATTCAGATTAGAATTATGGAATTTCTATGATAAATTAAAAAAAATCTAAAACAAAAAACAACGTGTTGTAGTAACGGCCGGATCGTTCATTCAGAAAAAAGCCCTTTAATCTTCCCGCAATTCAACTGTGAGACTTGGTGCAGCCCTCATAGCCGATCAAGAAATTGGCAGCACCATTGCCATGGCAACGAGTTTGTAAGCAGTTTCTCCGGCATAGGGAGTCAGTAGCTAAGTACAGCTGATGAAAGATTTTCAAACGACAGCTGCAGTGATTTCGACTGACTGATTGGCTGGAGAAGTGAGGGAGGGGTACAGAGAATATAGGTTCGGAAAACTCTCGACTTTACATTGCTGAATGGATCAAGAAGGTAAGCCTGAATAGACGCTTATGAATGGACAATGACCCATCCAAGCAGTATTGTTTTTAAGTAAGCAAGAACTGGCATTGAGAGGACATGGCGAGCGAGAAAATTCTTTAAACATGGGAAATTTTAAAGAGCTTTTAAAGTTATTGATATCTGAATTAAAACAACGCCTTTTATGAGGACATCACTGACCGATTCGCAAGTTTAAAAGAAAGGAAGATTGATTTGACTTATAAAAAATAAGTAAGTTTTCTTTTTTTTTTTTTTTTTCTTTCCTTCTCAAGTTATCATTACAAAAGAAAATTCTAAGGAAACTTCGAATCCGACACGGATGAATGCAATTTTGTGGATACGAGCGGCTGGTTGAAATTTATGTAAATTTTATGGAAGTAAAATAGGATCTCTTGCATTTTTTATGTAATTTCTTTTTCCTTGGTGAGGGCTTAATCCGCCAGTTTTTGAATTCAGTGACAAAGATTTTCTATTCCTGTGGGGAGGAAGGGGGGGGGGAGCTCATTTGCTTCCGGCTGCACTAACAGTTTTGACCACGGGCTGCCACTGCTTTGCTGTAGGAATGAAAAATGCTTTGGCTAGAAAAAAAGAAAAATGAAGTTGACGATTTTGTTTGTTGTTGTTAAAGCGGATGGAACTCATAATTTGTTTGACTGTAAATTATAATAAAAATGAAAAGGGTTGTAATTATAATCCAATGAGCACTCATTAACTTATTTATCTACCTACTCATAAAGATGACCCACCCCCACCTTAAAAAAAATAATAATGGGAATGGGTGGGTTGCACCGGCCAAGGAAGAAAAGGGCGAGTTGCACCACTGATGAATTTAATCCACAGTAGAGTTGCACCCGCAAAATTTAGGCGAGGGGGACAATCACAGGGGAATGTTGCGGTCTCGCAAAAAGCCAGCGGTAGCCTATTTTCAAGGGGCCATCTACAGAAATGGCCGGACCCAGTGATGTTTTTTTGGGTCTCGCAATGGGCCTATTTTTGAGGGAGGGAGGGTGGGAGCAAGATAAGAATTCCGGTGCAACATGCCCCTCGATTGGATGGATAGCTGTTGCTGTGGGTGTCACGGACGCTTGTCCATAATAATAATAATAAAACTTCTTGGATTCGCCACGAATTTGTTGTCACTCATTTCCCTAGACTAAGGAGTCTAGGGAAATGAGTGGGAAAAAAAACCAGCAAATGGAGGGTTGTATGAAATTTTGAAACTTGGGGGAAAACATATTCTAGGGTTGATGTAGTTAAGAAACAGAAAAATTCCCTTCTCTAGGGGTGCCTTTACACCCCCCCCCCCCGCCCTAAGTGCGCTATTTCCCTCTTTTTCAAAATGGGGGCATGATGGATCATTTCTGAATAATAATTAGTATTACAAAAAATACTCCAATATCTTGAAAACGGTTAGTCCCACATGAAAGTCGCTATGGATTTGTTTATTGAGATTTTCATGGAGAATCGCATTATTGTAGGAAAATGAACCGTTTTGTGTTAAAAAAAAAAAAAAAAAAAAAAAAAAAAAAAAAGGGTAATAACGGAATTGGGTGCGGAGTGGCACCTCCATTTTTCCTAATTTGAAAAGACTATCGGGAACTTTTCTGGAACTTCCTCCCGTTCAAAGCAAAGGGAAGTTCCCTCGGCATACGCCACTGTCACGAGAAGCGAGCCGCTCGCAAGAGAGAGACGTCGCCAATCTCGGAGCGTTGCGTTGCGGAGTTGGCATCGTTCGTGTCGCTTTCCGTCGCCAAGGTGTGTAGACCCAAGCAAGCAACCCCCATCGGTGTCCATTGGCGCTGTGCCAAACGAGTGCTGTGTCGGGGAGGGAGGGAACGCGTAATGTTTATGGAAGATAAATTGGAAAGGGTAAGTTGCAAGTGGATCCTGCCTGTGTTTTGCGGTTTCACAGGCTTCCATGAGGTTTTGTTTACATGGCACGTCTTGTTTTCCTCGGGATCGAACGAGCCACGACTACTAGGGACCGACGTGGGGGGGACTACTAGCGCAAAAATCACTGAATCCAATTGAAACTCATTGACTTATATCAGTGGCGTATTTAACCCTTTGAGGCGCAACCCTTTCCCAATGCTGAAAAAAGGGCAGCCAGTGGCGCACCCAGGATTTTAGTTTAGGGGGGGCTGAGCTGAAAATACAGCTGAACTCGGTTATAGTGACCTCAATTAAAGTTATAACTCTCTTATAACGTCAAAATATTCTGTGCCAGTCGACTTGCCCGTAGAACACAACCCCACGAGCAATGCAACTCATCTTAGAATCCAATAATTATAGGATCTTATCAGTGATGTTGTAACCAAGTTGAACCGTGTTTCATGCTCTAACTGTAAGTTTTTATTTAAAAACTAACATTTTTTCTGGTAAAATGTATTTTAGAAATAATTTGAAGACAATTTTTAAAAAGAAAACATTTAACTCATGAGTGACGATTTTCAGTACTTTTCACTTCTAATTTCCCGCCTTTAGGGGGGGCTTCAGCCCCCATAGCCCCCTCCGTGGGTGCGCCTATGGTGAGATCGATAATAGTTACCATCCTCTTATAACGTCAAAATATTCTGTACCACTTGATTTGCCCATACAACAAAAGGCCACAAACAAAAACTCATCGAACAACAATAAATAATTATCTGATCTTTTCAGTGATATTGTAACCGACTTTAACAGTGTTTCATAAACTCTCTGTAAGTATTTATTTAAAAACTAACATCTTTTTAGGCATAAAATACTTTAGAAATAATTTGAAGACAATAAATAATAATAATAGTAATAATTCATGAGTGACAATTTTCATTTTTTTAAGTTTTCCACTTCTAACTGTTCACCTTTAGGGGGGGGATTCAGCCCCCATAGCCCCCCCCCCCGTGGGTGCGCCTATGAGGGCAGCCGTTGCCATCGCTCGACTGAACGACCCACAAGAGGGCGGACGATCGAAACGACCCTTTTTTGACGACTGCCCTTTTTTCAGCATGGGGCCATCTATCTAGCTGTTCTCGAATTCTTCCATTTTTCAGCAGATGTCAGTGCTGTTCAAAATAATCGTGACCATTTTTTTTTTTTTTTTTTACGGTAAATGGCGTGCTAAAATTTAAAGGATTCTCGTGGAGCTAGGTCACCCGCCACTATTTTTATAGAAATCCATTCTATTCTTCGTGACTGGCAACAGTCAAAACGTCCGAGTTGGGTGTTCCCAGAGTGGGATCACTGCGCAGGGGTTCCGAGGGGGCATGTAAAACAGTGGATAAAAACTGTTATTTAAAAAATATAGATATATTAACTACACAGTGACAATAAGATTTAAAATGAACTAACTCACTTAGGAATGTCATCAATCGCAATATTATTGAGTTTGGATGTTTTATCCGATTTTGAAGGACTCCAGTAAAAATATTTTTTTCGTGACATCGTTCAATGGCATTCTCTCTCTTATTAATTTAAAAATAATTCAGTTTCTCATGTATCGGATGGCAAGAACGGATCCAGAAACTGTTTACGGAGGGGGTGCAAATCGTGAATACTCATTTTATCGAGTGTCAAAGTCTCTTAATATTGGTGAAAGCCCCATTTGTCTAGTGCAAATATACTTTTCTCGGAGGGGGCGCCCTCCCCCCGAATCTGCATTAGGCTGATGGTTTAAAAACGGCGGAAAGGTCGTTTTTAAACTTGTTAGTTTCAAATAATTTTCGTCCGGATGATGCGATCCCCAGAGCCTTACTATCGCATGGGCCCATCGGGAATTTGCCCAGGGCCCCCCAAGTTTCAATTGTTGTTCTGAAATATTCCTTTTATATCAAAATTTTATGAAAAAAAAATTCATATATGGGGGGGGGGGGCAATCCATCTGTGCTCCGCGGCCCCTGTAGATCCTAATCGGACCCTGGCGATCCCCTCATCACTCTTCCTGCCTCACCCTCCCCCCGAAAAAAAAAATCTGGAGTGACTCCACTCGACTTTCCGAACACTTACGATTAAGATCATTACCAAGCATTTAAATAAATTTGAATCGATGAATCATTCAAACATATATACCCAATTGAAACTCAATCGAATGCACCGTTTAAACGCTTGCACACTTTCAAGAATTTCTCCCCATATGCTATAATATAAAAGAAAGTTTTGTCGTAGCCCTGTAGGAGAACTATAAGTTCTATACACACCCAAATCAATACCGGTCTTAGGATGGTGGTTTATAACATGTATACCCAATTTGAGCTCAATCGAATGTATCGTTTAAACGCTGGCGCACTTTCAAGAATTTCCCCCGATAGGCCATAATGTGAAAGAAATCTGGGTCGTAGCCCTGTAGAAAAACTATAAGTCCTATGCACACCAAAATCCATACCGGTCTTGCGACGGTGGTTTATGACATATATATCATATTTGAGCTCCATCGAATGCTCCGTTCAGGAGCTATCGTGTTCACTCACAAACACACACACATACATACATACATCTCGTAAAAATAGCATCAATGGATTCAGAAGCCCTCAAAACGTGTCAAAACACCAAAATCTCGAAGTCGAATTTTTTCATGATGACAATACTTTCCTTACAGGGTACATGTTCGGAAAGTAAAAAGGGCCCTATACTGGATTGGCCCCTTCCGAAATGAAAACCTATGTTCTCCACTGACTTACATTCAGAGGCGGCACCCGAAGAAATTCTGGAGAGGGCACTCTTTCTTGGACCTTCTTTTTCTGGTCCATTTATTTGAATTTACAAGATAAGTCAATCTTCTACTCTTCTACAATGCTAACTCCGTTCGTCTGGGAAGGGAGGGGGGAGGCAGTGCCCTATGACCGGCAGGGCAAACGGGGCCACTGTCCAGGGCCCACAGATTTTAGGGTCCCAAAAATCTTTACATTTTTATAATTTTACAATGAAATTACAAAGTGGAAAAGTATTTCAAAAGATTTATGAGTTATATACAACATGAAAAGTGAAAGTAATTCAAACTTACATTTCTCTCTCTCTCTAAAATAATTTAAACTTCTTTTCAATGATTCGAAATGCTCTAGAGTCGGTATAGCATACCAACATGTCAGAAAACAATCAACCCCATTTCCTAAACAGTATTTCTAATATTAAAAAAATAGCAACATTTTGAATTATTTGTGTGAATGAGTTGTTATTTAAAAAAATTACTAACAAAAAGTGGCTGTATTCCGCTCATGTTGGGAACTGTGATAGAGCATTTCGATGTCATGTTTCATTTTCAGAATAAAACATTTTTTTTTTTTTTTTTTAAGGGAGGAGTTATTGCATGGGGCCCCATTTTTTTCTTCTACCCAGGGCCCACAGTTGTCTTGATCGGGCTCTGGGGGAGGCAAAGCCGTAGCTAAAGGGGGGGAGTCCGAATTTTTTTCTGTCTACAGTATTCGGGGAGGGGGGGGAGTGACCCCCCAAACACGCATACACTCGATCTGCCAATGCTTGTATCTCAAATCACTCATGCATAAACAATGGCTTTACATTAAAATTTCGAGCACCACAGTCACGTATAGGGAATGCAAACCCGATCCTGCGGGATTGAAACTGAAAAATAATAACTCGGCTGTTCGGGCCTCGTCAGGGGGAGACCCCCTGAACCCTCTCATTTTTTAGTTTCAGGATGGCCCTATTAAAACGATGTTCATGGGCTATGTCATTTCATCTCTCATCTCTCGTGTATTTCGCCTGCTAACCCTACGTTGAAATTTTTAGGATTGTAACCTATGGATAGAAAAATATACGGGATGCCTATTCTACAGCTTACGAAAGAGTGTAACACTAGATTTAACCCTTTAAGGCGCAGTGATCCCGCTCTGGGATCACCAAACTCTGACGTTTTGACTATTGCCTGTCACGAAGAATAGATTTGATTTCTATAAAAATAGTTGCGAGTGACATGGCTCCACCATAATCCTTTACTTTTTAGCATGTTCATTTCCCGTAAAAAAATTGGTCACGATTATTTTTAACAGAACTGACATCTGCTGAAAAATGGAAGAACGCGAGAACAGCTGGAAAGATTGCCCAATGCTGAAAAAAGGGCAGCCGTTGCCATCGCTCGACTTAACTACCAGCAAGATGGCGGACGATCGAAACGTTCATCGAGTACCACAGATCTAGAGACCCTTTTTTGACGCAGCTGGCACGCGATGAACGTTTCGATCGTCCGCCATCTTGCTGGTAGTTAAGTCGAGCGATGGCAACGGCTGCCCTTTTTTCAGCATTGGGAAAGAGTTGCGCCTCAAAGGGTTAAGCTGTTGTGAACTAATAGTATTTAAATATATGTAAAATTAGGTCGCTTTTTTGGGACACATTTTTCGGACCATTTTCAATAAAGGAGGGGGGGAGAGATAAAATGACATAGTCATTAAAATAAAATTATTTTTCTTACAATTTCACGCCGCTATTCCTCCTATCATCCATTGGGTAAAAATTTTTGCATAGGATGAACCACAAGAACCTGTGATCCTGGGCGCTCTACCTATTGGCAGGTAGAAGGCCATAGTCCCCCCCCCCCCCGCAGCTCCCAGATTGTTACGATTGCAGACAGGCTGCAGAGGCGTCGCGAAGGGGGAGTTAGGGGGTCATAACCCCCCATGAGAAATTTTTGCCATACAAAATGTATATTCTACACTACATTATCACACACACGTATACATATATATGAGTTTTAGTAGTCGTAACCACCCCCCCCCCCCCATGAAACATTTCTGGCTACGCCCCTGACATGCTGGTATAACGCAGAAGTGCTTCGACACTCAATAGTGTATATTTCTGCGACAGGTCCCTTGATTCGTCCATCTTTACACCCATCCATAATTCCATGGCCGCCCATAGAGTGATATCTTGAACCCTCTCGTCACCGAATTATGAAAAATCAGAGGAAAAAAATCTGTCTAGCATTGAATGCATCTGAAATACTATTGTAAATCGTGCAAAAATATTTTTTTCTAATGTCGATTCGTATTATATTTTTCTAATAATAACTTCTGCATTTTCGAAGCCTTTTGTGACGCTAAAATGAATTGAAAAGGCCTATTAGGTAAAGGTTGAGGAATAAAAAATAAAAAAATAAACTATACTTACCTTAAAAAGAAAAAAAAACGGTCAAAAAGTAGCGTCCCTATTTTCTTAGTTTTTCTCCCGAAACAAGGAAGCGAAAACTGTCAAAAAGGATCTCAATGCACTCTTACTGCAATCTAGGCACGATGGATACATCTATTAAGAGCCTCCTATACTTTCTACATGAATGAATGCTATGGATATCACTGAAAGAAAAAAAATACTCCATTCAATTGTTTTCTCTCTCAATATGGCTATTGGAAGTAGGAGCTTCCTATGAAGTTCAGGCAGTGTTGTAGTCCTAAGTAAAAAAGTGGGGGGACGCTCATTTTTGACGAAATTTAACCTAAACTTATCGGATTCATTAAATAATGTAATTATTCCTTAAACAACCCATAAAACTAATTTAACCATCATTTGTTTATTAATTCATTAAAATGAACTCATTGTTAAATTATTGATTACTTGTTAATAATCTAAACTAAGTCTTTTTGATCAACCGTGTAAGCTACTTAATTTGTTGTTGCGAACATGTATATCGGATTTGTGTGCTTGGCTCGAAGCCCTCTTATAAATCCTCGTCAGAAGAACAGCACAAGGGGGTTGCCCTCCATGGGGGTCTTTCTAAGGGGTCATAACCCGTATTTACGCAAAGTTTCGGAGAGAACCACGGAAAACTCCGAACGGTTAGGTCGACGGGCGCACAATGGGACCCAAACCCGGGACCTTCACACTTCGCCCGTCTATCATTTCCAGTAACATAACCACTGTGCCATGGTGAGATAACAATCCAATGTCAAAATGGCAGATTTTCTTTTGGATTGGTACGTGACTATTTGCTACCCCGATTTTTGTCACTTTTTCGGCCATTCGGAAAGGCATTTTTTACTAAGCGTACGTTCGGGAAGATTATAATCTGTTCTATGGATATGTTTTCACTGCTGAAGTGTTTAAGAATCCCTTACAATCCCATTTGTAAATTCTATTCAAACAGTCAAAAGTTTCCATTTGATTTTTATACCGATATACTTGCTCTCGAACGAACAAAACGAAAATTTTAATTTCTTCACAGAATTTTTAAAAAGACCTTGTAAATGAGCGTCCCCCCTGAGAATAAAAAGCGGGGGGACGTATGGGCTGAAGTGAGAAAGTAGGGGGACGGCGTCCCCCCGCGTCCCCCTTCGACTACACCACTGAGTTCAGGGTGACGAGAGGGTTAAACGATGAACTTCAGTGAACCACTGAATTAAATAGGTATGGCTCCTTCAGGGTTCCATACAAAAAGAAATCTTTTGTCAAGCGCTTTTGCATTCTCCATCGAAATTCGATGAAGACTACTTTGTCTTTTTTACATTCTTCTTTTTTTTAGCAACTCAGAAATAACAGTATATTATTATGAATATCGCGACCCTCATTTTTATATTTAGGTAAGGTATTGTATTAATTACGAGGCTCGTATCTTAACTTTGATAAGATAAAGTATTATTATTAAAGTTAAACTGGATAGTATATCTTACTTTTTCTATTTTTTTCTATTGAAATCCATTTTTAGTCGAATGAATTGTGAATTCCGCGGGATCCACCCCGAAATCCCGCGAAACGAAAAACAGTGCGGGATTCCATTTCCTAGTCAGGTAGCACAAGAATCCGTAGGTTCCATTGCATAAAAATTTTCTGTACATTCTTCTTTCGCCCTGGAGAAGACTGGAAAATCAATACAAAATGAGGCAGATCACTGTTTAAAAAAAAAAAAGTGGTTTTCTTATTTTGTTCCTCTTAATAAATTGAAAGACTCAGTACAAGAAAACTGACAAGAATATCACTCAAAAAATTTTTGACGAAAACTTATTATTAGCTATTTTATCAGGTACTCTCAAGGGCAGAGTACCTTGAGGATCCCTGTCTTCATAACCTTGAGAGTACCCCCTAGTAGCACAATTAGTCCAAAAGACGTTTAAAACACGTTTTTTAACGTCAAAAAACGTGTTTCCAACGTAATTTAAACGTTTTTTTAAATAGTTGTGTTATTAGGTCCTTCATACCTCGTGAGTACATACCCTCATACCTTGAGAGTACTGTCTCCCTATGGGGGAGGGAGGTGCCCTCTTATGAAGAAGGGAAATTAATGTAAAAGATCCTATTTTACATCAATAAAATGGATGTAAATGTCAATCTTCTAACTAACCGCCCCCCCCAACAAACTTGCATTAATCCGCCACTGGGCACTCTTAACCCTTGAACGCGCAGTGTTCCCGCTCTGGGAACACCCAACTCGGACGTTTGGACTGTTGCCAGTCACGAAGAATAGATTGGATTTCTATAAAAACAGTGGCGGGTGACACAGCTCTACGACAATCCTTTACTTTTGAGCACATCCTTTAAAGTGTCCCGATTCTTTTGAACAGCACTGACATCTGCTGAACAATGGAAGAATGCGAGAACAGCTGGATAGAGGGCCTCCATGCTGAAAAAAGGGCAGCCGTTGCCATCGCTCGACTTAAACTACCAGCAAGAGGGCGGACGATCGAAACCTTCATCGCGTGCCTGCACAGCCAGCTGCGTCCAATAAAGGGTTTCTAGATCTACGGCACGCGATGAACGTTTCGATCGTCCGCCCTCTTGCTGGTAGTTTAAGTCGAGCGATGGCAACGGCTGCCCTTTTTTCAGCATTGGGAAAGGGTTGCGCCTCAAAGGGTTAAGGCTATTTCACTTGAAAATCATGTAACGTTTGAACAGCTTTAAAACAAATGGCGCTAGAGACTCGAAAAAATTGAGAATGTCTCTCGACAAATGACAATCACTGATATTGTTATGATGATAAGCCTAATCTAGTAAAGATGCCCTAATGTGTATCGCATCTAATAGTATAGTATACGTGTAAATGGATAGTACAATTACGCTATCATGTAATAATGGTACCTACGTAATCGAGTAACCATTAGTTCCAGTACATCTGGTATCATGGCCTAATAATTCTAAAATAGGCTTTCATGAATTTCTGCCCTTAGAGCGTAATGTATTGAAAATCTTTTGGACGGCCCTGTCGATACACTATCCAGTCGAATGGAACCGGAAAGAGGGGGGGGGGGAGGGGTGAACAACAATCCTCAATATAAGGTTTCAACATTCTACGTCTAATACTACGTCTAAACTACGTCTAATAGTTTTTGAGATAAGCGAGTTGAATGAATTTCGGCCCAGAGAGCGTCCTGTATTTCGAATCTTTTGGGCGGTCCTGTAGATAAATGGTCCAGTGGATCGGGACCAAAACTGTATTATCATCAAGAGTTCATCCACTAGTACAAGTTAAAAAAAGTATTTTATGAACGATTGGAAATTTGTACAAGATATATAGGGAGCAGAAACTTCAAGCGTTCGATATTAGTAATTATTGGATAAAGCGTGTAAAAAAGAAATACTGTCTATATCCGCAACTGCCTTAAACATCCATTTTTCATCTATCTCACAAGGTTCTTCATGATTTGAAATCTTCAAACTTAAATTTGACAATTCATTTTCAGCCTTGAATTGTTTTGAAGTCGCATTTAAAAGGTTTACTTTCAGCATTGAAACTTAATACTGGTGGGAAGTGGGAATGGCACTCTCCTTTGCAGTTTTGGACAGTGGGAAAATCTCCCTTAACCCATTTGTGCCTGGATATTTTTGTGACTTTCTTCGACTTTTACTGATAACAGAAATAATAGATAAATTTCTGATGTCAACTTCTTGAACAAGGGATGATTTCTTTTAAAATCATGATGCATAAAAATCGAAATATTAACATCCTATTGGGTCATGTTAAAATATTTTGTAGAGTGGAGGCTCAATACTCATGAATAAAGGCTAGGAAAAATAAAGAACGTTTTCGACTCATAGCGAAAATGCCGTCCCAAAAAAGGGACACTAGGCATAAATGGGCTAAGGCCATTGCCCACACCCAGCGAGTGTCGCGGCTACAATGTATTTGAATGTGGATATTGGGCCGGGTCTTGACGCAGCGACACATGGGCTGTCCTCTACCAAACAATAGATGGAGTGTGAAAACCGCAATATTATCCACGGTCCCCAATGACCCATGGTCCGGAGTATCTCCCTCTTTCTCTGCGGTGCGAAACATTTATTGCTTACGAGTGATAATGGGTTCCGCTACTGGCACCCTACTGCTGGCGACAAGCGACAGTCTCTCGATGTGAAAAGCGTCCTTTGGTCAGACGTCTACAGAAGAGTCCGCATCTCACAATAGAAAAAAGGTGAAAGCCTTTGCTGTACTGATAAAAAAAAAGAAAATTACATGAGAACGACCCTTCTAAAAAAAGCGTAGTCTTCTGTCACAGTGTGAAATCTGAAGGATTCTTGAGTGGGAAAACACCCGCTTTTACTTCTTTGTATCTGTACTTCCTATCTATCTGGGGAGTCATTTGTTTGTGCTTGTGATCTTCATAAAGAAGCTTGACATCCGTGCCTACGGCATTCCTGAATCCCTTAAAGCCCGGCGTTCAGTTAAGTGCGTTTCAGTACGCTATAATGGGAACCCAATGTATTTTTCAGAATCTTGAAGACGCACTGCGGAGAAAAGTGCCCCCACTGAGCGGTGGGCGTGCTTTTGTGATTTCACGCGTTATCCTTTGGCGGTGGTCATTAAAAGTCAATAAATTCTACGACCCTGCACTGTATCCCCCCCTAGTACAATGCCTTGACCATTAAAAAAAAACCCCGCTGCGTCCGGAAAAAAACGCAACTGAACGCCGGGCTTTAGTGAAAAAAAAAGGGGGGAAGGAAGGGGGGGGGGGGAGAAAGACAGAAGGAACTAGCGATACATTCTCTATTTTTCGGATTCTTAAGTTTAACCGATATGGAGGAAGAAATATGATTTGATAGTAAAAAGCTTAGAGTGAAATTTTTGAAGGGGCTCACCCCCTGAATAAAAATATTGGGGGGGGGGGCTGAAGCCCCTTCCAGCCCCATGAAGTCGGCGACTATGATTGCGACCATTAAAAAAAAAATGTTGATAATTACATGTTGGGCACAAGGCAAATTGAAAATTTTGGCTTTTTTGCCAGACCGTACAAAATATTCCACGATAGCAATATTAAGCATATATATAAGTATTTATTTTTTTTTTTTTTCCCCAGCACACATTAACTACACAAATAATTCTACTAACGCATTGACTAAAATTTCGAAGGGGGAGTGGAATCAACCCCCCTGATCCCCCCACCCCTGGCTACGGCCTTGTGCTTGTCTCCCTTAAAAATACTCGAGAGTCAAAACGTGGTACGAGGTCTGTTTCAGATTCTGTGAAACAATACAAGAATATTCCATAACCCTCTCGTCACCGAATTATGAAAAATCAGAGAAAACAAATCTGTCTAGCATTGAATGCATCTGAAATACTATTATAAATCATGCAAAAATATTTTTTTCTAATGTCGATAATAATAACAACTTTTCTAATAATAATTTCTGCATTTTCGAAGCCTTTTGTGACGCTAAAATGAATTGAAAAGGATGCACCTATTACGTAAAGGTTGAGGAATAAGAAAAAAACGATACTTACCTTAAAAAGAAAAGAAACGGTCATAAAGCAGCGTCCCTATTTTCTTAATTTTTCTCCCGAAACAATGAAGCTAAAACTGTCAAAAAGGATCTAAATGGACTAGCACTGCAATCTAGGTACGATGGATGCATCGAGTGAAGCGCCTCCTATACTTTCTACATGAATGAATGATATTGATATCACTGAAAGAAAAAATACTGAATTCAATTGTTTTCTCTCTCAATATTGCTATTTGAAATAGGAGCCTCCTATGAGGTTCAGGGTGACGAGAGGGTTAAATTTTTTAACGAACTTATTATTAGTTACCATTATTCAATAATTATTAAATGGATCCATTTTACATAAATTGCAACTATGTTCATAAATAAGAAACCAAAACTCAATGCCTTTGCTGTCGTACCCATGGAAACATAGTGTTGCATGTTACACCTCAGCAATTGAAGATCGGACATAAGGAACCTTTTTGCCCTATCGGATAACGCCTCCATCTACCACGCGGTTTTCGCGGGATCAAAACCAGCTTTTCCTTTAAAAGGTCATTATCGGGACGACACTATCCATGGAAAGAGGGGTACCATTGCACCTCGAAGGGATTGGTCTTCAACTTGTGGGTCCCTCATTTTGAACCGATTCCAGACGAGGGACTCACCACCCCCTTAAATAGGCGACCCCACCCGCTCTCATGAGCGTGCACGGTCCCACAGCAGTCGAGCCGAGAGGGAGTGGACACTCCCAAGCACTAGCCAAGTCGGATGCTACTTCACTTGCCGTGTTCTTATGGGAACGGATTTCAGCGCCCAGACCGCTGCGGGACAATAAATCTCAGTAAATTCAATTAAAAGTTTTGATTCATTTTTATGGATTGAATTCGATCATCAGACATTTTACTTCGATTTCCATGTAGAAGTCAGCCCCCAGACAGCACAGCAAACTTGCAGCAAGCTTGATTTATCAAGTCAATAAACTTGAAAATTTCAAGCGTGCAAGCTTAATGCAAGCTTGACATAGCAAGCTTAATTTGAAGCTTAAAAAGTGTTCGTAAAAAAATAAAAAAAAAATATCCTCAATTCACGGGGCGCCCGTCGGCGAACTCGCCCGACATATTTTATTTTTCCACGCATTTCCCCCCTCTAGCATGGGCGCCCATAGGAATTTTTCTAGGGGGGGGAAACTTCAAAAAATTTTTCTAGATGGGGGAAAATTTCAAACTTTTAACAAATTTAGTTATGTTTTTG
This sequence comes from Cheiracanthium punctorium, assembly GCA_038373885.1. Taxonomy (NCBI): domain Eukaryota; kingdom Metazoa; phylum Arthropoda; class Arachnida; order Araneae; family Cheiracanthiidae; genus Cheiracanthium; species Cheiracanthium punctorium. The sequence goes on along the minus strand of JAWZYV010017067.1, from coordinate 137,961 downwards.
TCATTTGTATACATCATGAGACATTAACCTAAAACTCTAGGGGGGGGGCAAGTGCCCTACCTTGCCCCCCCTTATGGGCGCCCATGCCCTCTAGGCTGAAATTTCAATTTATTTTAATCTGTTTCCATCAAGCGTCTGCGGCTGGGATCGAACTCGAGATTTAAGGGTTGGGAAGCCAGCGTCCTAACCATTCGGCCAATCTGCCTCGGGCAGATATGACTAAAGTTTGAAGTGTTATGGTTGTCACGCCGTTTTCTGGCGAGATCAATCATCCTCCAAAAGAAACAGTGGCCGATGCCACTATTTCTTTTATTTTTCCATGGGATGAATCAAAATTAAAATAATGTTATGTGTGATTTATAGACTCTACTAATAGGGAAATAAGCATAATATAAACTTAAAAGCAGCACACGTTTTAAAACTTTCAATATCGCGACACTCGTGTTGGGCAATACTGGCCAAAATCGAGACAAACGACTGATTTTGAAATCCATTTCGTAGTATAATTGTATTTTATTTTGAAGAATTTCCATATTTGATAATATAGAATCTTTTTTTTTATAATTCTATGGTCAAGTACATTTATGACTGATGATACATTATTTGTTATGTGGATGTGGCTTCCCAAATCAAGCAATCATCCAGTTGTATTCCAGCTTGACAGTTCCAATGACTTCTCCAAGCTTGCTGCAAGCTTAAAATGAATGGAACTGTCAAGCTTGTATTAATACATCCAATTCAAAGAAATGTCAAGCTTGATTTAAGCGTATGTGCTGTCTGGGCCCTTTACAGTGCTTGAAAGATATATAGTTTTAGTAGATATTTCGACAGTGGCGGATTAATGCAAGTTTCTCGGGGGGGGGGTTAGTTAGAAGATTGACATATACGTCCATTTTATGGAAGTAAAATAGGATCTTTTACATTATTTTCTTTAGTCTCGGGGAGGGCGGTTGCCCCCTCCGCCCCCCTTTAATTCGCCCTTGTATTTCGATACTAGCTGGAGAGGTTTTTTTTGAGGGGGGCACACGATAACACCTTTCCCATTGGCGTAAACTGGCATGTGGCATTGGGGGGGGGCAACATGTAACACTAAGGGGGGCAAAATGTTTCCTAACGCAGAAAATATCATTTTCCAATAGGTTATATCTGACTTTTCTTGAATTTTAGGGGCGAACCGCCCCCCTTTTGCCCATAGTAAGTTAGGCCTATGCCCTTTCCAACTGACCAACTACAAGGTACAACTGATTAGCACATGCTTAAAAATTTTAAATATTTTTTCCTCCCCTCCAACCACTAAATTTTACTCTAGTAAAACGTCCCGTCGAAATGATTCTAGTAGAGCACTTTAACGAATTGGAATAATAAAAAAAAAAGTGTTATGGATCAGTAGCGGATCCAGAAATTTTTTTTTGGGAGGGGCTAAATTTTTAAAAAAGCTTATTTCACCCAATTAAAATGTACTTTAAATCAAAATTTTAGTCTAAACCAATGTATTAGGCTTTTGGGAGGGGCTAAGTAATAAAATATGATCATTTTAGCTATTTAAAGTGTATAATAAAGCAGAATGTTTCCCTTGAGAAATCTCTTTTGGGGGGGGGGGTCTGAAGCCCCCTAGCTCCTCCCCTGGATCCGCTACTGTTATGGATTAAAATGATTTTATGTAGGCGTCAAATCTGAGTTATTTTCATTTTTCAGACACTACATTATAATTAAAAAATATAACTTTTGAATTTTTTTCTCATCTGTAGTATAATCTTATATTTTTAAAAAGGAAAAAGATGGGATTTTAGTGTTCCTAAAATCTGTAGGCCCTGGGCCATTACCCCGTTTGCTCAGCCGACCTTAGGAACACTAAACAAGGTCCGAGTCAAGATTCGATCGCATCCCAGGAAAAATTCGGACGATTCAAATTATTAAATGTAGCCAAAGAAGAGCGCTGCACGCCAACACAATGGCACCTCGCCGCTCGCCTGGCTTTTGAAAGGAGTTGTGGGATTGCTTGCGTGTAAGAATTTTTTTTTTGCCGAAGCCTATTACTACAGCTAAGAAATGAGGTGCTTTGGTGGTGCACAAATTAGGTGTGTAATAAAGGACGCGTCCTAGGAGTAATCTTCATGGTGAGTGTTTATTCATCGTAATCCATTGATAGAATTATAGAATTTGTACCCTAGCTCTAAAAATAGTACTGGTGCATGGAATGGGTGTTTAACGTAATCGGCAATGGCGGAACAATTTTCTTCCCTCTGCTACTGGTATAAGGTTGTTTATATTTTGTGGATGGTCTAGTATGATTCTGGTTGAGGTATGTGAACACGGTTTTGTCGCATTTTTAAATCCCATCATGATTGATTCAATAACTTTTAGTACCGACCTGAACAACATCTCATTATCAGTAACTAAATAACATCACACTATAATACTAAATAAAAATCACATATTTTTAAATCGCTTTTTATTAAATTTTGAACCGATTGATGCATACATTCGTATAGGCTCGACAAAATCAATTCATTTTTATGATTGCCTCTAGACATTTCGCAACCCTAATGTTGGATGTCGATTGTTTGTAAACTACAAATCATAGCCCGTCGGCCATGTCAAAATGGCGAAATGTTTTTAGCTTCTCTGCAGGATATCGATTATACCCTTTCAAAATCAACGCATTTCGCAGCAGGTTCTAAATTGGATGCTCCAGAAATGCGATTCAAAACTTACTATTTCCGATCGATCGCATTTTAAAGTGTTGTATGTGCATGTTTATATATCTGTAATAATTTAAAAGCGTACACATATCTGTGTACCCTTCAAAAATATCATTACACATATGTGTTTGTTTTTCTTTTCTGTCATTACTTCGACTTTGATTGAAGGCTCCTATTTTTTAGATATATCTATATGAATATATAAGGGAATAAATATTAAACTAAGTATATATAAATTTATATATTTAAAAATCGCAAAACGGATTTTACAATTTTGTGTGCCCGTGTGTGTAAATAAATTCAAAGCGTACATATACTTATTTATTTGTATGTGCTTTAACTGTTGTATTACACATGTGTATGTGGGTTTTTTTCTGTTATTTCTTCGAGTTGTTTGATTGTAGCCCCTTATTTTATAAATATATGTGAGTGAATAATTATTAATACTTTTTTTTTTTTTAATGGCAAGACCGATTTGCTAAATTTTTAAAATACAATAATTTGTGCTTCACTCACAATTTTTACTTTGCAATACTGTAGAAGTATAAATTATTAGTAGTGATTTATCCTGTTGATTTAAATCACAATTTAAATCAATTAATTAAAATAAGTCATCACTTTATATTAATTATCAAGATAATCTTTATTGAAATAACATTGTTCATGTGTCATTTAAATACTGATTTTAAAATATTTAAAAATAAATTATGCAGAAAAAAAAAATATTTCATTTAATGGATGTTAAATGCTTTCCATATCTGAATTTTGATAAAATGAGAGAATAAGATTTTAAATAAATTCTGAAGGAGAAACATAATAAAATCCAAAGATATACCTTTTTTATGAAATGTACCAAACATAGTCAAAGGATTATGTTCACAGAGAAAGAACCTGTACTAATAATGAAGATTAATTTGTGAAGATTATTTGTGAATTTCAATACTTTATTTTGTGAATTTTAACATTTATTTTTTGTGAATTTTCATACCAGTTTTTAATAAAATTATTTTTTTTTTTGTAAAAATAATTGATAAAAAAAAGATTAAAATGTAGGATTAAAACCCGGCCCATTTTAATCGATTTTTATTTTGTGTAGGGGCCCCAAAATAAACTCAAGTTTTGCCTGCTAATTGCCACTTAAAAACTCTGATAATTATTAAAAATTAGGGATGCACCCAATACCATATTTTGCCGAATATTCGGCTGAATACTTGGTTAAAATTTATTAAACTCATTAAACCGCTATTAATTTTTGATTGCAATGATCAATTTGATGAGTTTGTTCTTAAACAATATTTCATATGGTGTAAAACTTCATAAATTAAAATGCTGCAAAATTTAATATCCAAGTGACTTCATACATTATTAATAACTTTTTTTAAATATTAGGGAAATGCTGGTAATTTTTTACCTGCCTATTTTATTTAAAAAAAATTAGCAGTTAAATGACTTTACATATTTATGAACACTTAATGTTATGGTTTTTTTTTTTTTCCTGGTTATTGTTCCAAATTTAAATGAGACAGTAATAGCAAGGTTAAATGTAATGTGTCATAAGATTTAAGAAAAATTGAAAAGCAACAAAATTTAAATTTAGCATCTGACTGTTTTCTCTTGCATTAAAACCAATTTCATTGTGATCTTAGTTTTTTGTGTGATTGTGACAACACTACGCTAGGGCAATCTGCCAAGAATGGGGGGGGGATACCTTGGTAGATGGACTTTCTAAGGGTTTCTAACGCATATCTGCATGTGATATTAGTAAGTAACAACTTGAATCAATTTAGTACTATGGTACTATACTTCATCTTTCATTCACGATATAAAAAAATATGTATTTGTTTATCAATGGGTGAATACATAAATTTGTTTACTATTCGGTTGCCGAATATTGAAGTATTCGGCCGAACTGAATATTCGGTTTGTCTGCCAAATAGGCAGTATACCGAATAACAACCGAATATTCAGTGCATCCCTATTAAAGATAATGATATAATTAATATTAGTATTAGGACCATTCCACATTCAACAGAAGGTCTGAACCTCACCATCTCGTATTTTCTTTAAATTTGGCACAGGTGTAGTATTGGTATAGACTTAGACAGATATAAAATTTCCCTGTAATACGTCAAACCGTTTTTGGTTTACAGAGCTGTAAAGTTCTCATAAATGGGGCTTAAAACAGGAAAAAACAATTTTTAAAAATTTGCTGTAGAAATTTTTCTAATTAAGATAGAGATCTTGGGATAGGGATCGTTTTACAGCATTTTTCATGCCCTTTTCTATGATATACAACTGCATACTGCATTTTAAAATTTTCAAATTAATTCTATGAATTCTTACTGTTGTTAAATCACTGGGCAAAATATAAATTTGGGATGATAATGGCTTCATTGCAGGGTTGGACGGTATTTACAGTCTGATGGTATTTACCGGTTTTTACCGTCTTTGGAAAAACATGTTTTTACCAGGGTTTTTACAATCTTTGAGAAAAACTTAATAATTTGACTATTTTTTGCCACTTTTTTGAAGATTTATCTCTCCATCAATGGCTGAGAGGTTCTGCTATCGAAACTGGATGGTGGGAGGTGCCAGGTTCATACCCTGGTCGTACCTGTTGATCTAGCTGTTCGGTGTTTTCCGTGGATTTTTTTTTCAGAAATCGCACATAAATACTGGCTAGGATCCCTTAGGAATAGGAAGGTATTCCCAAATAGGATTAGGAACCTAGTGCAGTCCATCGGCCTTAATCCACAAGCAACCCATGAAGATTTATCTGCTATTTTTTCATTTTCTCAGAGATAAAAGTTCAGGACATTTAATATCACTATTTCCATTTCTATATAACACTATTCACCTAATTCAGTGTCTGATTTGGTAAGTAAAAGAATGCTATACGAAAATAGTTCATTTTAAGGAATATAATAAACTCAGAAAACTTTCATCCATGTTTTCATCTTACAAGAAATTCAAATTTATAGATAATGTACATTTATCATTATTAAACTTATTAAAATTATTATTATGAGAAGGCACATTACAATATTTATTACAATTATGTAATGCAGGCTAGTTTAATGATTTTTACTTAAAGAAAAATTGTAAATATACTTTTACTACGCTTAATTTATCTTAATCATTTTAATGAAAACTAAATGCTTACAAATATTATTTGTTACATAATGTAGTTTGCATCATCAGGATGTCCTGATGATGATATATCCACATCAATTACATGAAAATACAGTTTTATAAATAGCATTAATATACAGTTTATGACTCGGGGAGTTTATTGTATCAATAGGTTTTTACCCCTTTTTCCCAGGTTTTTACCGGTAAAAACCTAGTTTTTACCATGCCCTGGTAAAAACCAGTTTTTACCGGTAAAAAAGCCAACCCTGCTTCATTGTTTAGAAAACTAATAAAAAAGCTAATTTTCCATAATCATTTTAATACAATTGAAATTAATTAATAATAATAATAATTAATATTAATGATAATGATTGATGTATAAATATTGTAATTCTAGTTAATAAATAATCATAATAATTACAATTTATCATATTAATGTATAATGCACAAATTAGAATAAAAAAGGTACTTTAATTAAAAAAATGCAATATAATATATCGTACAATATCAGGGCTCAGGGGTTGATCAATATCTATTTTTGTGAATTTCAACATCTTAACTATTTTGTTAAGAGTACATCTTAACTATTCTATAACTGTGAATTTCAACATCTTAACTCTTTAACTATTTTAGTAAATTTTCATACCAAGTTTTGTTGAAATTGCCTTTTTTCTTAAAATAATTTACAAAATAAATTAAAATATAGGATAAAATGCCAACGACAGGTTGTTTTAATTGATTGTATTTTTGTGAAGGGTCCGTTTTAATAGATTATAATTTTATGAAGGGGCTGTAAAACGGACTCAGATTTCGTCTGTATGGATCCCTGAATATTATACAAAGTCAGTGTACAAGAGCAGTTTTTTTTTTTTTTTTTTGGGATATAAGGCTGTAACTAATGCTAACAATGTTTCAACTTGTGTCCACATGTTACTGTTACAACTTGTAGGTGCCTTGCTTATGCAGTGATTATAAATTCTTCCTTCGTGAATATCTGTCGTGTATATTATGTTAGCTGTTAGCATTTAAAAAGATTAATTATTGTTCATGATTAGAAAAACTATTATTATTTTCAGTGTTGGCATGGTTTAAACCCAAACGTTTTTTTCTTGAAAAAACCAATTTGTTTTTTAAAAAGAATAATTTAAAATTTCCAACTTATCACCATTATTACTGGTGAATCTAAAAGCAATATTCCATGTAAAATGTAGTAAACAATTACACTGTATTATATTATACAGGGTGATTCATAATAAAGGGGACAAAAAGAAAACATCATTGTGAACATTGTAATGAATATATTTAGAAAATTCAAATGGACCTCAAAACTACATTGATTCAAGTTTCTACAGGTGTTCAATAGGTGCCCAATCCGGTGACGCGACAAATGTCTACATAGTAATCAAGCTCCTGCCACACACGTGATAGCATATCCCCTGTGATGGAGTTCAACACTGCAGTTATCCGCTGCTTCAGTTCCTCTAAGTCCCGAGGAAGTGGTGGCACAAACACCTTGTCTTTAACGAAACCCCAGAGAAAAAAATCACAGGGCGTTAGATCGGGTGATCTCGGCCAGGGGCGTAGCCAGGGGGGGGGGGGGGGATATTGGGATATTCCCCCCCCCGAAATGTTTGGATTAGTGATGAAATTCCGTCTATTTATACAGATATAAGTTCATATCCCCCCCCCAAAATTTTTCCTGGCTACGCGCCTGATCTCGTCGGCCAATGAAGACGTGTCAAATCCTGTAGCCCAGCATGGCCAATCCAGCAATGGGGTAGACGTTCGTTCAGGCACTCAAGTACGTTGTTATTCCAATGTGGGGGAGCACCCTCTTGCTGCAAAATGAAATCATAAACAGCTTCCTCCAGCTGGGGGAGCAACCACTCAGAGAGCATGTCTTGGTAAATGTCCCCATTAATCGATTTTTCAGCAAAGAAAAATGGACCAAAAAACACAACTGTTTGATAAAGCGCAGAAAACGTTCACCTTGGGAGAATCACGCTGATGTTCAAATGTTACATGGGCATTTTCCGTACCCCCAAATCGCAAATTATGGCGATTAACTTTGCCACATAAGTGGAACGTCGCTTCATCAGTCAACACCAGTGTGTTCTCGAAACCATTTACTTCGAGCTTTTCTTGAAATTTCACACAGAAATTCTTACGCAACGGTTTGTCAGTAGGTTTTAAAGCCTGGACCATCTGATATCTGTACGCCACACCATTGTCTGAGGGACAGCCAGTTCTGCACCTGCACGGCGCGTTGATTTTGAGGGACTCCGTAAAAACGAATCACAAATTCTTTCAACCACTTCAGGTTTTGTTTCTTTTTGTCCTGGGCTTTTGTTCTTGCATGGCGTTCTTGCGGGCGTTTTTCCTTGTTGCCAAATAAAACTTGTATAATTGTAGTTGCAGAATAAATTTGTTTCGGCTGAATAAATCCATTACGGCAGTCACACTGCGCTATTCTTTTTGGCCCATTCATTATAAATCACTCTGCATATTAAGTTTAAAAAATAGTATCTCTAAATAAATATTAAAATTGAGTGATTTCAATATCCACATAAGTATAGCAACAATTGTTTATTTACTTTGTTTTTTTAATTATTTTCTGAAGGAATATTAATTGTTATTTGAACATTTTACAAAGAATTTTATTTATGAATATGTATACATATTTATAAATATGTAATTATAAAAGAATTAAAAAAAACGGTTTAAACTAAAACCCCCCCTTTTTTTTGTTTAAAAAAAAGGGGTTTTTTCCAACCCTGGTTATTTTGGTGCTACAGAAAGTGAATACGTTAGAAGCTTTAAAATGACTTAAAATCAATAATTTTAAAATTCATGTTTATAGTTACTAGTTAATTTTTACAGTTGGCTGTTAGTTTAACGATTAAAAATGTCCGATTGTTTCTTTTCCCAGTATGGAAACGGATACAATAAGAATTCAGTGCTGTAATCCATTAAATAAAACAAATCACTTTGTTAGAGAGAGGAGAAGGCTCAGATCAGAAATGCGTTACAGCATGGATGTCTGAATTGTATACCATAAGTATTCAGTGGCTCGAAAATTTGCGATGTGTAGGAAGGAAAGTACTATGTTGAAAAGTTGTCTCTGAGTTACAAAAATGTTAAAAATGATCAATCTCTCTCTGAAACAGGCTTGTATACTCGCAGATTTACAACAAATTCAGAGGTTGTTCAGTCACTTTATATATCTCTTGAACAAATGGGTGAGTCTCCCATTGCCAAGAAAAAAATGAAATGCAAGAAATACACCACATCGAATGTAAGAGAACTTTCTATAACTATAAAGCAGAAACTTTTTTCTGCAGCTGCTGAATGTTTGTCATCAGAAAATGATAATATTAAGAAAGCAGAAGCTTTAAAAAAACCTGAAAATTTAGTTTTTCAATTGTATGAGTAGGACAAAAAAACGAATGCTTCTAACGTATTTACCTGAAAATTGGATCATTCGAAAGATTATGCGTTGAATGCACCAAACTACATGGTTAGGCAATCAAAGAGAATTCCTAAAGAAAAAGGCTTTTTGGAAGGTCCAAATTTAAAATCGGGGAAAAGCTTGCCAGTAGAGACTGTTGAAATTGTACATTCATTTTATTCATATGAATGAAATTAGTAGGGCAATGCCAGGTTGAAATTGTACATTCATTTTATGAATATGAATGAAATTAGTAGGGCAATGCTAGGTATTAAAGATTGTGTGACAATGACTCAACCACCTCGCCAAATGCGATAAAATCGTAAATTTGGCGAACGATTTTTCCACTGGAAAAAAAAAAAAAAAAAATCCATCGATCCTCAAAATTACATCAAAAGATTGTTTAAAATTCTGTACCGAAAAAAAAAAAAAAGCCAAATTGGAAATTTACTCGGAATTTGGCTAAGACTTTTGAAATTTGGCTAATTTACTGGCTAACAATTTGAAATTCCTAGTGCAGGCCCTGATATAGTATTTTGTTTTGTAAATTATTTTAAGAAAAAAAGTGACTTTTACAAAAAGTTGGTATAAAAAATTCACATAAATAGATATTGTAATATGAAAAGAATAAACAGTTTCCAAAAATGGGACCCTGAAAAAAATTCTTGGATCGACCCCTGCTTAACAACAAGTGCCAAAAAACCTAAAATAGTGTGAAACTAATTTTTGCAACAAAATTAAATTTACAATTTTCATAATTTTTTACTTTAGTAGATACTTTAATAAAACTTTTGAACAATTTTAAGCAGTATAAACAACATATTTTGTTCAAAATTCCCAAGTAGGATTATTACATAAAATGGTTCACCAAGGTGCTTAGAATACAAAATAATAATAATAATCTACTATACAAAAAATAGTACATTGAAATACTAAATTTCATAATTGTTAAGCTTGCTTGTTCTGAATAATTTAAAAGTAAATATTTTATTTATTTTAATTTATTTATATGGTACTGGTTAATGGATTCAAGATCTGTTTCAATATTGGACTCATCCAACAATTTAAAAAAATTCCTTTGTTGTCATTGGCTCATCATGTACACATATTGGATTAGGATCCCTTAGAAAGACCTCCATGGGGGGCAGGGTTGGGCGGTATTTACCGTCTGATGGTATTTACTGGTTTTTACTACGGTTTTTACCGTCTTTGGAAAAACAGGGTTTTTACAACCTTTGAGAAAAACTTATTAGTTTGACTATTTTTTGTCACTTTTTTGAAGATTTATCTCTCCACCAATGGCTGAGAGGTTCTGCTCTCGAAATGGGGGTGGAAGGTGCCAGTTTCCTGCCTGTTAATCTAGCTGTTTCGAGTTTTCCGTGTTTTTTTTTTTTTTTTTTTTTTTTTTTTCAGAAACCACACATAAATACTGGCTAGGATTCCTTAGAAATAGGAAGGTATTCCCCTATAGGACTGGGACCCTAGTGCAGTCAATCGGCCTTAATCCACAAGCAAACAATGAAGATTATCTGCTATTTTTTCATTTTCTCAGGGATAAAAGTTCAGGACATTTAATATCACTATTTCCATTTCCATATAACACTATTCACCTAATCCAGTGTCTGATTGGGTAAGTAAAAGAATGCTATATGAAAATAGTTCATTTTGAGGAATATAATAAACACAGAAAACTTTCATCCATGGTTTCATCTTACAAGAATTCAAATTTATAGATAATGTACATTTATCATTATGAAACTTATTAAAACTATTATTATGAGAAGGCACATTACAATATTTATTACAATTATGTAATGCAGGCTAGTTTAATAATTTTTACTTAAAGGAAAATTGTAAATATACTTTTATTACACTGAACTTATCTTAACCATTTTAATGAAAACCAAATGCTTACAAATATTACTTATTACATAATATAGTTTGCACAATCACATAATGTAGTTTGCATTATCAAGATGTCCTGATGATGATATATCTACAGCAATTACTTGAAAATACAGTTTTATAAATAGCATTAATATACAGTTTATGACTGAGGGAGTTTTTTGTATTATTAGGTTTTTACCCCTTTTTCCCAGGTTTTTACTGGTAAAAACCTAGTTTTTACCATGCCATGGCAAAAACCAGTTTTTACCGGTAAAAAGCCAAACCTGATGGGGGGCACCCTACCCTTCAGCCTAGAGTCCACGCGTAGCTCATGGGCCGTCATCCAACAAGAACAACAACATGATACACGTTTTCAATCTTTGTATCGCTGCTTTCAACCCGAAAAGACGTCCTTGTGTTATGGAATGCAGGAAGAGAACATTTGTCTTATAGAAGGGCATTTTTGACTTCTTATTTAAAAAAAAATAATTAAAAATTAAGGACCCTCGTATAAGTTGACCCCCCCCCCCCCCAACTTTAAAGCTTCTTTTTTGTCCAAAATTTCTTGACTTATACGCGGGGTAATCTTATTCTGTGCATCTCTTTCTTGAAGTATATTAAGAATACATTGAAAGGAGTGCCTTTTCTTTCATTCGTAGCATTAATGTGATTTTTATTAATAGTAGCAGGTAATGAGAGTATCAGTACTTGCCTAAAAATGACACCTTAGAAAAGTATTTTGATAGCATTAAAAAATGCTATATTTTCATTCTATATATGTCCAACGCAATATACAGCAATAATTTAATTAACATAAATTTAACAGTTTTATTTTAGGACCTTTAAAAAAAAATATGTGATTTTCCCATCATTTTGCCACACCTGACCCTGTGCATTTTCAGTTCTAAAAATAGAATTTCCTTCTAATGTTTATAAATTTTTTAATTTTTCACTTTTAACCCCCACAGTTTGTTTTTATTCCAGTTTGCTGTAAACAGTCTGAAGGTAATAATAATAATAAAATACATATCTAAGTATTTTTTTTTAAATCATAAAAAGTATTGAAAATACCTTCAGTCCGCCGGGAGATGCGCATTCGAAATAGTTCAGACCTCCGTACTCGTTAGAGATGTAATGAATATTCGGCCTATTCGCCAAACATTCGGTTAACCGAATACCGAACAGGTATTCGGCTGAATAGTTGTGGCCGAGTATTGCTAAAATAGTCAGCTGAATAATTTCAGAACGAAGAGAGAAATATTTTTTAAAAAGTGCATTTACAAATGATATTGTTTAGTTATACTTCAAGTTTTAATCTCGTATAATAAAATATCCCAAGTCGTTGAATTTTAAGCTGAAGGAAATACAATCTAATGTATTGAATAATATTACAGAAATGCAGACTTTTCTACTGGGTGACACTACTGGACTCGATTTTCTAATTTCTCGATTGGGTGGGGTAGAAGGAATTTTTTGAAATCCACAATGACAAATATAATTTTGAAAAGCTGCTCGATATGTTTTGCTCTGACTCTGTAAAACCCAAAACAGGATGTGATTATTTATAATGACCCGACTCATCCCGTTTACTTATAGCCTATTTATTAAATTATGAATATCTCAAACTATAATTATTCTGTTATGAGTGTTTAACTTTGTAAAAGATATTTTTTCGTGACCAAGATTTTCTTTAGTTTTTCAGATAATCAAAGCCTGATCCTAGGTGGTCGGGCCCTGGGGCAAGAGGTTATTTTTGGGCCCCTACACTATCACAGGCATTTTAACTTATTTTTGTTGGCTGTTGCATTTTCCCGACCAAAAATTAAACATTTTTAAAGAATACTAAAATTGAATTTAAAATGACCTATTTATTGATACTTATTAGAGATGTAACGAATAGTGATTTGGCCGAATAGCCGAAGACCGAATATTCGGCCAATAGCTGAGGCCGAATACTGAATATTCGGCCCATAGTTTAGGCCAAATACCAAGTAATCGGCGGCCGAATTATAAATTTTTTAAAATTTCATTTTAATTGTAAATAAAATGTTGCTTTTCAAATTTGTAATTAAATACTAAATAAAGATTCATTAAAATTCATTTTATATTATTGGTAGGTACTTAAAAACACACAACAGTATATTATCTGTAAAACTAAAAAACTTGGTCATGAAAAAATATCTTTACAAAAGTAAACACTGATAGCAGCATAATTATATTTTGAGATATTCATAATTTAATAAATAGGCTATGGTAAATGTCATTAATCTGGTAACTATACATAATCACTCATGTTTTGGGTTTTACAGACTCTGGGCAAAACACATGTAGCAGCTTTTCAAAATTATGTTTGTAATTGAGGATCTGAAAAGATTCCTCTTACCCCACCCAATAAAGAAGTTAGAAAATCAAGTCATAGTGTCAATAAGTAGAAAAGTCTCCATTTCTGTAATATTATTATTGCATTAGATTCTCATTGCTCATTCAGCTTAAAATTCAATGAATTAGGATATTTTATTATGAGATTAACTCATTGAAGTATAACTAAGCAGTATTATTTGTAAATGCATTTAAAAAAAAATATTTTTCTCTCTTTTTTCTGAAATTATTCAGCCGAATATGTAGAAATATTCGGCTACAAGTATTCGGCCTACCGAATATTTGGCCAACTGAATATTCGGCAAGACAGCCGAATAGGCCGAATACTGAATAGTGGCCGAATATTCGTTACATCACTAATACTTATTGAGAACAAGACTTACGTATTTAAGTGATTTTAATATTTTTTGAGTCCGTTTGTAGGATGAGTGCATGGGGGCGCTCATTCCAGGAAGGGCCACGACGAGGCACGGGAGCCAAGTTTCTCACTCCAAAAAAATTTCTTGTGCACCCAAAAGTTCGAAATTTTCATTCCTTCATCACGAAATAAAAAATGTTAACAAATGGATATTTTGTGATGAGCCTATAGAGGGCCATACCCTACATTTTCAAAAACATCTCACTTCTTGTGGATGGATCCATGAGTCTTAAAGACCCTTAAATGAGAACAGAAAATAAATCTGTAAGTCCCTTTATTGTTAAAAATGATGTTATAGATTTGACAAAGGAAATGGAGTTGCAAAAAATTGAGTATTGCAGTCTATATGAATATGTAATCAATCAGGATAACAATCCATCAGGAAATTGGGGGCCCTTATTTTTCCGGGGACCCGGGCTATTGCCCTGCATGTCCGTCTGATAATCAGGCTCTGCAGATAATATACGTACTGTTCTGTGTTTTTAGGTACCTACCCATAATATAAAATGAATTTTAATGAGTGTTTATCAAGTATTTAATTACAAATTTTTGAAAAATGACGTTTTATTATAAAATATAATTACATATACTTTTCGTTATATGAATTGTATAAAATTTATAATAAGTTGTCTTTGGATTTGGATATTTTTAACATGTCTTTTTAAGTCTTTAGAGTGAAGTGTTTTGAACTTTTGCAGTCATGACTGGCATTTATTTTATCTGTATTTTATCTTTTTTAATTTTGTCTTATGTAATTTGTCCTTTTATGCATCACTGTAAATTGATTTTAATCTGTAGTGTGCATTTCTTTTATGAAATAAATAAATAAATAATTAAAACGAAATAAAAAAAAAATTATATTCGGTATTGGGCCAAACCCCTATTCGTTACATCTCGAGTGCTCCTATCCTCGCCGAATTCAAGCGCATTCATCAGATTTATTTATTATTTTTTTTAAGTATAAAATTGGATTAAAAAAAGCGGGTCTAGTGTCGTCCTGAAAATGTTTCGAGTGCCCGACATCACTAGTGTCATTCGAAAATGATAGTGCACAGGATTTTTAAGTGGGCGACTCTCCCCCCCTCCCGAAAGCGCGTTTAGTTTCGATTCCGACTCCATCGAGTAGTTTGGGGGGGATAGGTCTGTTTTTGCTTGTCATCGGGAAGCGAGGGACAGACAGACAGACACCGTCTCTGGGAAAGGGGCATGGCAGCGGATTCCACTGCAGCAGCTACATGGCGAGAAAGAAGGTCGGCTGTGGGTCGTTTTCAATCGTTTGCCTGGTCGAGTCACGTGACGAGGAGCGTGCGTGTGACGTCCGTGGCGTGCGCTCCCCCCATTGGTCGATCGTTTCTCGGAGACGCCGAAGTCTCTTTCTGGAGAGATTTTTAGTTTCCCTGTCATTCTAAATGAGGTGTGTTTTTGAATGCTGGGGGGTTTTGAATGCTGAAAAAAACACTCAAAATAAAGGTGTGTAAAGATAAAAAAATAATAAATAAATGTGTCAAAAACGCACGAATGTTCGGTCGAAACGATCCAGTATCGTCTGATAGGCTTCATTTTATGTGGGTTTCGATACAGGCGCGGATCCAAGGTGAGGGCGATGTCCATGTTATAACAGGGTGTCTACCGCTCTGGAAAGTCTGGAAAAAGCCGGGAAATTGGAAAATGGGTCCGGAAAGTCTGGAAAAAACCGGGAAATTGGATAATGGGTCCGGAAAATTCACCAAAAGAATCATTTTTTTAAAAACCCTTTCTCTCTGCTTGATACTTGCCAGTCTGACAATTAATGTGTTTGTATTAGGAGGGAAAAAAGGGGGCTGATCCATCGTGACGGGAGGATAAAAGACAAATTAGCTGACTTGGTAACTTATGGCTTAGGACCGTATTTCTAAGAACAGTGAGTTAATTCTATCAGAAAGTGCGACTACTTCTGTTTCTCAGTGGATGAACGCTTAATCCTGTGTACTTCAGCAGGGCCTGATTTTCGGCAGGGCAAGCGCCCGGGCCCCCTACCAAAAGGGGGCCCCCCAAATTGTTCTTTAAGTTTAAAAATTTATAAATTTTTTGAAAAAGTTTTCAAAAAAGGGGGCCCCCGATGAAGCTTTTGCCCAGGGCCCCGAACTCTGCAAATCGGTCCCTGTACTTCAGTTAAAATGGATTTCAAGAAGTTGTGCAAAATATGCAAATGTAAAGACAAGGGAGGGGGCATTATGCCGTTTCCCAAAGTAAAATGCATTGGTCAGGAATTTTTTTTCCGGGACCTCCCAAAAGTCAGGAAATTGACTTTCAGAAATTGGGTAGACACCCTGTATAATCTGTTAAAATATATTATGAAGGTATAATGAAAATTAAGTAGTCTTTTCCTAAGGGGTGTATGGCGGGTACTACTCCCTGTCCTTTTTAATCATCGCTCCTATATAGATTTTATGAATAATATAATTAATTACATTAATGGGTACAATTAATTATATTAATTATAAAATGATTTCTCGCATTCTACCCCCCTGTTTCGGATACAAAATCGCCCCCTCCTCGAGTCATTTCTGGATCCGCCCCTGGTTTCGAATGGGTTTATAGGAGCCTGATAGGGGATTTGGATAGGTTCTGCGGGCCTACGGGATCCCAGTAATTCATTTGTCTTGGTGGTTTGAAGCTCACCCTTTAACAAAAAAGGAACTCCAAAGCAGATCGCCCGATTATTATTATTTTTTTAAAAATGAAGACTACCCGAAATTTCCACACTCGAAAGTGTTCGAAGATCTCAAAATCATTCGCAGAGGGTCTGGGGAGTGGCGAATGTTTGTTTTCCTGCCGTCACACACAAGGACGCGGACCTGCTCTGGGGGGGGGGGGGGGGACTGACTCCACCTCAAAACAACGATCGATCCAACACTACCGGCAAAAGGAGAGCCTTTTCTCCATTTCGGGAGAAAAAAAAAGGGGGGCATCGGTTCCTCTCGCGGAATCACGAACAAAACACGCCACTTCCATCCAAATACTGAAAGGTGACTCGCAGTGGCGTAGACAAGAGGGGGCGGGGGGGGAGTTCGAATCCCTCTGAAATGAGAGAGACAGACACGAGAAAAAAGATCGTGTCTCTTATTTTTTATATTGATATGTCGAAGGGAAATGTGGTGCACTGGAGAATGCCTTTACCTTCATTTTTCATAAAACGAATCCGTTATTTGTAAAAGGGATGTCCGAAGTATTTTATCAGTATAGATATCGGTACTGGCGTCTGCCGAGAGCTGGAGAATAAGACGAAAGTACGCGTCGATCTAGAGCAGCGGTTCCTAACCTTTTTTGTCCTGGGACCCACCATCACTTAGAAAATTTTTTTTCGCGACACACGACTACATTACGATGACTAATATAGCCTGTATAAAATACTATAGTTTAATTTTTCCAGCCCTTTTCGCGGCCCACCGAAATCGCTCCCGCAAACCCATAGTTTGAGAACCGCTGATCAGGAGCCTATAAGGGGGCAACCTCCGGCCCTCGGAACCTATCAGAACCCCTATGATGCTGCCCGCGACCTCGCTAACATCTTGCAGTTTGTCTCGCCACTCTCCAAATGTGACCCATGCGCGATTTGAATGGACTCAAAATCAGTCATGAACGAGAATTGAAAAAAAAAAAAGCCCGTTTTTAAGTGGGGATAAGAAAAGAAATTTCCCTATAGGAAAGCACCCTTTTAAAAACGCATTCTACAGGCGGGCCCGCTTAAAAACTCACCCCCAATATCTGAAAATAGTTTTTATGTGTCCGTAAACGTTCAGGAGTTCCATGGACTTTGGCTGTCGAATGCTCCCCAGACTATCCAGTCCTCAGGTAGCCCACGCCCTAACAACGCTAAGCATTTACGTGTTTTCTAGTTACTCAAATGTTCTTGGACAATATATGAAAAGACAGCAAGCGTATAGAATCGACCCTTTTATAGAGCTCGCAGAGTGGAAAGGGATACACCGATAGAGATGAGTTCGGGCTCATTTTTTGAAGCCCGAGCCCGAGGACTTAATCCGAGCCCGCCCGAGCACGAGCAATATTGTTTAAGTCAGAGCCCGAGCCCGAAATTTCAGCTAAAGATAAAAAAAAAATGCAATTACTTCATGGATAGAATACAATAAATTTTGCCGTTTGTGCCAATGAAAGACAAATAGAGTTGCAAACTCCCAATGCACTTTCTAATTCTTTGTATCCATCCTTTATCAAAAAATGTCGGATCTCATGACTAAGGAATATAAACCGCCGTTCTAAAATACCCAAAGAGCTTCACGCACCTTCTAGGCGCCCGTGCCACTATATTTATTTGTTTATTTATTTACTTATTTTTTATAAGTACTTTTATTTTCCTCATGAATCATTTTTTTAAATCTATTTCAAGCAGTATGTTCAATAAAGGAGAAATTTTTCACGAGCCCGAGCCCGAACACAATTGTGAATGACAGAGCCCGGGCTCGGGCTGAGCCCGTCTCATCTCTATACACCGACAGTTGTGTTGCGTTGCCGCAAAGCTGCGCAAGGGCCACCTGCCTCGCTCCTTAAGACCTTAAAATACACGGAGACTGGACCTCTGCGACTAAAATAATCGGGAGCAGTGGGAGGAGCTGAGAGCTGCCAGAATGGGATGAATAGCAATTGTATAGAAATCCAAATGGTAACTTCTGTGTACTGCTTAAGATTACAGGTTCGAGAGGAACAAAATGATCAGTCAATTGGACTGTAGAAAACTTTTCTTTTTAAAGGTTGAGTGATTTTTTTTTTCTAGTCCAGGTCATTCCTAACCTATAACTAAATTTTGTTGGATTCTCTGTAGATATTTTAACACGATTACTCGAAAACGTTTTGCGGAATTTTCCACAAAAATATAAAAAAGCAAATAAACCTTTCCATTTTCTTATTCTTTTTTTTTTTTTTTTTTAATTATTATTATCGTCTGCTGAAGCGTTCCAAACTGAGTTTCCGAGCGCTTGTTTCAATAACTAAACGTACGAGAGCAACGAAGAGTCTGTACAAATTCAGGGTTTTTTCTAGTTCCTTTTTAAAAATAATTTGTCGTCTGTAACAGTGAATAGAAAAATAAAACTGGTATCAACAAACTTTTATCATTTACCCTTCTATCGGACCTCTGGGAGCAGTGGCGTAGGCAGTCATTTTTCAAGGGGGGGGGGTTACGACTACTTCAACTCATATATATGTTTAGGTGTGTGTGATAAGGGAGTGTGAAGAATAGCCATTTTGTATGGCAAAAAATTACTTACGGGGGGGGGGGTTATCACCCCCTCTCCCCGTTTGGCTACGCCACTGTCTGGGAGTGTTAACCGTTTAACTGTCCATTACTCGTGGGAACAACAATGAAAAATGAAACTACAACACAAAAAAAACTAATAAAGCACGCCTTTATAGTAGATCGAGCTAAAAAGTAAATAAAATTTTGTCTAGTAGCGATAGAAAATCAACTAAATAAAATTAAATAATTCTTAGAGTTTAAAATAAGAAAAAGTGATTTAAAAAAAAAAGCTTGAGGGGTGCTCTGTTATATATTTTTATACTAACTTTACTTTCAGAATTAAATACTAATGAAATATCTATTACGATCGATATAGAAGCACTCCCACGCTTTTTTTCTTCACTTTACTCTTATTTTAAACTCTGAAAATTATTTGATTTTATTGAGTAAGTTGACTTTCTATCGCTATTGGACAAAATTGTATTAATTAAAATTATTTTTTTACTTTTCAGTTCGATCTGCTATTAGGGCGAATTTTTTAGTTTTTTAAAACTATTACTTATTCAAGACTAGCTGACCCGTGCGCACAATATCGTATTTAATACTACAATTGTAACTATTATAGTGTGAAAATGAATATCGAGTTGTTATTGTAACGCCGCTATTGCCTCGTTTATACATAGGGTAGCCATTAACATTTAAATGGGTCTCCTCTTGAAAATCTTTAGGAAGTTTTTACTACATTTTTGATCTTTCATACATGGACTGTTAGGATTGATAGTGCCACAGGGCCCGTGCACTGTGCATTCCTGAATAACTTTAAAAAGTTGTGGATCTTTATCTGGAATTTCAGCACAAATTAAAGAGTCCACATCTTCCACTGAACGCAATTGATCTTCATTTGACAAAATGATTAGCATATGTGCGTACAACTCCGAGCTGTTCTATTTTCTTACATTTTTTACCTGTCGTTGCCACTCATTTTTAAAGAAAGTATATTCAATTCATCTGACTCCATGGCAACTGGAACTATGGAGTCTGTTACATTTTTTTTTTTGGTCACGTATTTAATGAGATCTACCGCGCCAGAAAAAAACACCTTTGAGAAATAATATATATGATTTGTTTTTTTAATTTTTTTTATTAACAAAAAGATTTTTTCCGAATTTTTGCATATTTTTCGTTAAAAGTAGAAATGTCTACTTTTACTGGCTCACCAGAGCGTGGCTCGCTTTTTCGTTAAAAGTAGAAATTTCTACTTTAACTGGGTATTTTCTTTGGTCAAGTATTTAATGAGATCTACCCACGCCAGAAAAAAACACGTTTGAGAAATAATATATATACTTGCGTCAGCTCCATCCCTGCTTGTTAAATACAAAAAAAAAAAAAGAAAGAAAGAAAGCGCCCTTTTTTTTTTCTTCTTGAGACAAACTCTACCTTTCATTGAGCCATTATTTGTTTTGAACGAATGGCGCGCGTACCTCTGCTGTTGGCGTCGTTCATTTTTGTGGCAACCTCTTTTCGCCCCTCCCTCCCTCTTCTCTCTGCATGGATCGAAGAGGAATGTTGCGCTCCGGAACGAGTTGTTTCGCTGCTCGGATCCGTGTTACCCGAATGTTCGTCGCCCTCAATAGGGTTCGAAAAAAAATAATCATGATTTATATTGAATTATTTGAAACTGGATGAGACCCCGAACAGGGTAGGTGGCCGACGAAGTGTGAAGGTCCCGGGTTCGGGCCAGGCTCGCGGCTGTCGATCGAACGGTCTGGAGTTGGGTCGGTCCTTAAATAGTCCTCTGCTCAAGGCACCTCCCTATGGCAGATTGGTTGCCCAATTTTAAAACACAGTAAGGGACAAGTTTACAAATTTCCAGAAAATCAATAAAATCTATTTTCTTTTAGCTGCACGAAATGGTATTTTTGCACAACAAATTAACAGTTGATTATTGTCACAGTCTAGGATGATAACATATAGGGGAAAAAAAAATATCATTTTTACTTGCTTTGTGATATTTATTGCACTTACTAGGTTAAAAAGTTGTTGGATTGTGAAAAAAATTTATATTTGACCCATTCAAAAACACAGTAAGTGCACTTACTTGGCTACTAATTAGAGATGTGTGCAATAAATCAGTAGAATAAACTTTGTAGATAAAAAAACAACAATATTACGGACAGTTTTTAATTTTATTTATTGAAAACATCTGTGGTTATTAATTATTAATAACAAAACAATGAACAAAAAATAAAAATAATTTTCAAAGCTAGTGTTTTTTTCTAATTTAATTTTTTCCAATGATATGCGTCTCGCACTGTATTATGTCTCAATATATTACAATAAATATTTATGTAACAACGGCTATTAACATAATACAGTGATAATAAATACAATGAATATATACTTTGGTTTTTTTTTTCACAATGAAATCTAAAAGTGCAAAGTAAATAAAATCACGGCTTTCTGATAACATGACCTGATAAAATGACTATATCATTTTACGCATTTTTTAAATGTATTTTAACTTAACAAATGATATGAAAAATTATAAACAATTATGAAAACTTACAATATTCTTATCCATGAATCTATTCTTCAAAACTCTATTGATTCAATATTATCAATTAAGTCTTTAGACTTGGGCAGCCAAGATGCCCCTCGTGTAGGCTTGCCATAGTACAAAACAAAAAGGAAATTTATGAATCATTTTCATAAAGTAAAAAAATAAAAAAATAAATTTCTAAAAATTGAAATTTAAAAAATCTGATTTAGAAATTGATAACAATAGAATGTGTTAGGAATTCCCCCCAAATGATGTCGCTATTGGAGGGGTTTTGGGACGAAGAGGAGACAAGAAGTGTGACAATAGCAGGCTTGTCAAAAACCCAGCCCACTGGGATTTGGGGGTTTTATCAGTGAAGGATGCCGGTTCCAAATCTTAAAAAAAAAATTTCCTTATTACCAAATACTAAAAGCAACCAAAATCAATTATTCATGGGAAAATGTATAAAAAAAATCATTAGCAATAATTATAATATTGAAATCAAAGTACTATACTAGTGCTGAATTGAAACAGACTAATCTTTAGTTATAGATAAACAAATGTTATTCATTTTATTAAAGCAATAGGCATTAAAAAAATCTAGCAAAAAGTTATTTTGAAAATGACATTCTGGAACATTAATGAATGATACATTGCAAAAATTTTTCTTTTTTCAGATGTTTTGCATTTTAAAATGTTTTGCTTCTCGAGCAATATTTCATCCCATTGCAACAGTGCATTTCTATTAGCAAGCATTTTAAAACATTTTATAGAAAACTTATTAAACAAAAAACCCTATATATGTAAGTCCTGGAAAAGCATTGTTCGCACATCGTTTTATGTCGGGAAGATGCATTCGATTTGCAGATATTTAATTATTGATATAAACAGAGAGGGCTGCTGTTTACCAGAGGGAAAATTTTGTGAAAGGTTCGTTTTTAAATGAAAAATATTGTGAAGGGTCTTGAACCGAAAAAAATCTCATTGGATAATAGTGTTTCAGGTATTGTACAGAAATTAGGAAAGCAAATAATTTTTTGCACTCTAGCAATAAATACTTGTATGCAAATTCACATGCATCCCCTGATCATCTCCGTTTAAAGATATCTTAGACCTACTAAGTTAAGATTCACATACGGAACTATTCTCAATCATTAGTTAAAACTTTTAATCCGTTAAAAACGCTAAAAACGCACACTTGGTGTGTTGCGGTCTTAACAGATTTGAAAGGCTTTTAACAACTTTTAACTAATACCTCAGACCTTTTACGAGAAAAGGCTGAAATTTTGTATGGCACCTCATAAGTTACATTTTACTAATTAGGATTAATTTGTATACAAATTAAAAAAATGTTAACTTTTTGAAAATGAATTTTTTTCTGAACTCTGTCTCTTTTTCTGCCTTATTTTCAACATTTTTTTTCCTATTTGCATTGCCCATTTAACCCTCTCGTCACTGAATTATGAAAAATCGGAGAAAAAAATCTGTCTATCATTGAACTATCAAGAAATGGTAAAAAAGCAGCGTCCATATTTTCTTAATTTTTCTCCCGAAACAATGAAGCGAAAACTGTAAAAAAGGATCTAAATGGACTATCACTGTAATCTAGGCACGATGTATGCATCTAGTGAAGAGCCTCCTACACTTTCTACATGAATGAAGGATATGGATATCACTGAAAGAAAAAAATACTCAAATCAGTTGTTTTCTCTCTAAATATTGCTATTTGAAGTAGGAGCCTCCTATGAGGTTCAGGGTGACAAGAGGGTTAACTTCAATGAATAAAGACTTAAAGTATGTTACCCTCTTTTTGGGACATCCTGTATATCTGTAATTTCGTTGCTGCAAATATTTCAACCAGTTATAAAGGAATATTTCAGTTAAAAGCGAAAATATTAGTTTATGATTTTAAAAACATTTTCTAAATAAAAATTTGTAAATTCATAGATTGTTCTCAGTCAGATTATCTGGTGTAAGGACGCATGGATGCCCCCTTCACTCATGTTATCTTGAGACAAATATAAAGAGACTTTTCTTCATTTTTGAAGAAATCCCTAAATATTTCCAGATTTTTTAAAAAAAATACTTGTCACGTGTTTGTATGAAGTCTGATTCCTGAGTCTATCATGAGAAAGCATGTTTTAAAGCAGGGCAGGAAAAATCTATTGCCCGATGTGCCCGAGATGCAAGATTTTCAGCCAGGCATATATATATATATATTTGCCACATGCCTGATCGACCATGTAAAAAAATCTACCAGAAGAGATTCATAAATGACTTTAAAAATAAATAAATAAACACAAATTATATATATATTTTAAATGCCATCGTTTTCAAAATTTGGTACGGAAAAATAAATTTCCATTTTTGCTTCAGTGATTTTATAAATATCCTAGAAAGAATCTGCAAACCCTAATCCAGGAATTTTTTCCAGGGTCCCATTTTTTGAAAATTGCTTATTTTTGTAAATTTCAATGCTTAATTTTGTGAATTTCAACACTTATTTTTGTGAATTTTCATATGCCCATTTTTAATAAAAGTCACTTTTTTTGTTAAAATAATGATCATACAGATTAAAATGTAGGTTAAAATGCTATGAATGGTTATTTTAATGATTGTATTTTTGTGAAGGGTCAGTATTAATCTGTTCTAATTTTGTGAAGGGTCAGTTTTAATTGAATGTATTTTTGTGAAGGGTCAGTTTTAATTGATTGTTTTTTTGTGAAGGGTCAGTTTTAATGGATTGTATTTTTGTGAAGGGGTTGTATTAATCTGTTCTAATTTTGTGAAGAGGCCGTTTTAATCGATTGTAATTTTGTGAAGGGGCTGGAAAATGTGCCCAGTTTTCATCTGCATTGACCCCTGTTAACTGTAGTGTAAACAAAAAACAGAACCCCAATAATAGTGGGTAAAAGATTAAAAAAACCCATATCCACTTGTGTTTAAGGATTTGTTGATTTTCAGTAAGTCTCATGGCAATGCTGGACATAGCTCTGGAATTCCAGCAGCTCACAACGTATCAGCATTCTTCGGAGTTGTTTATTTCGTCTGACATTAAAAAAAAGTTTTTTTTTAATTTACATAGAACTGTTATGGTGGAATTAAGTTAAAAAAATGAATTAACAGAACAGCTTTTTTTTTTTGTTTTTATGTGTCGATACATTTTTTGCTGATTTTAAGTAAATTAAATGATATCAAAGTGAGGAGAGGGGGGGGGGTGATTTTTAAATTTTTATTTGTTTTTATCTTTAGCTACTTTTGACAGGCCTCTTACGTTATGTGTTCATGAAATTTTATCATCTTTAATAAGTAAAATGATAGTGCCAGGAGACCATAAAAAGTGCCAAATGTTTCTGTCTGTGTGTTCTTCGTGCCACTATTTCTTCTTCAAAAATGCCATGTGGTGCATTTCATAAAAGGGTGTTCGCTGGCCACTAACAAGTATTCTCTTCCATCAACCTTTCAAGTTATTAGGCAAGTTGGAGTGTATAGGCTGATTAATTTTATTTTTTACCAACTATGCGAAAAATTCCAGAGCTGGGAATCGAACCCAGGACTGCCGCATAACGTGCGGGTGCTCTACCACTGAGCTACTCTGGGACAATCCCCAGATGAAATTTCTCGCATTAGAACCGTTGGCATTTATCATCTTCCTCCACTCCAACTTGCCTAATAACTTGAAAGGTTGATGGAATCACTTTCTAAAAATGTATAATTTCCGCGCCGTAATGGAGTTGTCGTGAATTAATTGTTTCATCTGTTCTATCTGTGGTTTGCAGAGGAAGATGATAAATGCCAACGGTTCTAATGCAAGAAATTTCATCTGGGGATTGTCCCAGAGTAGCTCGGTGGTAGAGCACCCGCACGTTATGCGGCAGTCCTGGGTTCGACTCCCAGCTCTGGAATTTTTCGCATAGTTGGTAAAAAATAAAATTAATCGGCCTATACACTCCAACTTGCCTAATATTTTTATGAGTTTTAGATTTTTTTTAAAACAAAGATTGCCTTGCAGACTATTTTTGTATTTTTAAATCTGCGTTGCAGACTGACGCAGAAAATTCTGCGACTGGGTTATATATTATTAATAGCTTTTTAAAATAGTGAAATGCTGGTAATTTTTTACCTGCATATTTTATTAAAAAGAATTAGCAGTTAATTGACTTTACATATTTATGAACACTTAATATTATGAGGTTTTTTTTCCCAGGTTACTGTTTCAAATTTAAATGAATTAGTAATAGCAAGGTTAATGTAATGTGTCATAAGATTTAAGGAAAATTGAAAAGCAACAAAATTTAAATTTAGCATCTGAGTGTTTTCTCTTAGATTAAAACTAATTTCATTGCGATATTAGTGATTGTGGTAATGCTACGCTAGGACGATCTGCCAAGAATGGGGGGGGATGCCTTGGTAGTTGACTTTCTAAGAGTTTCTAACATGTATTCACCTGTGATAATAGTAAGTAACAACTTGAATCAATTTAGTACTATGGTACTATACTCTATCTTTCATTCATCTTTTAAAAATATGTATTTGTTTACCAATGGGTGAATACTTAAATTTGTTTACTATTCGGTTGCCGAATATTTAAGTATTCGGTTTGTCTGCTCAAATAGGCAGTATACCGAATATTCGGTGCATCCCTAATAAATACTTGCACTGCATTCCTCGTGTGTGAGCATCAAAGGCATGCATGTTCTTATGACTGTCTTTTTTTATTTTCAGATCCTAAACTACTTTTAAAAGTGCAATTGATTCCTGGCAGCTGTAATGCTGTGAAATCTTGGGACGAGTTCTGTGCATTCTACTTACTTCTTCATGCCTCGTACTGGTCACATATAAAACAAGTGAGTTCATTTATAGTGTCACTCTACTCTTAAGAAAATCAGTTGCAAAGAACCGTAGGCTATAATTTAAAGTCACTCAAGCACGATCCATTGCGTATGCGTTGTGTTCAGCTGAACAAACAAGATTCTTTTGACTAAAATGGATTTCAGTGCACATTCTAAAACTTACGAGGAAACCTCCGCAGAACTCACTCATAAAATGTAATGAATTTAATTCATTCGTAAGTTCACACTGAAAGAAGTTCAATTGTGTCAAAGTGAGTAGCTATGTTCTCTGATGAATGTTAAAAATAATTTATAGAAAATAAGTTTGGGTTTATAGAAGAGAAGCTTTACAGCTATTTGGTTTGGCATTATGAGTTGGCATTATGAAAGAAATTAGAGAAAGTTAATAATTTTACAAAATTTTACATAAATTTTACAAAGATGCTTGTCATAAGCATTCTTCATTTGCTACTAAATTGGTAGCCTGTTCTTTCCCATAATTTTGCAAAACTGAAAATTTGATTTTTGAGAGGTTTTCATTTCTTCTTCTGGAGACAATTTTATATATATTTTGAAGAAAATTTTCTGTAAAGCATAAAAGCAACCATTTATAATAGGGTTGTTTTTATGCTCTACAAGTAAAAAATATTAACTCGAGTTATAATTATGTTAAATATAGTTGTCTGCTCCATCATATTCTCATGCAGATAAATAAAATAGAACTGAAAAAATAAAAATAAAAATAAAAACCTTTGCATTAACATAATTATCAGCTTGCAATACAATTACACCAATGCTGTCATTACTTTCAGAAATAAAATAAGAAGACTATAGAACTTCATTTTAACCAATTGAAAAACAAAAGACTTGGTAGCTACTTCAAAATCCAATACATTGAAAACTAACATGTTAAAGCAAACACTATTTGTGTACACATATTTCGAGTATGTTCTCACTACTTTTTTGACGGCTCTCTTGCCAAAAGATTACAATTGGTATAACTTGGATGGAACTACTACTTTTTATCTTTAAATTTCTCTCAATTTCTGTGAGGAGGTAGCTGGTAATTTTCACTTTCACAAGACATTTCGTTTTCACACAACAAGATTTCTTTGAATGTGAACTTGTGACTGAATTAAAATGTTACATTTTGTGAGTAAGCTCTGTGGAGGTTTTTTTCTTTGTAAGTTTATGTGGACTTCCGTAGCATTTAAAGAAAACAAGCAAATGATTGCTATGTCTATATTCATTATGTCTGTATTTCATGCTAAAAATGTTTCAAAATCTTGAAGCTTTATAACTTTGGCTTGCCTATAATGGATTCCTTCTTTTTTTTTTCTTTTCTTTCTGCAGATGTCTCATGGAAAATGGATGTCTCATGTGGAAGTGTTCCGGAAAAGGCCATGTGAAGTGAATGTAGGCGCAGGTGTTGCTTAGTGCCCCTATCTCCCAAACTTCATATCTGTGATATTTAAACAAACAAACAAAAATTGGCTCAAACAAACTCTCTCTGTGTGTGTGTATGTGTGTACGCCGGGTGCAAGCAATTCAGTCTGTCGTCTCTTTACCTCAGTTTATTTTGCCAAAAAAAATAAAAGACATCTTTTTGCCTCTACTACTGGTTCTTCCAAACAACGCTCTGCCGGGCAGCAATATAGTCAAAGTGCACAATCTCTTGTCTTTCTAATCAACACAGGAGCAGGCAATTTACTGCTTCCACGTATCCTATTTGTGTTTATTCTTGTTAACTGTGACCATGCAGACCACTGTACATAACAAGATGGACGCCTCCAGGTACAACAGCAATGGTGACGCCGCATCTAGTCATGGATATCGCAACGAGGGCCCAAGGAGCTCCTACGGGAAAAGTGGTTATGACAACGAAAGCAGCGGGGAATCTCCGTACTCGGGTTGGCAAAGTCTCAATTCCATGAACAACGGCACTTCTGCCAACAGTTGGAGCATTCCAGACAAAGGTTTGTCCATTTCTCTGCTTTCTGGATTAGTGTTTGTTATGATGGGTTGATAGGAAAGTGTGAAATTTTGTGTTTACAGACAACAACAGCGGCAAGGCTGTGATGGGACGGAAGGACGAAAACATGTCGATGGACGGAAGTGAGAGTGGATCCTTCTCGGGCCTGCTGGGGGCCACCGGTGGATCCGAAGACAACAACAACAAACAGCAGCAGCTAAACAGCAGCTTTTCTAGCCGACCCATGCATGTGCCTCCCCCCAGATTGGGCTTGCTGGGTGGGGGAGAGAGTGGCACCAACTGGAATGGAAACCAGTCCACTAATGCTTGGGGAGGAAACAACAGTGCCTCTGATGCTTCAAACTCTGGTGAGCATTTTACTTTTTTAGATAGTGGACATTAGCCAACTTTTCTGAATCTTTTGAAAAATAGTTCCAGCCCCCTATCCCTATTGTAGAAACCTACTGGATGGGAATCTGCTTTTCCCAGTTAAATTGCACAGAGAATTATGCTTCAGCATTAATCTTTTTTCATCCTTCTTCAGTGTTTCTGCAGACCTGGAAAGTCAGGGAAATGAGTTTTTGGTCAGGGATTTGGGAAAAAAGTCGGGAAAATGAGCAGAAATGGAAGAAAGGTCAGGGAAATGCAAGAAAAATTGAATTTTGCAGTCACATCAAGAAAATATTGGCTCTTTGAACCTAAGTATAGAAATTGTTTTATTTTCATTTTCTCATTCAACCTTACAAATAATTTTAAATTGTTTTCTTTATGAGCCTATCTTGTGCAGTTGAAATAGGCTTCATTTTATCCTAATATCAAACAGGGTTTTTGTTAGAATTCAGTGATGTCCAATAATATTCTTATATATATTAATTTTATTATTATTATTTGTAAAAAAAAAAGTGGCAAAATATGTAAAAAATTATTAAAGGATGTCATGTTAAAAATAGAAACACAAAATTCGGGAAACATGCTAGATAAAGTCAGTGAAGAACGTGATAGATGTCAGGGAAGCAAAAGCTGTGAAATCTGTAGAAACACTGTTCTTGCAAATGACAATTTTCTCTAGTGCAGTACAGTAGGATTAAAAATAGACCTCTATTGTATATATTTGTATTTTTCATTAAACTCACCATACTAAACTTTCTTAGCACCCTACATGCATTCTATACTGCTGTTCATTATTTTGCAGTTAAGTACTAACATAGCTTTGTTTGAGGTTTAGTAGAAATTCTTTGTTTAATAATGAATAACGGTAATAGATAATGAATCACCGTAACAATAGGTAAAGTATTAATTGTTTGATTTCTGTATCGCTTTCAATCTTTTTTGCTGATGGTACTTTCATACCTGAATAGTGTTCATCATGCACCAAGGACGTGGAATGTCAAGTGAATTGCGAGGTTTGACCCATGACACTGATTGTGATGGTGGGATCTTTCTTTTTTGCAGAGAACATGCTGGTGGACGGAGATATGAACTTCAGCAACATACTGAATGCCTCCAGTGATTGTAAGCAGCAGCAGAGCAACGGCAGCAATGGTGGGAGCAGCAACTACCCCCGCATGGGACTTCTCGGAGGTGGAGAGGGAGGAACTGTCACGACAAGCGGATGGGTGAACAACTCTGGCAACAGCAGTGCCCCTGCATGGGGATCTAATCCCAGGACAAGCACAAGCAATGACTCTGGTTAGAACCCCGTTACAGTAGACGGTCGACATGTCCAACATTTTGGTTCACACTGCTTATAATGCATACAGTGGTGGCCAAAATTGTGGACACTTTTGGAAACAAATTTTTCTTTTCTATGTTCGTATACGTGTAAAAAAATGTTATGCTTCACAAAATTCAAATTCTTTTAACCCTTTGAGGCGCAACCCTTTCCCAATGCTGAAAAAAGGGCAGCCGTTGCCATCACTCGACTTAACGACCAGCAAGATGGCGGACGATCGAAACGTTCATCGCGTTCCACAGATCAAGAGACCCCTTTTTTTGACGACAGCTGGCTGTGCATGGGCACAGCCATCTGCATCAAAAAAGGGTCTCTCGATCTGTGGCACGCGATGAACATTTCGATCGTCTGCCATCTTGCTGGTCTTTAAGTCGAGCGGTGGCAACGGCTGCCCTTTTTTCAGCATTGGGCAATCTTTCCGGATGTTCTTGCATTCGTCCTTTTTTCAGCAGATGTCAGTGCTGTTAAAAAGAATCGTGACCATTTATTTACAGGAAATGACGTGCTAAAAAGCAAAGGATTTTTGTTGAGCTCTGTCACCCGCAACTATTTTTATAGAAATCAAATCTATTCGTGACTGGCAATAGTCAAAACGTCAGAGTTTGGTGTTCCCAGAGCGGGATCACTGCACCTTAAAGGGTTAATACTGATTTTAACACAAAACACAAAATTAAAATATTAGTAATACAAAAAAAAGTTAAACAGCAATAATTATCCACATGCATTAGTTATTGAAGATTGCAGTGAGTTATCAGCAGTTTGTAGGGTAGCCTTCACTGTAGGGTAGCACTTCATCACTGAATTTGTTTATCAGATTAAAGTAATTATAACTTCTATTCTATTGCACTTATTTAAATTTAGTTTTGTGTATTGAAATCAGTATTAAATTTTCTTTAAAGTGAGTGATATATGAGTTTGCATTTTGTGAAATGTAGCACTTCCTATAAGCATGCAAAGTTAGAAAACCTAAACATTTCCAAAAGTGTCCACAATTTTGGCCACCACTGTAAATGTGGAGTAAAATAGATGCTGAGATCACAGAATTGTACGCGTAAATGCATGCATGAATTAATTGAACATTCACTTCATGTAACTTGAATTATACTGGGATAACAATGGTCTTGTTTGGACATATTAGTCCAAGTTTTTTTTTCTTCTTATTTCTTGGTCTGATGGGAACCTGAACAGTTTTAAAATTCCTTTTTCGAATTTGCTTGAAATGGTTGTTTTTTACAAAACATGAACCAAAATGTAAGACAAGTCAGCTTCCCTATATACAAAGGGCATGCCATAAAAACTGAGAGTAAAATCATAAAAAATCAAGAAATATAACTACAGCAAAAAATATATCATTCTTTTTCAAAACAAGTAGAGAAGCCCTTTTTTGGAAGCTGCTTCAAAGAACCCTCCACTGCTGAAATAACTTCCGAATCTGTGTTCAATTTTCTACCACGGAGCTTCTCCTTCAACGTCGAAAACAGCCAGAAATCGCAGGGTGCGAGATCTGGACTGTGAGGGGGATGTGGCATGATTTTAATATTGCATTGACTAAGATATTGCTGAACAGAAGTAGTGACATGTGGGCGAGCATTATCGTAGTCGCCCAGGCCTAGGAGCGAGTTCTGCAGACACACGGCCTTTCTTGAAATAACCATGCCATCTAAACTAAAGCCGTTTTTTAACTCTGAATCACTCATCTCCATTTCTGTAGGACAAATAAAACAGTTCTTTAAACAAGCACGGAACTAGGAAAATAAAATCGTCTGCTTCGTTTAGAATTTTGTATGAACATACAGTTAACAGTTCTAAAAAAATCGCCTGCACTTCTATTTGTTAGTTTCGCTGTGTTGCCACTACATAAAAAAATAACTCAGTTTTTATGGAATTCCCTTTGTAAGTAGCCTCAACTTAGGTAATCATCAGGAAGGATTTTTACACGCAGATTTCTTTCACTCAGAGTCACTTTTCTGTACTGGGTTTAGAGATTTCATAAAATTCTTAGCTTGGTGCGAAAATAGCGAACACAAAAAGAACAACAACAATCGGCAGGTGTTTGACACCTTTATCCTGCTAATATTATGAATGCAGACTTGCGAACTTTTACGCTTTACGCGTAAAATTTACGCATTTCGACTGCTGTTTACGCTTTTATGCATTTCGACTGCTGTTAACGCTTTTATGCATTTTGACTGCTGTTTACGCTTTTACGCATACAGCACTTTTTTTTATGCATTTCCGGATATTTTCTTCCTAACTTGTGTTTATTTCTTTAAAACGGAAATTGATATTAAAAAAAAATGAATTAGAAAATATTTCAATTTTAAACCTATGTTTGGGCCTTTTTGCCTTTTCAATATGGATCTAAGTGAGCATCATCGGCACCATGATCGACATCGCACATCCATGTTGATACAATGCGCATCAAAATATTTTTCTGAGTTGCCACTGAGGCAAAGAAAAAAAAAATCTTTCTCCAGATGTGACACCGAGTATTTCTTAATTGACGAAAAAAACACTCAAAATACTGGTGTTAAACAATAAAGTAAATAAAACATTTTGTAAAAAACACACGTAAGATGTTATAGGTAAGAGGATACGTACGTTTCAGCCAAAAATTGTTTTGGCCTTCTTCAGTCCAAGCCCTTCGTTGCAAGCAACACAGGGAACTGAAAAGAGATAAAACAAGCAAGATGTTGCCACAAGGGGCAAAGAAAAGTCGAACAAAACCACGGAGAGGGGAGAAAAAAAATATAGCAATCAACATTTAACCTTACTTTGGGAAACTGGAGATATTAGGGAAGGTATGCAAAGTGGATGTCATAGAGGTAAAAAATTGTCAGGATTTTTATTGCAAAAAGATCTGGGAAATCTGGAAAGATCAGGGAATTCTTTTTCAGAAATTGAGTAGCAACCCTGGAGCTTCGTTGTTGATAATATACAGAACACAATTATAATAAGTGTGCAGAACATTTTTACTTTCCGAACATGTACCATGTGAGGAAAGTATTGTAATCATGAAAAAAAATTTGACTTCGAGATTTTGATGTATTGACACGTTTTGAGGTCTTCTGAGTTCATTTATGCTGTTTTTACGAGATGTATGTATGTATGTATGTGTGTATGTGTGTGTGTATGTGTGTTTGTGAGTGAACATGATAGCTCCTAAACGGATCATTCGATTGAGCTCAAATTGGACATATATCAGGGTGTCTACCATCATGCAAAGGTCACGAAAGTCACAAAAAAGTGAAGAAATGTGGAAAAGGTCACAAAAGTCAAGAAAAGGTCAAGAAATGAAGCACTAGGTCACGATTTGCGACTCAACTACGTTTTTTCCATTTCATTCAAATTCTTAGTTTCTAATTTTTTCTGCTAAGTTCAGTCAGAGAAATTATTTTATGTATCTTTTCTTAACTTCCTTAATTTGTATTTTGATTTCACGAGTGATTTCCTGGGAGAAAGGAAGTTGATTTGTTTATCCTCTTATCAATGGTGTGTGTGTGGAGGGGGGCATCTGCTGAGTGTCCACTCTTCTCCCTCCCGACCTGAGGCGAGGATTAAAACCGTTCGCTGTAGCTTCTTTTTTTCTTTTTTTTTTAAGAAATATATATTAAGTGTGTTATGTAAATTTTATTATTTTATACTATTTAAACTATGCAAACAGACAAACTTAACAGTTTTTCACGTGTTTATTTCATAAGAAAACTTTAAAATACTGTTCGTTTGCTATTTATAAAATTCATTTAAAATGTCATTTACATGTTATTTAGCAGAAATCATCAAAAATGATGTCTGCCAAATAGTTGTATAGTGAACTGACAATAGTTCAATATGTCAACTGCGTGTTGTTTTACACCTTGGGAATTTCAAAAGTTGGCAAGTATGTATCTTCAAACCTTGAGAAAAGTATATCAGTTATCCACCTTCCCTCCTCAAAAAAAGGTTAAAATTGTTGGATTTAAGAGTAATTTTTTTTCTCCCTTCATTCCCTGTTAAATTCAGTGTTTTGATTATTTTCCACATTTTCATTTTTAAAAACAATAACTTGGATTCCAATTATAATTATCACTGATCCCCATGTTTCATAGCTAATAACTTCAATTTCCCCAAAGTTTTATGATATATTATAGACTTCCATAAGTTCTGTGTTACCATAGATGTAAAAAGATTTGCAATGTACAAGCTACATTGCAAATCTTTTTACGGCGATCAATGGTAAATCTTCTTTTTTTAAAATAGCAATTGGTCCAAGTTAACTGAAAGCAAACGGCTGATCAGTGAAAAAGTTGAAAAAAAAATCGCTTTAAAAATGGGCAGGGAAAAGAAAAACTCGAAGAATTTTTTAATTCATTGTTAAAATCAAAATCAGTTGTATATTTTTCTGCAAAATTTCCCCAGATGGCTAAAATTTCCTCCAATCGTAGATCGCCGGATAGAAAATATTCTGCATCCCTGGCACGATGTATTTTTTATATTAGTTTCGTATTTGTTATGGTCAAGAAAAGGTCAAGAAAAAGTCAAGAAAAGGTCAAGAAATCAAGCTTACTTTTTGTGGTAGACACCCTGTATATGTTATGAACCACCGTCGCAAGACCGGTATTGATTTTGTATATAGGACTTATAGTTTTTCTACAGGGCTACGACAAAGATTTCTTTTACATTATAGCATATGGGGAGAAAGTCTTGAAAGTGCATTAGCGTTTAAATGGTGCATTCGATTGTGTTTCAATTTGGTATATATGTTTGAATGATTCATCGATTAAAATTTATTTAAATGCTTGGTAATGATCTTAATCGTAAGTCTTCGGAAAGTCGAGTGGAGTCACTCCAGATTTTTAAAAAATCAAACCACTGTTTGATTCCAAAATTTAGTTTCGGCGTTTTTAGCATGATTTCTTGTCTATTCCAGGAGCATCTGGCAAGGCTCAAGGATCGTGGGCCCAAGCAGCAGGCAAGGGCCTTCCCCCCACAGTCGGGCAGGGGGGTCCTCCTCCGCCCATTGCAGTGCCTGAGGACAACAATGGTGGCAACAACAATGCGAGGGATCGGGCTGAACAGGAAGCGAAGGAATTTCAGCTGAAGGCTGCCTTCAGCGAAGGATGGGGCCAAAATGTGAGTGTTCCTTTAGTTTTATATTGTCTTATGCTGACTTTTCTGTTTTATGGGTTCTTACATGACCTCAGAGGACTAAAAATAAGCTCTTGAAACTCAGGGGAAATTAATTTCTTCCCTTGAGAACCGTGCTCTAGCGTTAATCCTTTAATGATAAAATTTTTATACTCCTTTCCTATTTTTTTGCTGTGCCTCTCCTTTAAGATCTTGTATAAATTATGTGGCTCATACACTCATCACAAATGAGTATACAGTGGAAACTCCCTTAACCCTTTGAGGCACAACCCTTTCCCCATGCTTTAAAAAGAGCAGCCGTTGCCATCGCTCGACTGAACGACCAGCAAGATGGCAGATGATCTGTGGCACGCAATGAACATTTCGATTGTCCGCCATCTTGCTGGTCGTTCAGTCGAGCGATGGCAACGGCAGCCCTTTTTTCAGCATTGGGCAATCTATCCAGCTGTTCTCGCATTCTTCCATTTTTCAGCAGATGTCAGTGCTGTTCAAAATAATCGTGACCATTTTTTTTACGGGAAATGACGTGCTAAAAAGTAAAGGATTCTCGTGGAGCTATGTCACCTGCAACTACTTTTTATAGAAATCCAATCTATTCTTTGTGACTGGCAACAGTCAAAACGTCAGAGTTTGGTGTTCCCACAGCGGGAACACTGCGTGTTAAAGGGTTAAGAGACCATCTGTAGAAAATCGGTCTTTCAGGCAAGTAGCTTGTTTTATAGAATGATTCTATTGTTGTTTGTCTGTTTAGCTTTAAAGAAAGATTTTCCATCCTCTAGGATAAAAGTGGAATCTGGATAATTTCTTTGCAGAATTCCAAGAAAGCTCTTTTTCTGGCGTCTAGCTTTCCAGATTTTCACGATCCCATCCTTCCACTGAAAAGTGGGTTCCTTCAGGGAAGGAGAGTGGACCATTAACCCGTAAACAGACGTGCTGGGGTAAATCTCACCCCAGCAATTTTTTTTTTCTTCGTAAAATGGGAGAAATTTTTTGAGAACAAGTTTGCCCCGTCTTCTAGCTTTCAAAGTCAAGGTCTAGTTGGGGTGGGTGAAGGAATTTCGTTTCTTTGTTATCCGAAAGGGAATAAAATTCCACTTTGGGATTCAATACTCCCATGCGACTGACAACATTTCATTACATTGTTAACGTAAACTAAGTATAAACTAAATGTGAATTAACTATAAATGGTTGTTACACTACTTGTATGTATTAACAAAAGGCTATTAAATGAAATTAATATCCTATTAATAAAGTAATTAGTATTTTTAGGTATAAAGCATATCCTATGAAATTTTCTTCTCAGAAAGCATGATATTTAAAGGAACTGCCAGAAAATCTCTAAATAAATATAAAAAGCACGATTTCTTCCCATGAAACGTAATAAAACTGATGTATTTTATGTTATAAGTCCACAAACTTGCTTTTAAAACGTTTGTAGTCAAAAATATAAAGAAGACAAAATGGGGTAAGATTTACCCCATGCAAGTGCTAAAGTTACAAAAGTAGGTTACGGGTTAAGGGTGGGAAAATGAACACGAAGAATATAGCGAGAAATGACAGACCAAAAATCAACCATCTTCATAAGACGGGAGGGGGGATATATTGAGAGGTTTCACTGTATCCGTAAAAATGAAAGTTCCAATGAATGATTTTTCCCTTTTCCCTCCCCAGTCTGTGAACCAGGACTCTCCCTGGGACGTTCCCACCACGCCTCCCCCGGAAAACGGCAAGGAGGTGCCCCCGTCGACTGTGTGGCGTGCCCCTGTCAACATGGGCACTGAGATCTGGGAGAACAACCTACGCATGAGCAAGGGCTCCTCTAGCGGAGGGTCGGTGGTTCGGCGGCAGTACGGCTCAGGCATCCTCTGCTCCCCCGTGGGGCCACACACCCGCCACAAACATTGGTGGCCACTGGGGAGACGACGACTCATCCAACATGTGGAGCGGTGTCCCTCCAACCAACCCGACCAACCATCCAGGCAGCTGGGGAGCAGCTGAACCCTCCAGCAGCAACATGTGGGGCAACCCCCCGATGCCCAGCGACAAGCACTGGGGCGGCAGCCAGTCTTCATGGGGAGGTAGGTTTGCACACTTTCCTCTATTATGTTTAAGCATATGTATACTACATCTATGTGTGTATGCATAGCTATAATTTTGTACCCCATGGATCCATTTTCGAAATTTTTGGTGTACATGGGGTTTACATGTTTTGAGGTCTTCTGAATTCATTTATGCTATTTTCACGAGATGTGTGTGTGTGAAGGAACAAACAAAGGAACGAACACGATAGCACCGAAACGGTACATTCGATTGAGCTCAAATAGGATATATATGTCATAAACCACCGTCGCAAGACCGGTATTGATTTTGGTGTGTATAGGACTTATAGTTTTTCTACAGGGCTACGACAAAGATTTCTTTTACATTATGGCCTATGGGGGGGATTTCTTGAAAGTGCGCTAGCGTTTAAACGATACATTCGATTGAGCTCAAATTGGGTATATGTTATAAACCACCGTCGCAAGACCGGTATTGATTTTGGTGTATATAGGACTTATAGTTTTTCTACAGGGCTACGACAAAGATTTCCTTTACATTATGGCCTATGGGAAGAAATTCTTGAAAGTGAGCTAGTGTTTAAACGGCACATTGGATGGAACTTCCATTTGGGATATATGTTTGAATGATTCATCGATTCAAATTGATTTGTATGCTTGGGAATGATCTTAATCGTAAGTGTTCGGAAAGTCGAGTGGAGTCACTCCAGATTTTTCTTATTGAAAAGGGGAATAGCTCAGGGAGGGTCTCCTATTACTTTATAAAGCACTTTTGGCCAATTTTTGCACATATCTGTTAACTTTTACAGCTAATGTACGCCCTTTCAGATAAAGATCGTGGTGTAAGTATATTTTCGTAAGGTGCCCTGGAGCAGTCATTGGTGGCAGGGCAAATGTAGGATGCTGAAGGGCTCGGAAGATGCATAAACTGAACTTTGGCATCTCTCTCTTTTCACAGTTGTCGAATACCTTTCCTATCCACCACTTATTTTCATAAATAGCTGCGTAAAATTTTTCTGGGATAACACCTCTACATCTAAGTTGATGCCTAATAATTACTTTAAAAGTATTTTTTGAACATGGAATTGTTTTATTAGGTGTTTTTTTGTTCTAGGGTTTATAAAAAAAAAAAAAAAAAAAAAAAAAAAATGGTATTCTCTGGTTCCTCCTATTGATGTTGAGCATCTGTATCTTTTATTCAGAAAATTTTAATTATCATTCACCTCAGCTGATGATATGAAAAAAAAAATAACTCCCTTTATGTTGCTGGCAGCAAATTCATATAAATCTTCCTCACTCGAAATTTGATCTTGAACAATTCTGCTGTGAGAGACTTGGGCACTAAGTTGTCCTCCCAACTCCATCACATGCATTTTCATCATGACTGGGAGCCCAAAAAGGCCATTCAGCTCGCAATCTGTAGTCTTCTTCATGAAAGCACGAACAGAGATGCCAACTCTCCTGATTTAGGCAGGAGACTCCTGATTTTTCATGGATCTCCTGCCAACCTGATTTAGGATACATTTCTCCTGATTTTTGATTAATTGCTCATTTTCTCCTGATTATTATTATTCATCGCATGAATAATGCGATTTTTTGAATTTGTAATCTTTTTCTAAGTTTTGTCGTGGGAAGGAACCCTTCTCAGCATTTTCCCCTTTCCTGCAATCAAACTAGTTCCAGCACCACACATGTGTGACATCATAAAGTTCGGACTTCACTGACAAATGTATAATAGTGAAAGAAGTGCAGCTTCATGTTCTAAAGCATTGAAATTTCTATCTTTTTCCATCACTCTTAAAAATGATTATTTTTCGTTTGACATTGTTTTGTTGAATCCTCCAATGCCTTAAGAGTAAAAATGGACCCCAATTTTTAACTTTCCAACGTAATATTTTTCATGTTGCTAAATTTTTTACAAGCTACTGACTACCTAATAGAAGACATGACCCAAAATTAATTTTTTTTTTTTTTTTTGGTCCAAAAATATCTATATCTGGCAACAAACGTCCCTCCAAAGAGGCTTTTTTCTCTCGCGTAAATGTAGTTTCAGCTGATACAACCCTGATCTTTTAAAATTTAGTTTTTTAATCGAAAACAAGTCTCCTGATTTTAGACCTTGCCAGGTTGGCAACTCTGCACGAATTAACAAAGTTCTTGCAATTTTTGTATTGTAAATCTACTACTCAGGGTTAGAAATTAAGATGTTAGTGAGGTGCCAAATGCACCCAACTATTTTATGTTAGCTGCCAAATCGATCTAGTTAGTTTTGAAATGACTTATTGTAGTCATTTAAATATGAAATCATAGTATGAAAACGGATTAAAGTTTGGTTGGTAACTATATACATATACATTAATCCTGAAATATGAATAAATTTATAATATAGCAAAGGAACTTGATTCAATAATTATTACTTGCCAAATTTCCTGGCATCAAAAGTGATGACCAGGTATTATTTCATGGTTGTCAATTTTAAATTTCTGTGTCCAAAATACGACTAACGGCGGCTTATTTCTAACCCTGGTACTACTGCCATCGCTGAAATATATAACATTTGATTCATGTGGGCAATTGATGTTTCAAATATTTTAAGTTTGCAATGTGAAAAATGTAGTGTCGTTTGGGGCTGTCACTCATGAAGCATATGGACAAAGACTTCAGATTAGAGTCATGTTTGCAGTGTATTGCAAATGGATGTAATGTAACTTCGACTCTCTTTTACCATGTTCTGTTGGTATAGTCTTTATTTTTTTATTTGCAGAAATTCTAGTGTCATCTTAATAAAAATAATTACTTTTTGCACAACTTCAGTGCTTAATATAGGACTTTTTCTTTTACCACCTTTCCTTAAACTCCTACCTCATTTAACAGCTTTTGTGCCTTCTTTACTAAGTATTCAGAAGTTTTAAAAAAAAGTTTATTGTTTGCTGGATACTCGGGAACAAGAGTTAATATTTGAATTTTTTTCCTCTGTTTTGCTGCTTTTAAACTTCTTCAATTCATGCATAAGGCTACTACAGTCACTGCATTTCCGATTTCTTCTTTCATTTTGTTCATTGTTTCCTAATGAAGACTCAACATTTAGTACTTTCTGTGCCGTGTCTTGGAAGTAATGTGCTACTCGCTTTTCACCTATCAATCACTTCTAAATCGTCAAATAAACTTGAAATTTCTTTTCAAATAAAAACTTTCAGATTACGTTATAGAAACACAAAATCTATCAACTCTCTAGAGTATATGCAATAGTTTTAATACATTTTCACTAAAAATAATGACAAAAACTCAGAACAAAAGAACAGCATTTCGCCCTAAGTGTTCAGATGTCTACAAATTAAAAAATTTTTCACATATTATAGGGCTGAAATATGCAAACAGAACCTTAACAAATGAAACTAATCAAAAGTTACAATTGAAAGAATGTTTACTTTATTCTGCTGTTAATAATATTTTATTTCATGAATTCCTTCATGCTGTATGTTTCTCTCATCGATGAAAGACTCGAAACCACCTCGGATGGTAAAAGTTGCTTGTCCACTCAGTGGCTGACTTGCAGTTGTCCAGTCTCTTAGGAATAAAGGGTCTCTCGCTTTGAGTGGGCCCTGTAGGAAACAATGAATAGGAAATAGTCACTTGGTGCTTGCTTTTTTTTTTTTTTACTGATAACCTGCAAATTCTTGAAAAATCATTGCTAAAACTCAGGCAATTTCATTTAAAAAAATGATTATCGACCCTGAAAGGGGCCATCCATAAATGATGCCTCATTTGAAGGCGGGCTTCATAAGATTCTGACAGCTTGACTTAAAAAACATTTAAAATTAGCAGATCCTATTTTGTAATTGCATGAATTTGAAGATACTTTTTTGAATGCAGCAAAAACAATTTACACACGGATTTTATACCCTCTTTTATATTCCTTTCTTTTTGGCCTATGGCATTCAGGGTTGTTTCTGAGAATAGGTTAGCATCATGAGTTCTTCACATAAAATAAATGTATGCTCACCCATGTCATTAAAATGCATAGTTAAAGTTGAAAAGTAAAATATGAAGTATATAAAGGATGATGGTGGTCAAACTATTTCAATAAAGTGTGACATCATTTCTGGATGTTCCCGAAGCTTCATTTGTATGGCCCAAGTTTCAGGATGTCTATGTGTTGAAAATGTCTACCATTCCTTTAATTAATTTGTATTTTTATTGTTCTTCTCTTCCAGAGGGCGCTTGCAACTCTGAAAGCAGTTCCTCTGTCTGGACCCCCTCTAATCCCAAGAGTCGTCCAATATCCAACTGGTCTCCGATGGCCACACCCAAGAAGGAGATGGGCCCACCTTCCTCTTCCGGCTGGGAGCCCCCGTCTCCCCCTCCCAACAGGAGGGGAGGTGCCGTAGGGGGAGGGGGATACGATGATGGGACGTCCGTGTGGGGCAACCCCCAGCGCCAGGGAAAAGTGTCCCACTGGAAAGACATGCCCTCCGCCAAGCCCATAGTGAACAATGCCGTGGGCGGGCCGCCCATCGGCATGATCCGACTGCCTAAGGACTCCTGGGGAAAGCAGCCGCCACCGGGTGCGACGACCCGGGGAGGCAACTGGCAGGACATGCCCCCCCAGTCCATGACCAGCTGGGGAGCGGGGCCAGAAGACCCCTCCATGAAGCAGTACAGTGGCTGGGGCAGTGGTGACCCATCGAACAACACTTCTTCCTTGCAGTACTGGGGTGCCAAGCCAAAAGCCAACTGCAACTGGGCGGATGGACAGGTGGACACCAGCTCCTGGCTTGGGCCTGCCAAACAGGTAAAAAGGCCATCCATTAGGCATGAGCGGAAAAAATACATTTTTTCTTTGTTGAAAACGTGTTCAAGTTACCTTCGTCCATAAAAGGCGAAGTCAAAAATGAACACTTTCAGCACACTATTACTGGCCATGACCAAACTTCCTCCTTGGAAGAAACTTCTGTCAATGTTCCACCCAGTTGCACATGCACCCTATCGTTAGTGGATCATCCATCTCCAATGCTTCATGATAAAATTCACACCTTTTATTCTTAAAATCTGTTGCTGTAATGTAAGGGCGAGAAGCAAAGGGTTGTTGATTGAATGAGCCGATTTAAAAAATAAAAGTTACGGGGATTTATCATGAAGCAGTGTGAATACAGATGGCCCAACAAACGACAGGATGCATGCACAACTGGATGAATGTTGACAGAAGCTTCTTTGAAGAGGAAGTCTCGTTGGGAATACCTTTCAAAAATGCTTGTTTTTAATTGTGCCTTTTATGGATGACGGTGATTTTAACAAGTTTTTAACTATGGCTTTTTATTCCATACTTTTGACATGTTTCCTTTTCAGTTAAAATAGCACTGAAAATGATGCTTTGAGCATTCCCTATTGAATTTTTGTCCATCCTTTTGTTGACAATGACACGTTTTTCGAATGCCAATTTTTTCTTGTGCATTTTTCTGTTTAATTCTCCAGTAAAGTAGGATTCAAAATAGACACCCCCTTTCCCTGTTTTGTATTTAATTTTTATAGTAAAATTTATTTTTTTACTAATTCATGATATTAATGCATGATTTTTGCAAGTACGAGCTGATCTTAAGGTCCAATCTACCTGAAAAAGCTGCATGCGTGTGAATGATATTACATACTATTTCTCTCATTTAAAAGAAAAAAACCAAATGGTGTTATTTAACGTCCTATAAAATAGTGGAATTAGAATAATTGTTATGTTATCTGTTTAAAATGAAATGCATGGTGATTACAAATCATTGAATGACACTTAAAATATTCAGGTTAACAAAGTTCTCTCCTCCCCCACTTCACGAAGTTCTCTTCTTAGTTTTTATACCATGTTGAGTTAAGCTTTTTCATGCTTGGATACTTTCACATACCTGCCAACCCTTCTGGTTTTGACAGAAGACTTCTGTTTTTTTTTATCTGTCTTCCGGTCTTCTGCCAGAAGATAAAATCTTCTGTTTTTTTAACTTTTTAGATGATATATTAAATTGTATTGCAAACTATTATAAAAAATTGGTAAATAAATAAATCCATTTCAAAGTCATTTATTAAGGTAATCATTTCAACAACTAACAGCACAATGCTATTGTATGGGTGATGTCAAAGCATTTGTAAGCAAATCTTTTATCCATAGTTTAAAAAAAAAAATAATAATAATAATAAAAAAAACAGGACTTCATTTCATTCCTCCGTCAGTAATTCATCATTAGAAAATTTATTTTTGTTGAAAACTAAAGCTAACATACTTTGTTATGAAAATAATTTTTCTGGTGTACTATTAGTAGAAGCAAAAAAAAAAAAAAAAAAAAAAAAAAATCTTAATCTGTTTATTTTTTAACGTACATTGGTTAAAAGTAGAGTCGAATTTCCATCTACTTAATTGTTTTTATTTTTGCAAAAATACTCCATTTTTCTCTGTTTTGTATAAAAATTTCAGATA
The DNA here is from genome assembly GCA_038373885.1 of Cheiracanthium punctorium. Lineage (NCBI taxonomy): Eukaryota > Metazoa > Arthropoda > Arachnida > Araneae > Cheiracanthiidae > Cheiracanthium > Cheiracanthium punctorium. The sequence goes on along the minus strand of JAWZYV010017067.1, from coordinate 94,049 downwards.
AGCTCTTTTCTATTACTATTTAATTTTGTTTTAATTTCCATGCATTACTAATATAAAAAAAATAATGAGAAATGGTGGTAAACTGGGGGGTCTTCTGTTTTTACTTCTTATACTTAAAAATTATCTTCATCTTCTGTTTTTTCAACCAGAGTCTTCCTGTTTTTGGCTTAAGGAGGTTGGCAGGTATGCTTTCACAATCTCTTGTATAATAAAATCCGTGAATAAACAAAGTGTGTAGCGGACTGGCTATGTAGGTTTGTGACCCCAAACTTATGCACGCCTTTCGATAGCATAGTGTTGAGACAGAAGGTCGCAGTCCTACCAAACTTTGTATGCGCCTTCACTAGGACAGGCCCTAACACACCTGGAAAAGATTTTTTCAAAATTTGAATTAGAATTTTTTAAACTTTGTTTTATTTGATTTTTAAAATTTTGTCTTCATAATATATGTACAAACGCTGGTAATTACATTCGCAGTAAAACTACATAAAAATTATGGCTAACATAAAAAAAACATGCCAAATTCATTTGTGCATCTATTTTTTGGGGGGGGGGGATCAGTGTGGGTTTGCAGCATTGTTCTCTGTGAGGCAAGCAAAAGATTTTACACGAGTCCCCAAGGATTATTGATGAGAAAGGAAAAAATTAGCAGTTAAAAGAAACAGATTTACAAATTAATGAAAAAAACAATCAAAAATTGTAATCCCCCAATAGATGCACAAATGAATTTGGCATTTTTACTTTCCAAACATGTACCCTGTAAGGAAAGTATTGTAATCATGAAAAAAATCGACTTCGAGATTTTGGTGTATGGACACGTCTTCTGAATTCATTTAGGCTATTTTTACGAGATGTATGTATGTGTGTGTGTGAGTGAGCACGATAGCTCCTCAACAGGGCTTTCGATGGAGCTCAAATTGGGTGTATATGTTATAAACCACCGTTGCAATTCTGGTATTGATTTTGGTGTGTATAGGACTTAGTTTTCCTACAGGGCTACGACAAAGATTTCTTTTACATCATGGCCTATGGGGGGAAATTCTTGAAAGTGCGCTAGCGTTTAAACGATACACTCGATGGAGCTCAAATTGGGTATATATGTTATAAACCACCATCTTAAGACCAGTATTGATTTTGGTGTGTGTAGGACTTATATGTTTTCTACAGGGCTATGACCAAAATTTCTTTTACATTACGGCCTATGGGGGAAATTCTTGAATGTGCGCTAGCGTTTAAATGGTGCATTCAATGGAGCTTCCATTGGGTATCTATGTTTGAATGATTCATCGATTAAAAGTGATTTAAATGCTGGGTCATGATCTTAATCGTAAGTGTTCGGAAAGTCGAGTGGAGTCACTCCAGATTTTTTTGTATGCTAGCCATAATTTTTATGTAGTTGAGTTTTGAAGTAAAGTTTATCTTAATTTTTTTTTTTTCTATGTATATTTACAAATACCTCTGCATAATTTGCATTCACATGCTGAATTTCTTTTAGAAATTCCTGCTAAAGTGTTTGTAGGTGCTTATTTGCAATGAAATTTGACTATTTGCCCTGAGTGAGAAGTGTGCATTCTGCTTGTGAATAAATACCTATTTCTCTTTCCATTTTAGGGTGGTAAGCCGCTCTGCAAAGATATAGTCCATGCGAGTAAGCAGTTCCGCATTCTCACTGAACTTGGCTTTAGGGTAAGACACTGTTTGTACTCTTCACTGAGTTTTGGCCACGATACTTAGGACAAAAACACAAATCTGCAAATTGCTAGCTTTTTACTTAAATGCATTTCAAGGGTCTCTAAACAATGCTAATGCCAACCCCACAATCTTAATGCCCAATAGTTAACATGAAAATGGAAAATTATGTTTTGTGTAAGCATTTTTCTCGAAACTCTGAAAATTCAGATTTTTGATTGGGTGTACTAGTAGCAAACAATTTCAATCTTATCGAGGATATTACCTACTGCTATTCAAATCACCCTCAACCTCAGACGTATACATCTGTGAATCAATTGTGAATTTTCACTTTCCGAGAGAGAGAGTGTGAAACCTACCTTTGTTTCACAGGTGGTTTGTAGGTAGAGAGACTCCAGCACTTTTCAGAAAAGTAAATATGAACTTTATTGAATACAGAACATCTTGTTTAGCTGGCTATGTACAAATCTATATATAGAATCATGTCGAAAAAAATAATCGAAGATACATCCGTAGCGGGACCCGAGGAACAGACAACCTCCTTCGGCGGTCCCCATCCAAGTTTCAGTCAGTCCCCTCTCTTCCTCCCACGTCCAAGAGCAGAGAGAGAGAGAGAGAGAGGGAGAGAGAAAGAGAGAGAGAGAGAGAGAGAGAGAGAGAGAAAAAGAAATGACCCACGCAGGGGATTTCCCCCTCGACCTTGGGTAGAGGAGTTCAGTCTCACCGGAGGAGAACTTCACACAGAGAGAGAAATATTTAATGTAATTTAAACATTTTCAGCAATTCTAAGTGCTTACTCAATTGCCTTTGAACACTGGACAAAAACATTGCTAAATTGAGTGAAGATACGATGCAAACAATTACATTGAAAGGAATTTATATTGCATTAAGAATTTTGAACGTAGGATTTAATGAACCCAGAAAGAAAATAAAAGCCGCCATTGTCCAATCTTCCTTTATACTGGTGGAAGAAAGACTCAAACAAAATATAAATTTTTAGTACATCTTTCACAAACCCTTAGAAGTCTAAACCCCTAAATCTCTTTCTCCGAAAGTGCTGCCAACACGCAGCTTAAATACTCACCTGCCAGATTTGAATGAAAAAACATACCAGAATCTCATTCGCTAGGCAAAGCCAATGAGGTTCAAGGTATCTGAACATTTGCATCTTAGACTAAAAAGTGGCATGAATGCTGGAGAAAACTTGACATTTTCAGTTCTAGACAATGAAACAATATGCAAATCACAATTTGACTAAACAACTCAACTCTTCCTTCAGAAGAGGGACAGCTCAATTGGATTGCTAAACATCAGCTTTTACAAAGCATGTTGTTGTTTGACATAAAAAAAAAAATATGTTTTGGGATGAAGAACTGGATATTTTAAATGCTGGATATACAAAATAAGAAACAAGTTAATAGGTTTTTGCATCTTGTAAAAGCTTTGATTGCAGATAGGAGTGATCATAGATCCTATATTCTATGTTATAACTCTAGTGCTGCAGAGCCTTTGTGCAATTGAAAGTGGGAAAGATTTAACCTAAGTGCAGCCGAGTTAATTTTTAATTCAGTCCATTTATTTACCTGAAAATTCATATCAAGAAAGACCTAACCAGGGCAGTTAAAAGAATTAAAACATAGCAATTTCTAATAAAGCTCACAAAACATGCTTTTTAAAATTTTGACATGTATTTAAAGTACCGTATTCAAAAATCAGCATTTAAATGTCAAGCTGACAGCTACGAACTGCGATAGGATCACAGACATTGTAAATGAACAAGTTTAATGTAAAAGAAAGTAGCTAGCGTTCATTTTCCAATTTACATTTAAGTTACCCCAGTTGCAGTAAGTCATTCTGTTTAATTGCAACCATTCATTTTGTTTTTAAAGATTTTATTAGGGGAAAGATGTTCCTTTTGGGCTGACCTTTCAACTTTCTCTGGCTGGAAATTTCTATCTGTCCCATTTACGTAACCCTTTGACTGCCACAAGTGTATATATATATATATATATATATATATATGATTTAATGGGTCGGGGATCGATGCAGACGAAAACTGGATCCGTTTTAAGGTCCCTTCACAAAAATGCAATCGATTAAAACGGCCCCCTTCATAAAAATAGAATCGATTAAAACGGCCCCCTTCATAAAAATATAATAGATTAAAACAGTCCCTTTCATAAAAATACAATCGATTTAAACGACCCCTTCAAAAAAATACAATCAATTAAAATGGCCCTTCATTGGCATTTTACCCTATATTGTAATTTATTTTATCAATTTTTTTAACAAAAAAGTGACATTTATTAAAAATTGGCATGAAAATACACAAAAATAAGTGTTGTAATTCACAAAAATGGGAGCTTGGAAAAAATTCCTGGGATGGACCCTTGTGTGTGTGTGTGTGTATATATGCATATATATATATATATATATAAATGCCATTTTCAAATAAATTCCTCAGTTATTTGTTGCAAGTAGTATAAATACTGTCAATTTTATTGCAATGACTTCCATTTGAACATGGGTTCGCCCTAGATGCACTCATTTCTTTGAATTGCAGTTAAGACAGTTTGCAAGATATTTTTGATGAGTGCCTTACTTATTGAATGTTGTTGTGTTTCAGAAAGAAGATGTTGAGAATGCTCTTCGCAACAACAACATGAATCTAGACGAGGCGGCAGGTGAGTGTCTCATTTTGAAGAATCTCCTTCTTTGTTGTTGGGTGGGATGATCAGGGTTCGTACGCCCTCAGGGAAAACAGGGAAAACTCAGGGAATTGAAAATTACCTCTTAAAACTCTGGGAAATCTCATGGGAAAATATAATTTTGCTTTAAAAACCTGGAAAATCCAGCTTCAACCCTGAAATTTTAAGAAAATTTACCCCCCCCCCTCTTTATTTTTATGGCTTTCACCCTATTCAGGGGTCAACTACTTCGCTAATGAAGCACTCATGCAATTGGAAATGGATTATACAAGATGAATCATCTATCACAAGACTGCGTAGGATGAATAGCACACTTGCTTCTCATTTTGTCTCTGCAGGTCTGAGCATTTGTGATTGCTCCCTTTTCTTATTTGAGTTGGAGGGGCTGTTCTTTGTGTTGTGTACTGTGCACAAAATCAGATTGTGTAATATTATCACGTATATACAAACTCTGCTGATATTTGCTAGATTACAATGTAGAATGTGTGTTCCTATAATGTTAAATATTTCATTGTTTATGCATAGGATGGGTGGATTTTACTGAGTTCTAAAGAATATGGCAATTTTTACCAATAGCCTAGTGTACTGGCAGTAGTATAAAAAACATATCTCGAAAACTATTAATCAGTGAGGTGGTCCCAAAAATTCTTTTTTACGTCTGTAAAGCTGTTGCATAATTTCTGATATTTTATAGGTGAAATTGAATTTAAAACCATGTTTGATATAAATGTAATCCATTGATTATGCGATAATTGAGGGGGAGTATAATTTTGATGACCATAGTGCTATCCTAATTTTATTACCTTAGAATGGGGCATATAAATAAAAAGTATTTAGTCTTTATCTTAAGTTTCTTTTTTTGCGATAACTATGAAATTCTTGAAAAATCACCTGGAAAACTCAGGGAATTTCATTTTGAAAAATGAGTATGAACCCTGAGATGCTCAATTCTCTTTCCATTGCAGCCGAACTCCACGCCATGAACAGCAGTGGTGTGATGGACGTGGACGGTTTTGGTGGGCGCAAGGTTCGGCCGGCCAACCTCTATGACGATGGGGTGAGTGAGTCGCAAGAGTCCAACTTCCATGCCAACTTCCAAAGTGGTCTTAACTTCTCCAATACACCATCCTCCACCTTCAAGCAGTCCAAGGTGAGAATCTTCTTTTTATTATGGGAAGAAACACCTATACTTTCGAACAAACTAACTCACCTGTGTCCTCACTAGTGATGCACCGAATACCATATTTTGCTGAATAACGAATATTCGGTTAAAATTCTAACCAAATATTTGGCCGAATACAGAATACTTGGTTAAAATATATTAAACTTATTAAACCGTTATTAAACTTTGATTGCAATGATTCATTTAATTTTTTCTTAAACAATATTCCATAGGGTGTAAAACTTCAAAAAATAAAATGCTGCAAAATTTAATAGCCAAGTGTTTCCTTTATACATTATTAATAACTTTTTTAAACATTTCTGAAATGCTGGTCATTTTTTTACCTGCCTATTTTATTAAAAAAATGAGCAGTTAATGGACTCTACATATTTATGAACACTTAATGTTATGAGTTTTTTTTTTTTTACCTGGTTACTGTTTCAAATTTAAATCAGTTAGTATCAAGGTTAATGTAATGGGTCATAAAATTTAAGAAAAATTGAAAAGCAACACAATTCAAATTGAACATTGGAGTGTTTTCACTTACATTAAAACTAATTTCATTGTGTTATTAGTTTTTTGTGGGATTGTGGAATGCCATGTTATGGCTATCTGCGAAGGATGGGTGTGCCTTGGTAGGAGGACTTTCTAAGGGTTTCTAATGCTTATTCATATGTGATATTAATAAGTAACAACTTAAATCAATTTAGTACTATACTCTATCTTTCATTCATGATATAAAAAATATGTATATGTTTACCAATGGGTGAATACTTAAATGTGTTTACCATTCGGTTGCCGAATATTTAAGTATTCGGCTGAACCGAATATTTGGTTTGTCTGCCAAATAGGCAGTATACCCAATATTCGGTGCATCGCTAGTCCTTACCATGACGACACAAAACTCCGACATTTTGGTCCATAAAGAATAAATTGGATTTCAGTAAAAATACTTGAAGGCAATGAAGTTTTGGGAGAATCCTTATAATTGAAGCACATAATTTCCCCATAAAAAGGATCCATTATTTGTAAGATGGGTGTCAGAATTATTTTTATGAGTATTGGCATCTGTTGAGAGCTGGAGACTAGCATGAAACTGCATCAATATAGAAAAACAACTAGATCCTGAAAAAGTGCAGCTGTTGCCATCGCTCGATTGAAGGACCCACTGTGGGTTTAAGCTGGGTCAAAAAATGCTGTAGCAAAAGTGCTACAATGTAGAAAAAAGCTGTAGCAAAATGCTATAGAAAATTAGCTGCTTATAAATTAATGTAACACCAATTATTAAATTGCTTGTACTTACATTTCGGCTGCAAATAAAAACTAATTATTTTAGAAATATTAACATATTCAAAAAACTTTTTAAGACACTCAAAAGTGTAAAAAATGGCATTTCATTTTTCCATTCCAATTCCACCCTTTTGAAAAGTGAGCACCATTTCTTTATCAGTTGCTCAGATGGAATGGTATCTGTTGCAGTTTTAAGTTTTTTAAATACTACCTCAGCCTCACAATTAAATAAAAAATGCCCCCAAATGCCCTTTGGGTAGAAGACAATTTTTCCCGAACACTTGGAAGTGGCAGGGTGCCAGGTCGGGACTGTATGGTGGATGCTGCCAGACCTCCCATTCAAAGCTTGCACAAGCTCACTCTTCAAGCATTCACAATACCAAATTCTTTGTTGTGCGTACCTTGTGAGGTCTTGCATTGTCATGCGAGAGGACAATGCCTTTGCTTGAAGCGTTTTGCCCACAAAAATCTTACTGTCCCTCGTACTTCAATGTTGGAGTAAGCTTCCAGTTTACGCGCCATTTCCTTCTCGTACTACGCACGAATGCTTGTCACGATCCGAATGCAATGGCTACCATACGAAGCCGTGGAAGAACAAGTGTAACTTTTTGAATGCCCCTTGTATAATGAGGTTTCTCTGTATATGTAAAATTTTGTGAGCACCCCTTGTCTCCATGAGGAGACCCTATTTGGAAAAAAAAAAAAAAAAAAAAGAGTAACCAATGAAGAAAACTGTAAAGCAAACAAAAACCTATTAAACTAACTCTGGATGACCAACAAGGAAAAAACCAGCCTCAAACACAAAATTTTCATGGATTCGATTTTACAGTAAATCCAGTTTTTAAATGAGCCAAGCATAAATGTAAAATGTAAGCCTAATTCATAAAAAAAGAAGATTGAATGTTAACTGTTTATTAACCCCTTAAGTGTGACATATATTTCGGAAAAATGGACCAAAAATGGAAAATTTTTTTGACTTTAATTTTGTTCTTTATATTATTATAAAAGTTAGAAAATGGTTTTTTATTACAAAAATAAATTTTTAAATGCAATAACCACTATATTTATATTAACCACTATATTTTACTCCTCATCGGTGTCTGAATCAGGCATTGCGAAAAAAGAAAATTATTTACAAAAAAACTCACTGAAAAGCAACCGAAACTAAACGAGAAAACGAAACTCTTTATCAACCCAAGCGTGTTTTTGTTTACAGGCAGTTTTCGAAAGCCAGACCCACCACTCGCAGACGATTCTACTCCGCAGGGGGTAATTTAGTCTTTCCCGAAAAGCTCAAACTAACACTGATAAAACGTAAACATTCCCGCCCTTTTTTCTCGTCACCCCTATTTTGATGAAATCAAAGGAGATCTGACTCATGCGCAAAAGCATAAACGAAAACAGACTATATCTGAACAGCTGACAACACCCACCTACCTTTTCCCCCGACCGTCGAAATCGGTGAAAAACTAGGACCACTAATGCCATCTATTAGGAAAATAGAGAATTAAGTATCCTTTAGAAGAAACGAATCCAGTTCGGGCTTCACAAAATAGAAACGTTAATTTTTCTTCTACACGAACTCAGTTCGGGCATCACAAATACTGCACGTAGTAGTTGCCCGAACTGGACTCAGGCGACACTGGCAAGGGGTTAATGCATTGCAGATATGTGAAAAGTTATGCCTAAGAGTCAAAACTTAGTTTTGCATTTATGAAAATGTGCAATTCATGCCAGAAATGATCATTTTGGTGGTTACATGTGTTCCCATGATCAAAACCTGGTATGTAACTAAAGGCCATTCTCTTTTTTTTTTTTTTAACTAGGCTGCATAGTCCAGAGGACCGGATAGTTGGGAGTTTTGTAAATCTCCCGAATTTTTACAAAAATCATCACACATTCTAATTTCAATCTTCCTCTATTGATAATAAAAACGAACTTTTTTCTTTTGGCATACCTTTGTTTAAACCTCCAATACCTTAAGAGTAAAAATTGACCTCTGTTTTAAATTTATTTTTATATAAATTGTTAATTTTTTGTTACCCAATTTTTTGTAAGTCGCTGATGGTAGTTAACCCATTTGTGCCCAGATATTTTTGCGAGTTTCTTCGATTATTGCTAGTACCAGTAATAATAGATAAATTCCTGATGGTTCTTGAGCTGGTTCTTGAGCAAGGAATGATTTCTTTTAAAATCATTATGTATAAAAACTGAAATGTCAACATCCTACGGGGTCAAGTTAACATAGTTTGTAGAATTGAGGTTCAATACTTGTGAATAAAGGATAGGAAAAACAAATAACGTTTTTGACTTATAGCGAAAATGCCGTCCCAAAAAAGGGACACTAGGCATAAATGAGTTAATATAGTTTAGTAAATATTGTATTTTTGATTTAAAATAGATATTTGGTGTAGCAATGTATAAAATAACTAAATTTTTCATTTATTTCCTAAGCTTAAAGCTGGTTTTTCTTATTAGCTAAGAGTTTTTAAGAACTTCCTGAATTTTCATTTTTTAGATTGGCATTCTTAAATAACTTTTCCCTTTACCTCCAAAAATAAATTCTTTATTTCAAAATTGAAATCCTTGTGCTCCAAAAGTGACTTTTAATTGCTCCAAAATTTAATTTCAGCTGGTGCATCCCTGATTGTATGTGTAAGTAGGGATGGAACGGATATCCAGCAAGCATATTGCTTCCGGCCAATATGCTGGATAATTGGCAGTACATCCGGCCTAAAATTATATACTGAGAAATAACATAAGTTAACATGATAAATGAATAAATTCTAAAATTTGCAATAATAAAAAATTAGAAAAAAAGCAAACTTTAGTGAAAATATTTTGTTTTCAATATATTTTAGAATATATTTTTTTTCATGGGGGGAAAAGAGCACTTCTATCTTTTTTTAAGATTGGTCAATATGTGTTACAGTGCAAAAACACTATTTTTCAATCTTTATTAGAATTGGATGACTCTTTTTTCCCCATTCATTCCCCTACTTATTTACGAGAATCGTGATTGATGTAAAAAGTTTCTTTTTTCCCCATTCATTCCCCTACTTATTTACGAGAATCGTGATTGATGTAAAAAGTTTCCCCCCCTCCCCCCCATGATGAAGTAGGGAACTTTGTTACATTGATTTTCTAACAGTAAAAGGGAGATGTTTTTCTTTCCATAACTGAATTTATAAGATATTTATCTAAATCTTGAAGGAGAGTTTGTTCATCGACATTGTTATTGGCATCATTTTTTAGTTGCAGTAAAATGGATAGTCATTTCATGGAAACAATCCCCCCACCCCCACCCCCCCAAAAAAAATTCTGATTTTTGTATTAAATGATGTGAGATGAATGAGGAAATTGAAAGAAAAAAGTAATGCCTGAATAATCTATAAAAATGAGTGAAAGTAAAAGAAAATATAGGGCCTCTGGATATCGGGTTCTGGCCCGATGGATATCCGTTGCATCACTCTGTGTAAGAGAAAAAAGATCTAAAAATCCACTGAACCAGTCGTGAGTGCCTAGTCACTTTTAATACTGAATCTTCTATCATCCTTACTTGGCAGGGTTTGAGCCGAGTTCAAAAGTTCTTAAGCATAAAAGCTAAAGTCAGAAAAAAAGCTTTAGCAAAATGCTAAAATACCTGTAAATACAAGTTCACATAGCAATTTCAATGCCTTAATAGTGTTTCATTGACATTTGTATATTAAATGTAGGTGTGACACCTTTAAAGAATTAAGATATGCCGACATTTTCATGCTAAAATACCAATAGGTCTGCCAATACAAGCTCACATAGCATTTCCGATGACTTAATAGTGTTTCATTTACATTTGTAAATTAAATATCAAAATGTAGGAATCAGATCTTTAAAGAAGTAATACACAGCAGTAAAAATTGAAATGAAAAGTAATAATTGTACTTATCATTAAGAGAAAACAAGTTTAATTTCAAGACAGTACAAGCCCAACATAACACATACTGAATAAATACTGAATAGTGTTGAAATTATAGTCAATTAAATGTCTTAGTTGTGATTTATATTCTTTTACAAGAAATATTATTGACTCTATAAAACTGCATTATACCAAGCTTATACCATACTTTATCGTTTTTCCTATAGCAAAATTTCAAGAATAAAGAAAATAACAAATAAAACATGTTTTTATTATTATTCAAAACAAAGGCTTCAGCAAAATAGCGAAAATGTCTTGTTTCATTTTCGCATTTTTGTATAGTCTTTTCGCATTTTGCTAAAAATGCGACCGTAGCGGAAACCCTGTTACTGGGTAAGAAAGGGCCTTTTCTTTTACAGATACGTTGTAACAAAAAGAAAACGGAACCCATTTTGAAGTTGCTGTTCTTAAAGTCTGTCCATTTTCAGGATTTTAAAATGAACATGCATTTGTTTTCTTGAGCACACTTACTTTTACCTCCGAAACGAATCGGTTTAAAATAACTGGTTTTCCCCATTCTTGTATGAGTAAAGTAAGTGATGTTCATTTGTGTGTCAATGACAGGGTCCAGGTGGCGCCACCAACCTGATGAGTGGGGGCCAGCCAGGGGGATCGCTTTCTCCGGCGCTCATTCAGAAAATACTCCAGCAGCAGCAGCAGCAACAACAACAACAACAGCAACAACAGCAGCAGCAGCAGCTTCAGATGCTGAATGTGGTAAGAGACCCCCTTTCCCATGATGCCATGTTCGCTGCTCCGATGGCTGCTTCTTACGTTGGCCCATCCTCCCCACTTTCTGTTTTGCTTGTGTGTATGACACTTCCTCTAAAGTGGTTCATGATTTTGGCTTGTCTGTCTGTCCGCCCCTCCGTGTTCCATGGCTGCTCCTTCCATGCTGCTTGTTTTTTTTTTTAAAGTGTTCCCCCCATCTGTGTTGTGTGATTTCCTTTTTTGCTTGCTTGTGTGTGTCCTATGATTTTTTTGAACGCTTTTCAGTCAAGTTGAAAAGTGTTTATGATTTTGGTTTGTCTGTCTGTCTGTGCTGTCACTGCCTTAAATATGTGTGTATGTTATTCCTGTGTACTGTACCCTCTAGGAAAGGGTCTATGTGGCGTTGAACGAATCGCATGCTTCTTTTTCGGCAGAGTGGTCGTATACCATGTGAATATACCAAGTGTCAAATACTGAGTCGCCATACTCCAATACAGTCGAGAAAAATGAATATTTATTTTTGAGCCACTTCACCCAATTTTTGAATGTAAGTTATGCGCAAAGGGGTTAGAGTGCGGCTTGTAGGATCGGTAATGCACTGGACTTATATTTTGGGATGGAGCGTTCAATCCCCATACTGCGCAAATAATTTTATGCCTTAAAAAAAAAAAAAAAGACGCAAATACTGGTAATTCATTTTTTTTTGTCAATAAATATTTATTTTACAGTGGTCCAAACACGGACTGTTTGTGTTTGGACAACTGTTGATGAAGGACAAAAATTTTTTATCCGAAACATAGGTACACGGTGATAAATACCTTTCATGTGTGTTATTGTACAAAGCTATTGTACAAAATTATTTCAGTGTTCACTTTGCCTTTTCATAAAAGAGAGGGAGAATTTCTCCTTCCAGGAAAATGAGACAGGAACTTTAACCCCATTCATTTAGAAAGTAGTAAGAAATAAAACATTATTTGCAAAACATTTTCTTCAGCATTAAAATTTCTAGAAACGGCTTTTCTCAAACAGGATGGAACTTTTCAGTGGCGGCTCCTCATTAAGGGCCAGAGGGGCCTGGCCCCACCAACTAACCACCGTATAAATCGAAGCATTCCTCTATTATGTAAGACAGTTCTTTCAACGTGATCTACACGACTGTACGGGGGAAATTTCGGCAATCGGTCACTATTGGCGAAATTTTCCTCTTAGGAGGAAATCATTTTTTATGTGCGTGATCGTATTTTTGCAGTGCAGTCCGATATTTTTCTATTTTGTTTTCTTGATTTACGAAAAGCTATGTACAAATGTCTTTTTTATATACATTGATATTTATTTTAAAATAAATAAAGCATCTAAATATTATGAACAAGCAGCTATAAACATAAATATCAAATAATTAAATGTGGCTTTTTGTTGAGTCATAAAGTAAACTTTTTAATTGAACATAATTAGGTAAAAAATAGCAAAAGTTGTATAGTCATTTTGATAATCATTTGTCATTTGAGAAATTTTAAATACTTATGCTGTGTGCACGTGGGGATAGGTTGTTCTATATGTATATATATTTTTGCGATTTAAATTCACACTATTTTTTTTCGGGCCCCACCACTGAAACAGGTCACAGGCCACCACTGGACCTTTTATAGGGTCTCTGAATTCTGTTGTATCTCGACCTTAAATTTTGACGAAGATAAAACGGGTGAAAGTTGTTCTTATCGTTGTAACTATTGTAGAAATTCAATTTTCGATTTAAAATTTGAAAATGCTTGGATCACAGTCTCCATATTCTTGCGCCGTTGTTGTTTTCTTCTTTGATATATAAAATCCAAGTATTGGTATCGATGCACGTAGTTATTGGATGTTATTAAAAATTAGAAAGAAGGTTAGAGAATTCCAGAAAAGATAATTATAGTGAAAGAAAAAAAAAACTTAACTGTAATTACAAACCACTTAATTTTTTCTAAGGAAAATTACCAATTTCCCAACAAACATTATTATGAAAATTTATTGTCAGCTCTAAAAAATTAATTACTAGCCCTCTGAATGATGTCAGCTCTCACAAAACGTACTTTCATAAATTTAAAATTTAAAAGAGAATTGTTGTACAAATTATTTTAATTACTTGAACACATGTATAGTTACCTTACACTAAGATGGCAACACGATCGCCAGAATAACGATCTGTTAGATGTTTGGCGCCAAAATATAGTACAAGTAAACAAATAAATAAAAAGTGAGTCAGCCATGAGTCATCAATAGTAATTTATCATATACCTTAATAAATTTTAAACACTTCATTATTATTTTATTTCCTTTATGAATACTGGTATATGGTGACAAAACAAAACCATCTTAATAAACAAAATGTTTAGAAATTTTAATTTTACTTGATTTAATCTTCACTAATTAAGGTTAGGATTTTTAATTAATTAGGCTATTAATTAATTAAACTTTACTTTAAATTGAAATCATAACAAATATAATTAATTTAACTTTACTTCAATTGATATCGTAACAATTCGAGGCTGAAATGTGATTGCCAATTTCCATTGAAATGCATTGAGTATCCCTTTTATAATAACTTTTTATTCATGTAAATGACTCAGAATGAATGACTGCTTTATACAATAATATTTAATTGAAAGGTTTAGAAGAAGCTATTATGGTATTTTGCTTGTTAAAAAAGAGCTGTTGATTAAAAAAAAAAGGAAAACATTCTGAAAATTAGGGTATGACTCTGAACACCGTCTAGATATTACATCATAGGGTTCATTTTAAATTTTCTGTGTTTGAAATAATAAAAATATTTAATAAAAACTGACCACACCTTTTAAAGTTGGATCTTTTTAATTATTTTTAGTATTAAACAATTAATAATACTTAAAAAATGAAATCTCATAATGGAAAAAAAAAATTATAAAAAAGTTCTTACTTGTTAATGACTGACATTCTTGCTTCTTTTGCAAGAGTCATAATGTGTAAAAGAAAATGTTCAAGAAACTCAAAAGATAAAAAATAGCTGAAACCAGCATCTTAAATGCTGGTCCATACTGCCAGTAATGTCCCATGCAAAATAAAAAATCGGAGTATTTATTCAAAATGGCAAAATGAGGCTCTGATATTCAGTTGGAGGGAGGGAATCAATTTTAGATGAGAGAAGGGAAAAAAAGGAAACTTCTTACAGAGTATCGATTCTCAGTCTTCATTTTTGATAACCTCGAGTGATTTTTTTTTTTTTCCAGAATAACGTCCAGGCATTTGGCAACATGAAGTTCCCGACCAACTCCCACTTGCGCCACCTGGTGCAGCAGATCCAGATGGCCGTTCAGGCCGGACATTTGAATGCTCAGGTAATTGATGTACGTTTCCTTCCTCTCTCTTTCACTCTATTCTTTCTCTCTCTCTTAACTAACTCCTCTGCCACCACTGACCTTGAACTATCAGCGAATTAAACTTTAACTGCTTCTGGAAAATGTCAGGGAGTTTAGTAAAAAAAAAAAGAAAAAACCTGAAACTGAAATAGATGATGATTTGAACTTTTAATTTCTAAACAGGATCTTTTGAGTACACTTTGACATGTACAGTGATCGATCTAGGATTTTTTCAGAAGAGTAAAATTACTCCTTAACCATTTTAGAAAGAGTATTTTCTTTTCCAAAGGAGTCATTCAAGCAACGAACAATTATGTTAAATATTCAAATACGTAATTAAATTGCATTTGACACATAAATAATAACTGATTATACGTCTATACATAAATGTCAGTTCAACAAAAACGAATGCAATAAATGAATTTTTTAATTTAAAATCAACAAATCATAATTATTTATCAAAATATACCTAATTTTATATGGAAAAGCAATGCGTAAAAATACACATTCCAAAATTTTTAAGGTGTATTCTGAATTTCTAAAGCGGGAAATACGCATCTAGAGGCATTATCGCGATCACTAGACATGTATATATATATATATATATATTTTTAACAGTAAACTCCCATCTATCCGACATGTTACTATTGAGTCCTCCATACTATTGGGTCTAGTTATAAAAGAATTAAAAATGTTGTAAGCAATTTTGAGCTATTGTGCCATGTACTCGCTTCAAACTGGTAAATTCTGGCATGAAATAGGCATTTTCCTGAATGCAAAATCTAAGTATACTGTACATACAGAGTGTCTTAAAAACTCCCATACTAATGACATTTGGATATTTATTTCATCCAACAACTTTGCATCATTTATCGAATTGACTTTCAAAATACACCTCAAGCAGCACAATTTTCGGATAGTTTTATAAACTCATTTCACTATGAAAAACAAAATAACACAGAACTTTATTTTCGCTCAATTAGGACATGAAAAATACCAAACACTAAGAATGATAAAGACTAAAATTGGATGTATATAATATCAGCCAAGTTAGAATGCAGAGACTTTTAAGATACACACAATGTACCGTCTTTATGAAATCTTCTCTATTAAAATGTGTCTGTCTGTCTCTTTAAATTGGATACAAAGTTTCAAGTACTTAGAAATTTATTGTAAAATATGTAACTTACGTTTTTAATATCATGTCATGGAGGGAGCCAAAAGTGAGGCAATATTTATAAAAGTTTGGCTTATTTAGCTTATCTGCCTTAAGCTGTGTTATTGGGAGTTTGTGTTTAACACCCGTCTTTTTCAGTAGTTCATTTTTAACTTTGTGGTATTTTGAGGTACATTTAAGATTTTAAATTATAGCATTTCTTTTGGCATTCACATTTTACCTTAATAATCATATTTACAATGAATACATTTTACTTTACTTAAAAAAAAAAACAGAAATATTCATTTATTTATCATTAACACTGTGCTGCCAACGACTGCTTATTTCCTGCTTCAGTTCTCTGAACAAATGTTTCCATTTAAATACCTTAAAAAAAAAACTACCCTTTAAATACCTAATATATATACTTAAAAAAGGAAAATAGGTTCAGTCAGTCATTCCAGTGACTGCAACAGAATTAATTATAGGGCATGTCTGAAGGAAAATTGAAAATTTTATGAATGGCTGATATTTATAAAATATAATTATAGACCTACGTCGGTAAAATTATAAACAATAGTCTATACGAGCAGTTATAGCATTTGAGTGATTTTTAATTGCATTATTAAAGAACTCCACAAAATAAATAAATAAACAATGCTCCACAAAATGGCATCAAATCGTTCCTCCCAGGTTCACAACCCTGTTGATATTGTATGTTGGTCTTGGAAAATTAGTTGAGTTGTTAATTTCTGAATCCTAATTAGTAAAATTGGATGGATTGTACCCATTGAGCTTATTTTTTAATTTATGTGAAAGTGTGTTAGGCTAACTCAAAGTATTATAAATATGAGAGAATTTGCAAAAATTAAAAGGAAATTGAGAGAATTTTGAAAAGGATAGGTTAGTGGCCAACCTGTCTTCCCTCTTCCTCTTTTACCCTCTTTCTCTTCTGATTTTCTTTTTCTGGTGTTTCTTTAAATTGAAAAAAAAGGGTTTTTTTTTGCCTTGTCTTTTTGTATACTAACCTATATGCAAGTTTTTTCCCCCCCTATCAGTATCTCAAATATTATTTTTAAAGAATAGCTATTAGGGATTTTATTAAGGAAATTACAGTTTGTTTTCTTTATAGTCTTTTTTTTTTTTTTAATTCCGCTGGTCTTTTGATTTGAATAATGTGAACAAACCATGATATAAATGCAGAAATGCAAGAACAGAAAATCGAGAAACAAGCAAGAAAGAAAACCAAGTTTCTGGTTCTTTAAAAAAATGGACAAGTATTTATTTTAGACTGTACACAGAAAAACCATATAAAGAACAAAATTAATTTCGAATACAATGTGAGCTAGCCTTATGCTGCTTCTTGCTCACTTATCTTAACGACCAACAAAAACCATTGTCTGGCAACCACAGTGTCCTCGTCTGAGATTCTTTTGATACTACATTTATATGCATCTTCAGTCGATAAATTATACCCACTTTTTTCTCTTATCATTAATAATCATTAAAAATTAAAACAATTTATATGTATTTTACTAAATGAAGCATAAAAAGTAATATGCATCTAATCAATTTAAAAAAGGAAAAATTTTCAGAAACTCACAAATCGATGGGTGGTCTGCATTTTTGCCCGTCATGGGTGTAAGGGGATGAGTCATGCATATTTTCAGAAAATTTTACCTCGGTCTACTCTCATTTCTGTCATCAGCTTAGACTCAGACATGTATGTGAGGTATGAATAGAAAGTACTCACTCCGTATTTTATCTTATTTGGAACAGCTTAGGTATTGGTTACCTATGGCCACTTTCGGCTGTTTGCTTTGTGCATAATCAATAATCATTTCCCATTATTGTTGACATTAAACCTGTTCTTGTGCATAGTCCTTGACAGACTGCATAACATACTTCACACCATAACATAAAATATTTCATCTCACGATGATTGCAAACGTCCAAACTGTATGTCTTTTAATTTTGCGATAATATTCAAGGGGAACTTGATTTCACTACATGAGTATCTAAGTAAAAAAGAAATGATGCGTAAAATAAGTCATTTCTGATGTGTTTGTTGAAATCCTTAACCAGACTTGTGAGAAAAGGGCTGTATTTTTTAGCAATGAGAACCTCATTGCCAAGAATAGACACTTTTTGAAAATTCCATGCGTGTTCTGAGCCCCCACCTTCTTCTCTGGGATGACCCGCCATTTTGGGATTTTCAAATTAATCTTTTTCATTATTTCTAAGAATAAATATTTTCCTTTTAATGTTCCTTTATTTAAACCTCCAATGCTGTTAGAATAAAACTGGATTCCTATTATAAATTTAATTCTTTTAACACCCCTCTCTCCCTCTTCCCCTAACACACACACATCAGTAGTGAGAGAGAAAAGAAGAAAAAAAATGTCACGAAGTGAAAATCTGAAAATGCCCTTTCGAAATATTTCCCGTTCATCTTGAGAGTAAATATTTTTCTTTTAGCTCTCCTTTATTTAAAACTGCAATGCCTTAAGATTGTGGTTCAGAATAGAAATAGATTACTAATTTAAATGAATGATTTTATGGCAAATCTGGCAACCATTCGGTTTATTTTTTCAGTTTTTTATTAATATCTTCTAAAATAATTCGATTTTCGAAATTTAAGTCAGCTTAGCAGGTTCCTCGGAATTTTTCGAATCTGTGGGCATTAGTCGAAATTCAAATCTCCACGGTTTAGGAGAAGATAGGCAAACAAGCTTTTGACAAAGGCGACGACAGCGGCCCTTACTTTTTTTTTAGAATAGAGAGATAAAAACCACGAACAGGACAGCACAATATATATATATATATTAATAATAAAAACGTAAGGGAAGGACAGAATTACACACATTTAAAAAAAAACTAAAACAAACAAAAAAAGGGGGGGGGGGGGCAAACGAAATAAAAGAATAGGGCGAAAGGCTGAGTTGAGGAAGAAAGTGAATAGAACCTCACAACAGCAGCTTGCAAGCAGAAAACGAAAGGAACGGAAGAACCACCGTTCACAAGACGTTCTAAGTGCTGGGTATATTTATTTTTGTGATGACCCAGGGAAAATCCAGAGCATTTGATTTTGAATAGGTAAGCAAAGAATCAAGGATGCCTTATTAAAATATTTCTGATGTTTTTTAGATCTTGAACCAGCCCTTGGCGCCCCAGACCCTTCAGTTCCTGTACCAGCTGCTCCAGCAAATCAAAGTGCTGACTCAACTCCAACAGCAGCAACAGATGCAGATGACCACGGGCGGCCACCTCTCGAAGCAGCCCAACAGCAGCAGCCTGCAGCTCAACGTCCAGATCGCACAAACCAAGCAGAGGATCAACAACCTCCAGAACCAGATATGTGCCAACCAGGCGCTCTATCTGAAGCAGGTATGTGTCAGTCTCCAACGCAATGTGCATAGCCTTCCTTTTTCATTTGAAATGTCAGTTAGGTGTGTGCCCTATAACAGGGATGCCACTTTTCTGCCGATGGGCAGATTTCCGCTTTTTATATTTTATTTATTAATCATTTTGCATTATCAGCAAAATTTTTCTAAAAATTCCACGGTGTTTGTTTTTTCCCTTTCTTCCCAGCAGTAATTAAATATTTATTTCCAGCATCTCTCAATTTCTATCTTTTTCCATCTGTCTTGAAAATTAGTGTTTTTCTTTGAGCATTCCTTTATTGAAATCTCCAATGCAGTAAGAATAAAAATGAACTCCTATTTCAAATTTAAATGATTGATTTCAAAGAAACCAGTAAAGGAACACAAAGTAGAGCAGGTTTAGACATAAATTAAAATGATGTGAAATAGTTAAAGTTGAAGCAAAAAATATTTTGCCATTGAGAAATAAAGTATTATGAAAGCAAACAAAAAATGAACAAAATGTTTTTTCTCCATACATTACATTTTTCTAAAATAAGCTCCACTTATTAGCGTGTGATTTCTTTTTCCATTTTTTTTTGTTTATTCATGCAGAGTTTCCTCTTTTTTGCTATTTTATGAGTGGCAATAAAGTTCTGTTCCCTGATTTATTTTATCCCCAACTTGCAGATTCCTCAGCAGCAGCCCCATCCTGCATCCAACGACCTCTTCAAGGCCAACGAGCCATCGATGCCACCTGCCCTCCACAACGAGTTTAGGGACCTGTCCCTCAAGGACCCCACCTCCACCCTGCCCCACCATCACACACACCACCACAGCAGCCACCAGCAGCAGTCGAGGCTCAACCAGTGGAAGCTGTCCTCCTCGTCCGCCTCCAACGACGGCGGAAAGGACATCGTCGTCGAGCCCCCGGACCTCAGCTCTCTGATCCCAGACTTCAGCCGAGCCCCCGGCTCCCTCCATTCCAAAGTGAACTCCACCTTGCACCCACTCCTGGGCGACCAGGGAGACAGCACCTGGTCCGGTGGCCGGTCCCACGGAGATTCCGGGTGGCCCGAGGTCGTGTCCTCCGCCTCCTCCTCCGACAACAACACCGTCCCGCCACTGGAGAGCAAAGAGGGTGTGGCACCTGGCAGTGGCAACCCCTCGTACAACCTGACGGACCTGGTTCCGGAATTCGAGCCGGGCAAGCCCTGGAAGGGAACGTCCCAGTTGAAGAACATTGAGGACGACCCTCACATCACGCCGGGCAGCATTGCCCGCTCTCCCCTCTCTGTCAACAACATCAAGGAGTCCAACCTCTTCTGGCCTCCGAAGACGAGTCCGGCTTCAGCAGCTAGCAACAACAGTGGCGTTGATGGCCTCACGTCAAGCACCTGGGTCTTCAACCCGTCCTCTACCTCAGGGCCAAATGCGTATGTATCTCAGACACGAGAGTTTTCTGCAATTTTGTGAAGTGTAGTGTATTTCCAGCTTTTTTCCTACTTTTCAGACGGATGAATTGCACTGTTTTAAATAAAATTTTGTCATAAAAACTAAAATTTCTAAGCATTAAAATACTTAAAACAAATCAAAATATTTTTTTTTAATACTTAACTATGTTTGTAGACTTATGAAATATAAAAATAATTTCTGCAAAAATTTGTAACTTAAAAAAAATATATATATTAATAAATCATGATGTCAGATGTAAGAGGCTAAAACTGAAAAATGAGACTTGCAAAACTAAAATCTAAAATTCAGGTCAATGGTTTGATCTGGAAAATTCTAACTACTTTTATGCTAAAACACATTGATGAAAGATAAATGACTTATATTTTGTTTTTGTTTATTTAAATTGAATTAAGGTGCAAATTGATTTTGAAATGGGTGTTGGACGTAAAAGCTTGGTGTCGGATGTAAAACGTACGAAAAATTAATTGTTTAAAATTAATTTGGATTGCACATTTTTAATAGTAAATGAAGTCCTGATTTGCAGGGAAAATATTTTATAAAATAACCCAACCCATTTTATTCAGGTACAACTTTAAAGCAATTTAGTGCCGTACGTAAATTTATCAAAGTGCCTGAGATAAAAAAGCTCCTCAGGACAAAAATATATCATAAAACTTAGTTAAAAATTGAACACGGAAAAACCTTAGTAATTAGCTAAAAACATTAAAAGCCTAAAATCTCCGTAAAAAGATTAAAACACGCACCATGAGCGCTTTCGACAGCCTAGTGCGCTGTCATCATCAGAACTCAGTTGCTTGGCTCGTTCACCGCTTCTTCTTCACCATGGCCTGCCACGATTGCTCGATTTGCGCATGCGCCATGTCGTTGACAGCTCCCTCTTGTGTCATTATTTCCAACGCTTCCCGTCTTAAGCCATAATTGTGATTAGTGTAATTAGCTATTTTCTTGACATTTACGAAGTCTATATTTATATTGTCTTTTAAGGCTAGGCGGGATAGAGCAGTACTTTGTCTATTGTATTTTATGTCATTTATGTGTTCTTTAATTCTATCTTTAATTTTTCTTTTTGTAACCCCAATGTAGTATCCGGGAAGGTTGGAATCTGTATATGTAAAATTTATTTTATAAATACCTGCGGTTTCTAGAGGGTTAATCTTGTCTTTATCTGATCGGATACTTTTAAATATATTGCTATTGGGTTTAATTGGGATACGAAGGTTCATTTTACGTGCCCTGTTGGATATTTTTACAGCGATCATAAAAGTTCGATTATGTTAAACTATGCTCTTCTAAAGTATTATGGCAACCATTTGAATTCATTTAAACATGAAATATATTGTAAATATATATTAAAATACCAATTTCAAAATGACATTTAAAAAAATGAGTCGGCAGAATCATTATAATGTCTTTATTTAAAGGCCTATAATTCCTCCAGACATAAATTTTAGTGAAAATTTTTATTATTTTCTTCTACTTTAATTCATAATCTTTAAAATGGTACCTCATTTGTGAAAAAAAATTGATTTTAAAAATTGAGTCACCAGTTGAGTTCCCTATTTCTGTGGAATTGCCCCTTTGCTTATATTCTCTCTTCTTCCTGTTAGCTCAAGTGCAACTGTAAAATCTGGCACCGGGAAGTCCGGCTGGGGCTCTGACTTTGGAGCCACTGGAGAATTGTGGGGCTCCATGGCCAAATCTCGCAATGCCCCTCCTGGAATGGCCAATCAGGGTAAGTGACAGTTGTCATGAATGTTTGTGTGTGACAGAGAATGTATTTGTGGTTAACAACACTGTTCTTGACATTCTCCATTGTCTGTTTCAGGATGGGACCGACCACAAAACTCTGCGTTCCTCATTCTCAGAAATCTGACTCCTCAGGTAATTCATTATTGCACTCGCTGAAGGCTCCCTTTCAGACATTTGGGTCGTGGGAATTTCGTTAAATACCCCAAAATCGGGCCATGTTTGCTTTTTTGGGGGGCTGTTGGGTAAACATTTTGTGCAAGAGCGGAAGAATATCGCATGCATGTAATGAGTGGTTGACAGTGAAAGAAATCCTTTTTTCTCAATTTCTGTTAGCCACAATTTGAATGCTACCCTGAGCCACAGGGAATCCAACACAAATTTTTAGAAAACATGCATTATAGATTCACTTAGTTTGCAGATAGACAGATTCGAAATCTCCACCATGGTTGAGTCGATAATTCACTCTAAATGGTAGCAGGCTAAAGTGTGAAGGTCCCGGTCTCGGGTCCAATAGAGTGGCTGTTGATCTTAGTCTGGAGTTTTCTTCAGATGTAATGTGAATATGCGTTAGAAGTTAGAACCCCTTAGAAAGTCCTTCAACCAAGGAGCCCTCATTCTAGGCAGATCGCCCAAGTGTAGCATTGCCATAACAAAACAAACTAACAGACTGGTGCCAAAATGGCACTTTTGAAATCACTCATCTTTCTTTAATTCAAAGATGGTAATTATTTATTGTGATGATAAACGGCCAAATCAATATGGCTATTTATTTTATTAAAAAGAAAAAATGCTTCATCTGAAATTTTAAACTCCTGTTATTCAAGCGACCTTATATGAAATTTGAACATTCATGAATTTTAAAAAGCATGATTAGACTTAATTTAATTTGGCATAAAATGGACGTAATATCCATGCCATTTCATGTTTTTCAAATGCGCAGGATTCTGCATTCCTGCTTTATTTCAAAAGCATAAATTACTTTATGCAGGCAAAACTGACCAAGCATGGCAACCTAAAAGCAGATTTTATTAATAATTAAAATATTATAAAATTCTGATTCTCTCTCTCAGGCGCATATTCTTGAACTGCTGGGCTTCTAGGGTCCAATTTTCAGAGCTCTCTGTGATGTAAATTTGAGTGGCACATACAGATTTACAAGCATTCACTTTTATGAATTATAGATGTAGAAATATCGTGCGTACAATTTTGTTGCTTTCGGAGGGGAATCTCATCCCTGTGTTTGTTGTTTGCAGATTGATGGCTCCACCCTGAAGACGCTGTGCATGCAACACGGCCCCCTCCAGATGTTCCACCTGTTCCAGAGTGGGGGGGTGGCTCTCGTGCGATACTCCACATGCGAGGAGGCACAAAAGGCTCAGTCTGCCCTCAACAACTGCGTCCTTGGAAATACGACTATGCTTGCGGACATACCCTCTGACACCGAGATACAGCAGTACCTACAGGTAGGCAACGTGATGATGTGCCCCCTTGCGCTATAACCACTGTTCGAGTAGAATCCATTAATTGAGTAGTGAATAGTCACAATTTTTACTACTTTCATTCTTTCGAGCCCATCACTACTCCAGGTGCTCTCTGTTAGGCTAGTTTAGGCATGGCTCACTAGGATAAGTACAGGCTGTCCGAAAAGCTCCGTTTTTGCGTACGAGCAAAGTTTCGCTTCTTCGCCAATTTGGCGCTGCAGAGTTGCCAACTCTCCTGATTTAGGCAGGAGACTCCTGATCCAACCTAATTTAGGATACATTTCTCCTGATTTTTATCATTCATCACATGAATAATGCAATTTTTTGAATTTGGAATCTTTTTAAAAGTTTTGTCGTGGGAAGGAACCCTTTTCAGCATTTTCCGCTTTCCTGCAATCAAACTAGTTCCAGCACCACACATGTGTGACATCATAAAGTTTGGACTTCACTGCCAAATGTATAATAGTGAAAGAAGTGCAGCTTCATGTTCTAAAGCATTGAAATTTCTATCTTTTTCCATCACTCTTAAAAATGATTATTTTTCGTTTGACATTGTTTTGTTGAATCCTCCAATGCCTTAAGAGTAAAAATGGACCCCAATTTTTAACTTTCCAATGTAATATTTTTCATGTTGCTAAATTTTTTACAAGCTACTGGCTACCTAATAGAAGACATGACCCAAATTTTTTTTTTTTTTTTTTTTGGTCCAAAAATATCTATATGGCAACAAACGTCCCTCCAAAGAGGCTTTTTTCTCTTGCCAATATGTAGTTTCAGCTGATACAACCCTGATCTTTTTAAAATTTATTTTTTTAATCGTAAAAAAGTCCTGATTTTTAGAATAAAATCTCCTGATTTTAGACCTTGCCAGGTTGGCAGCTCTGACGCTGTTACCCAACCGTATCACTGTTGCCAACTCTGCCGGAGAAAATGTGGCTCAAACCTAAGTTAAAACTATCCACAAATGGCTAACAATATTTTCAAGCTGAGGAAAAAAAAAAAAAAAAAAAATTTTTTTTTTTTTGGGGGGGGGCATTTACGTGCTTGTGCTTCTGAAGTATGCTTATTTGCTAATGCTCTTTGAGACATTTGGACATTCATTTCCGATTTACAAAATACTTTGGTATTGCCAGTTTGCCAAAATCTTTTTTCTCTGGCAGAGTTGGCAACAGTGATACAGTCGGGTAAGAGCGCCAAATTGGCAAAGAAGCGAAACTTTGCTCGTTCGCAAAATCCCATAGGATAAACTGGTTTTTGGACAGCCTGTACTTATCCCAGTGAGCCATGCTGCTGCAAACCCTCGACCCAGCTGTCTGCTTCTGCAGCTGTCTGCTTCTGCTGATCGCCCTACAACCTGCAGCTACTTTTGTTTTTCTATGCAGGTTTCATACTCCTACTGGAAATCTTCTGAATTTTGATTAAAAAAAAAAAAAAGAGCCCAGCAAAACTCCTGAAATTTTAGTAATGACTCCTGGAAATATTATGTACTCAAGTTTTAACCCTTTATCTACGGATGGTACTTAGAAGTACTGAAAAAATAAAATTGTTTTTAAAATAATTTCATTCATTCATTGTAAGAGTTTCTTTGAGAAAATCACAACCCAATATTTCATTGAATTGGCTTATATCATGATTGCTTGTTCCATTAAAGTAATATTCTTTTTAATGGCTAGCTTTTGACTCACTTTTAGAATCTTATTGAGCCAACAACAACAACAAAGAAAATGAATGAATTATTAAACTTTGGTTTTAGTATGAAAGGATCTGATGTCCTAAAAGTTTGCCATTAGTAGTTTAGCCAAAGTAGTTTTGCCAAAGTATGAGTAGACTTCTTCAGTTTTGCTTGTGCTACACTCTTTTGAAAAGGGCATTAAAACAGTCATTAGACATAGAACCCCGTTGGTTTATTAATTTTTTTCTCTATGTTCTTTTATATTGCATTAATTACTATGAATCATTAATTAGTAAATCGCTGTTAAAGATGAGGAGCATGCTGAAGAGACTGGAAATGAACATTAGTATCTCGGACGAAAGGCTGATGAAAAATTTGAAAAAATGATTTAAAGAATTTAGAAATTGAAATAAGTAACATGCTTAGTTTTAGAAATATATACAGTTAGTACCTTTTAATATTTAAAAGTATTTTAATTCAACCACCAACAAGAATATTTCATTTGAAATTTAATTTTCTAAGTGAATTTAAATTACTTTAAATATTTTTTAAATAAAAGTAATGAAAGGCTTATTAAATTAAGGTAACTATCCATCTGATTGAAAGCTTATTCAAGGAAAGTACAAATCTTTTCTGTCAACTTTTTGGAATGCATAAAACGACGCAATCTTAAAATTTGGATCTTACCCCCTCCCTTCTGATCTTTTTGAAATGAGTGCCAAGATGGCTTCTAAATTGTATTAGAGATTAAGAAATTCTATTTTAACTCGGTAAGTGGGATGAACTTTTTGGGGTCATTTTAGTTACTATGCATAGCTTGATTAAATAACATCCCTGGAAACTACTTGGGGTTTTGAATAGATAAAATAGTTAAAACACTGTTTTTTATGTGAAAAATACATTAAATTCGAGGAAGCCATTGAATCTCATAATCCTTACTCCCGAGAAAGATTCTATTGGGTCTTTGAAAACTTCTGGAATTCGCATCAACAAAAAGGGTATGAACCTTTTCTATTATCTTTTTCATAATACAGAATTGGATGGAATGAAATAGTTGCTTTTATACCTACTTTTAACCACCCTGAAAGTTTACAGTCTTTTACAACATCATTCTGCCTATTTTTGAGATCTGTACAGAAATGCACCAAAATAATGGACGCGATTTCTTTTTATTCTCATTGAAACAATAAATTGATAATTTATTATCTCAATCGAAGAAAGAAAAAAACTTTATTAGTATCCTGTCTATTAGATGCAATGCTGTTCATTATTTGTGGCTATTGTAACTGCATGTGTAGGAATTTTCAGTTCAATTGAACATGGCTTTGTATATTTGAGCTAATTGAGTTTATTGAATGAATACTTAATTGAGTTAAGACTTAAATTAGTTTAATAATGAGTATAGTGAGATAATCTAGACCACATGTGTGCATACTATGCGCAGATATATTCGAAGGTCTCTCAAATAGTTTTGTGATAATTCTAAGGTTTTATGGAGATTGGGTTTAATGCTTAAACCAATTCCCCCCCCCTCCTATTTTGTTTTTTTTTGGATGGATAATTATCTAGAAGAAATACGTTTTAAAGTCACTGTAGCGCAAGCATGTTGCATATATGTGTGTGTGTGTGTGTGTGTGTGTGTGTGTGTGTATGCATATACATCTGTTCATGTAAGCACTAAGTATTCTGATTTCATGAGCTGTTATGTGTGTGTGCACCAGTAGTTTATTTTTTCAGTTGACTATTGTAATAAGTACAGTGAGTATTAGTTGAATGATGAATGCATATAAAATAATGACAGTATTCAATGTATTAACCCTTTATCTACTGACGATACTTAGAAGTACCGTTCAATTAAAATTGTATTATTCAAGACAAATCTATTCATTGTAACCTTTCCTACGAAAAATCACTACCCAATACTTCATTGAATCAGCTTTCATCATGATTCCATGTTCTATTAGAGTAGATTGTTTTAAATAGACAGCTTTCTGCTCACTTTCTAATCATGTCGAGTGCCCTCCTCCTCAAAAAAGAGCATGAGTGAATTTTCAGACGTCTGTTTTATAATGAAAGGATTCGATTTTCTAAAAGTATTCATCGAAGTACAACTTGAATCCTTCAGATTGTTTGTCCTATACTCGTTTGAAAAAGACTTGTTCATTGTTTATAGAACCAGTCATCCAATGTATAGCTTATTCATTTTTTCATAATTTTCTTTTTTATTTCGTGAATCAGTATGGATCATTCATTGCCTAACTCTAACAAGAGGAAACAAACAGATTCAAGGTGATAGATAGAGATTTGCCGAATAACGAATACCAAATATTGGGTTGAATTTCTCACCGAATATTCGGCCGAATATCGAATACTTGGTTAAAATTTATTAAACTTTGTACATCGATTAATTTAATTAGTTTATTTTTAAACAGTATTTAATATTTCATACTGTGTTAAACTTCAGCAATTAAAGTACTGCAATTTTAGTATCCAAGTGTTTCTTTTATGCATTATTAATAACCTTTGTAAATATTTGTGAAATTCTTTTAAATCTGCATATTTCATTAAAAAATTATCAGTTAATTGACTTTAAACATTCACGAACATTTAATAATGATCTTTTTTTTCTAGTTACTGTTTCATGTTTAAATGCGTTAGAAGTAGTAAGGTTAATGTAATGCGTCATAAAATGCATAAGAAAATCGTAAGGCAACAATACTTAAATTCAACATCTGAGTGCTTTCTCTTACATTAAAATTACTTTGAATGTGATATTAGTAAGTAACGATTTGAATTAATTTTGTACTATGGTATTAAACTATAATTTTCATTCATGGTATAGAAAAAAAAATATTTGTTTACCAATTGTTGAATATTAAAATTTTTTTACTGTTCGGTTGCAGAATATTAGAGTATTTGGCCAAACCGAATACCAACCAAATATTCGGTGCATCCCTAGTGATAGATATTTTTGGCTATTCGTAATTCAGTAGATAAAAGGTTGATTGTGTAGTGATGGATGATGTGCTCTTTTTTGCTAATGTGTGCTATCCTGCCCACAGGTGTCCTCTGGTCAGACCGGCAGCCAAGGCAGCGCCGGGTGGCCCTCCACCCAAAGCAGCAACGGATCGGGTGGCAGCTTCCATGGCACTTCCTCTTCCTCCACGTTCTACGGCAGCAGTGGCACCGGAAACTGGACCGGGAACCAGCTCTGGTCCTTCTCCAACCCGAGCCTTTGGGGCTCTCAACCCGCCAGTGACCACGATGCCAGTACAAATCCTATCAACTCCTACTTGCCGGGGGACTTGCTCGGCCAAGAGACCCTATAACTGAAAAAAACGGTGTGTGATGGTTAAACAAAAAACAAAACGGTGCCCAGTCTTTAGGTGTTCTCTTCTGCTACAAAAGTGTGTGTGAGAGAAAATAGAGATATATATAATATATATTTAAAAAATGACGGCTCTTGCTGGAGCATGCCCAGTCTTGCGTTCCATGTGATATGAACACTTTTTAAGTGTTGCAGTAGCCTCGTTGCTTTTTTCTTCCAGTGTATGTGATTGAACTCGAAACTATTGCATATGCTAGAGTGTGATATTTAACCGGGGGCTATTGTGACGCGTGTGTAATTGTTTTGTTTTTTCTCTTTTATTTCTTTCTTTCTTATTGGTTTTTTCTTTTTTTAAATCATACTTACTGATTGCCTGATTCTGAGCCCAAAAGCTCAGTTTACAATCAATCACACACAAAAAAAAAAAAGAAAAAGAATTATGTACTACAGAGTGAGCCAATCAAACCACTATACTACTATATGAAACAAAAGTATTGAAACTTTTAAACTGTCTCCAGTATTTCTAAGTGCCACAGGAGAATTTCAAAAGAAAAAAAAAAAGCCTTAAAAAAGAAGAGAGAGCAGGGGAAAAAAACAATGTCTGCCATATCAATTTTTTGTTCTTTGGTGGAACTCCCATCTGTTGTTTATTTGACTCTGTGACGGCTTTTTCTGTGTACAGGGTCTATTTTAAATGGGAAAACCTTATCCGCAGTGAAAAATTTGAGATTTTTGTCGATATTATTGGTTGCTCTGATTTAAATGTTATTATGTGTGCTATTTTATTGCATTGAGACCTTTTTTAATGAAAAAGATGTATATTATGAGTATTGAGTCAATGGGTTTTTTTTTTTTTTTTTTTTTGGGAGGGTTCAATTTATCTATATATATGTATGTATGTATAAAAAGATGGGGGATAAAAAGAAAAGTTAAGTTTCCCGTTCACTCGTATGTGCTATGTTTTTGACAAGTCTTTCTGTTAATAGGATGAATCATTGCATTTTTAACTGTGTGGATAAAAGCATGTATGTTTATTAAGTGACTTAAATGTTTATTTTGTCATGATTATGTTTTAGGAGGATTTATTTCTCTCTCTTTTTTTTTTTTTTTTTTAATGAAAGGATTTGAACTATTTTTAATCATTATGAATCCCAATTCTCTTTTTTTCTAATGATGATAGTACACCTCAACTTGATTACTATTTTGCCATTTGTACATAAACGAGAGAACATTGTTCTCCTTTTTTGTTTGTTTGTTGACTATGTTCGTATTGTTTAGTGAGAGAATCCATATATATTGTGTGATAAGAAAATCCAAGTGTTTCTTTCTCGCTTGCTTTAAAAGAAGTGTTATAACAAAGTAAATCTTGAAATATATCAGAATAGCGGGAAATTTTTTTTTCAAATTTCCCAACTCAGTCAACTTATCAGTGTGATCCATAACTATTTAACTATGATGAGATAAAAAAAAAAAAGAAAAAAAAATTTAAAGTGCATTTTATGTAGTTTTGTACCTGGTGCTAATGTTTAGGCCCAAAATGGCAGCCTTTGTGTGCGGTCGGTGCCCTCTTATCGATTGCCTTTCTCTAATCCTTTCTCTCACGAAAGCACCGCCTCCAAAAAAGGGTCTGGCCAATGGGCAGCGGTCATCAGCACTTTGATATATATAGCTTGCCAAAGTTTACATTTTTCAATGATCAAATCAAATCAGAGCTTGATGCTTCTCTATTTTATTCCTTCTCGTGTGTGGAAGAAGGAGGAAAAATAAATAAAAGTAAAAGGTCAATCTGTCCCCCCACCCCCCTTTCCTGTAGCAGTTTTGTTTTTTTTTTCCCCTTTTTGCTTCTGTGGTTCTCCAAACATATATATATATTTTTCTGGGAGCTATCAACAACTGCCACACATGATTGAAACCTGCCATTATATTGTTATGTCCCCCCCCCCCTTTTTTTTAAAAGTGTATGTGTATGATCAAGAAGCTCAGTTTGTGAATTTATTTTCCTAATCTACATCTATAAATACAATACGAGATGATAATTTTATTTTCAAGTCAACAGAAGCTTTGTTTTTCACTTTTTTATTTTAAAATAAAACAAAATGTCGATATGTCATTTCTGCAAAATGACTTTAAATCATAAAAGCATCGGTCCAAATAAACTTTTTTCAAATAAAGAATCATTTTGACAAAGATTAAACAGACAATCCAGGTCTTGGGGGTGGGGATCCATAAAATAATAGAATGATTTATTTGTTTTATTTATAATTTTAAACTCTAAATGAAATAAAGCTATCCAGAATGACTTAATTTATAAATGCTTTTCTTTATTTAATTATTGACTAAAAGTAGTTATGAATTAGATATTTTGGTTGTTATTCCAAGCTCTATTTCTCAATAGCAAAGCTGCAAAATAATGGACAAGCCTTTAAAAGCATTGAAATGGCCTTAGAAAGCCCTCTAATTTTGTTATCAGAGGATCCGTAGAAATCTTGTTGCTGGGTCGGCATGTGTCACCCAAAACATCTTTTTCTGGAAATTTCTTGCTTTGTTTAAAATTCGGCCCATCGGATTGGGTCAAAATATTTTTGCTTTACATTGATAAGGAATGCATTTTTATGAGCAATTTCTGGCAGTCTGTTGATAGCTCTTTCATGATATCCCAGCAGAAGTGAAAAATAGAAACCCTTCCCCCTTTAAAAAAGTGACACACGTGGATTCAAAACCTTAATGTGTTACGACATTCCAATTTTTAAAAAAACTGAGTGTTTTATGGGAATCCTTTTTGTTGAATTTTTTTCTGAAAAGGCCAATTGTAATCTTGAATTGCAGCCATTTTATAATGCGTGTTTTTGTGCAATGGGTGTACATACCAGGTGAAGTGAGGAGAAAAGTTTGGGAACCACTGTTGTAAAATATTTTAGCTTAACTCAATGTTCTTAGGTATGTAGCCCCGGTGATGAATCGTGATATACTTTCAAACTAAATGCAATGTGCGTGCCTGTGTTTGTTATTCATTCCCAATTCTTTATGTGTGTGTGTGTGTGCGCGAGCCTATTCGTGTTTGTGGCTGTAGAGAAAATGCATAACAATTTAGCCATCGGGTTTTTTTTTTTCCTTCTCCCCATTAGTCAAAAAGGTTGTTCGTGATTGTTAGAAATTGGAAGTAACTAGCTTTTATAAAACATATCAACCATTTTATTTGTTAAAAAAATATTGAAAAAAATGAAAAAAAATACAAAAAAAAAAAAGAAAAAAGACAAAAAAAAACTGTGCAGTGACATTTTTCCTTTCTTTAAGAGAAAAAACTATATCCCACCTTGATAGACACACGTAAGAATTAAAAAAAAAAAAAAAAGCCTTGTTGAGTGCCCTAGCTGTTCTTATCTTCTCCTCGAGCATTGGTTTGGAACAAGCCACTTACCTTGTACTTAAGTAGCGGGAGGGAAACAAACCCTCTTCTCTGTGGAGAGGCCTCGAGATAATCTGGGTGCGTCTGTTGACATGCCACCTTGCAGCAACTTGGTGAACGACCACAGACTAGAGAAAGGTTTGAAAGGAAGGGCCACGACTCGATGGGCCCCAATAATCATTCGAGCTGAGTCAGTCCAGTGCATTGGGTGCCCATTGTCCTGTTGATCTGGGCAGTTGCCTGGCTCCCCCCAAATGTGTGGATCCAAGACTCTCTCGTAGGGCTCAAAGAAAGAGTTGCGATAGAAAAGCAGATTTAAATATTTATAATTGTATTTCTTGATAGATCACTCTCGACTAGACATCTCGATTGAAACTAGGCATTTTTAATGGATGGCTTGTGATGTATGAAAACAAAACAGTACAGCACCCTCATTTGTAAAGCAATAGCCATGGTTTGAGAGGTTGGTCCCTTTGGAGCAACTCTCCCCTCCTCGCCTTCTTTATACCTCCCTAAACTGTCCTTTTATGAAGAATTGTTTCCTAATTTCACACGAGGCGAACATTTCTGTCTTACTAAAGTACTTGAACGCGTGTTTTTTAAACTGTACTATAAATATTTTAAAGGATTCAATTATTGACAACAGTTAAGGCAATAGATTGAAAAAAGCTCTAATAAAATTTGAATGAAGTAAACTGAATGATTCTTAAGATTCATGTGCTTAACTCGTCAATAGTTAAAGTACATTATTTTTTAGATGCAAATAATACAAACCATGGTTTATAGGTTGGAAAAATATCGACAGGTTGCAGAAAATCTGGGTAATTTTAACGCAAGGGAGAGTGCTTCATGGAAAGGGGGGCCTAGAATAACAGACCCGTGGGCACCACTGACCGGCAAAAACGACTTGCTCAACCATTTCTGGATGCAATTTGGGTCCTCTGAGATAATGATTGTCTCTTCTCAGAGTCCTTGGTGAAAACTTTCCCGGTGGTGACAGAAGTAGGGAAAGGTCTTGACGATGGAACTGTGGATTTTTCCAGAAATTGTGAGAAGTGATTTTGTTATTCGACATGCGTCTCTATTTTTGTCTCATGAGAATGTTGCCATTTTCCAGTCAGTGCTGGCCAAAGAATAATGCCACTTCTTAAATCGGGCGTGGATAGAATCCTGTTGGTCACAAAGTTTCCGCGAGTGTGCATGCGTCTCGTGTTCCCTGTTGTCTTAGATTTCACGGACGCCTTAACGTGACTTCCGGCAACTGTACGCATTCGGGCGATGTCTCGTGGATCTGTTTTTTTGTTGTCGTGCGCTCGACTGCCCGTCAGCAGCCTTTGTTCATGGATGATTGTTTTCGTACTTAAATAAACAACCAACGTGCTATGCAATGTTTGTGCATTTATAGGAAAGGGAGGTCGCTTCCGGAATCGTCGATTCTTTTCTTTGTGTCAATAAATTTTAAAAAAAATGTGGATAATGAATGTATTTTAAAAAGAAGGGTCATTTGTGTGATAAATAGGAATGCTCATCTTGGAAAATGCCCAGAAATGAAAAGGGGGGGGGGGATGAAAGGACATTTCCCAGACAGCACGCTTAGGTTCTCTGAATGTTAACAGACATTCGTAAAGCGTGCCTGTGCTGCCTGAATTGTCCAAAAGGTTCACTGAGTTCCTCCGAAAGGGGTGAGCTGTTGTCAGACGCGTCCCTTCCTCTGTGTGCCATTTTTGGATAGACCTTGTATCTATCCTCCGTAGAAGATATCTATCTATCTATCTATATATATGTATGTATACACATGAGTGTGAATGGAATCAAAATAATTTCAAATGTTTGCTTGAACCATTGCACAAATATTGAAAAGAGCAAACGAAAATCATTGCAACTCACCTTCGCTCATCCATCCTGGCAGACACAATGGACGCTGTTCTTGAGGGCAGTGACCCCGAGAGTGGAGCTCCCCTTTGATCTTGAAAATAAAAACAAAAAACTGCAGAATATAACTTGCCTTACAACCCGTTGCAAAAAAGGATCAACCATTGCTTTTTGTCTGTGCTAGTAGACACGTGTGAGTGCAAGCTGTTTAACCGTCCATGCTTTTAAAAAAATCATATCGATTTTTCTTGGATGACTTCCTCACCCATGTGTATGTATGTGTGTGTGTGTGTGTGTGTGCGCATTTTCCGTCTTGGGAGGGTTCTCATTCAACGTCCGCTATAAACTGCTTTCTGCAGCTGAAACGGGAGAAATGCATGGCAACCCAATTTGGTCTATAGACTATACAGGAGACGAGCATAGAAAATTTTGGAAAAAAATATCCATCCAATGTCCCTTTTGCATGAAAAAAAGCATCTTTTGAAATGGACACATCGTTTCAACATGGATCGACTCGTTTTTGCGAATTTATTAACTTAATTGAAGTCATTTTTGAGTGGATATCTACTTTCAAAACAGTACCGGGTGGACATTTTTTGAACCCAACTTTAAAAAAATCTTGAGTTCATCTCGTGTTCAGTCTTTTGGCTCCCCCCCCCATTCAGCTGCAGGATGCACCTCATAGGGGAAGTTGAATAATAACTGTCCCGTACATTATGGTGCTAGGTCTGTGAAGGAGCAGGGCCTGCATTCCAATGATAGACGTTCCTCACTGCTCGTCTTAATTCCTATTTCTTTTATTTGGATGACAATGAGATTCATTCCCCCCCCCCCCCCCAATAGGCTCTCCTTATGCAATATTCAATTTGTCCATAGGTGATCGTTTAAAAACCCATTCGCATGCAGCAGTTCCTTCGCCATGGAAATGGCCGAATGCCTACCTTCACTTTTATAGCTTTGCCTTTTCAATAAAATAAAAAAAAAGTTAATTTAGGATGTACTGTTTAAATAGGCATTCCCCCCCCATCCCCTCCTGTAAATGACATTACTCAGATTGGATGTGTATTAAAAGTACCCAAAGGCGAAACCTTAAGATGACGCGAATGGGTTAAATTTTGATTTATTTTCTGCCATGACTCTGCGATCTTACAATTGTAAATACGATAAATTTTTAGTGTTTCTAAAAAGAAAATTAAAAAATGAAATGAGTATGTTACTGAACACAGTAGAGATGTTTTCAAAAAGATGTTATGTACTGTTTTATAAATGTGTTTTTAAATTGGGTTTGAATCCTATTTTAACATGTGAATCTCCTTACGAATGAACGGCTCTGTGTAAACGGACCCATCGTAGAATCATTTTCACTCGACTTAGCAATAGGCTTTTCTCTTTCCGTATTTCCTTCGAGAGTCCATCAGGGCTGGGGTGTGGAACAAGTCAAAATTTTCCAAATAATGGCTCTAAACATATGCCAACTATGTTTTTGAAGGCTTTGCTGATTTTAATCCAAAAGAGGACGCTTGTTGTGTTGGCTAAGACCTGAAATCCCTTAATCCCCTGATTCTTTAGAATGGCACTGAACTCCTAGATGTATGACTACGAGAGTACTCAGAAAGATCCTCTCGCAAAGAATGTTCCATAATTTCTGGCTCCATGTTGCTCAAAATGACACTCCTCTCTCTGAAAGGCCATCGGGTGGTCAAAAGAAGAGGCTATAGTACCCTTTCCTTGAAGGGTCTATGCTGGAGAGAAATCGTTCAGTTTTATCTCAAATTTTAGGATTTTCTTTAAAATGGTTGAAATTCTTTCTTTAAAGCTGCATAGACATGACCTATAATAAATGAATGCTGTAACTTTTTTTTTTTATGGTGTGTATACTGCTCAAAAGTTTTTTTTTTTTTTTTATTCCGAGGCTACCTGTTCTAAAGATTGCTTTTTGACGATCCCAAGGTGGGTCTCTTGAGGGAGGTTCCACTGTATTTCAGGTTTTTCCCATCAGCGACCTTGTAACCATTCCATAAAGCAAAAATGATCAAGAGTCTAGCTAGAAGTGAATATTAAAAAGTCGTGACACAAAATACTATGTTCAGTTGTATTAAAAGGAACAAGCCAATGAAGGCAAGGTATAGAAAGGGTGCATTTTTATCTTGCATAAACAATTCATTCTTTGTGCTGGGCGAATACTTTCAGGGATTTCTGATAGACGTGTGCAAAATCTAATAGTCGGATGTTTTTTCAAACTTTACAGATAGATAGGAGTTCTGTGCCAAAACTTGGAAATATTTACCGTTGAGATACATTTTCATAGATGCAGTTTCATTGTAGTGAGCCCTTTTCAAGCATCACCAGCCCTGACTCTGATTTGTTGTTTATCTTCTTCTATACACTCAGGAAATTGTTGCCAAAAATAAATGATAAAAATTGAAAGGAAGCTGCCTTTTTGCATAAAGTATTTATGCAATTTTGAATACAAAGCTGAAATCAAACGAAAGAAAACAAAAAACAAAACAAAACTGCTAGTCCTTTGTACGATAAACAATCGCTGTATTTTTGCACTCTTCAATTGCCTTGGTGATAGTGAAAATGCATTTCAACAGATGTCTCTTCCTCCATTTTTGTTTCTATTTTTCAGCAGAGGACGTTTCTCGTGTTTGTAAATAATGAGCCTGTTACATTCAAGCCCTTCTTAAAACCTCCAGTTTATTTTGTTTTTGTCCTCCCTCTGGGTCCTTGAATAAAATCTGAATTTCAAGATGGATGAGAAACACTCATTCTGGATCGCAGGGGTGTGGACCGATGTAAAAGATTTTCCATTTCTGCAAGTTGTTAATTAGAAATAAACTGGAAGAAGTGCTTAAGAATTTTTGTTTCAGAAATAGAACCCAATTTTTCTTTGGCTGCTTGAACTGGATCGGACACTGTCTACAGTTTGTTGTTTGCGAAACACGAGGTTCGTCTCGAACAAGCCTGTGTAATTCATGATAAGAGTGACAAAATAATTTGTATTTTTAATTTCTGTCAATTTAGAAAAGTTTGGGATTGAGGTCAGTATCTGTGTCATTTAAAAAAAACTCAGCCGAAACAGAAAAATAAAAGAATATATATATAATATATATAGTAAAATGGCTAAACTTACAAATCAAGGAATCGTTCACACATCAGTTATGGTATATATATTTATTCTGTAGATATGTGTGTGCATCTATAGTGCACATGAAACGTGTGATAAATGCTTTCAGTACCTATTATTTGTTGATGAAAACAAAAGATGTTTTGAACCAGTGTATTGTGACTCATTTATGTGTTTGCTGATTTATATATATATATATAATTTTTTTTTTTAATTTTTTAAACGTTGATCCTTGAATGAAGGCCAAAGTCAATGAATTATCTTTTATTATTTCTCTTTTTTAAACAACAACAACAAAAAAAGTATCTGTGCCACATGAATGAATGAATGCTTTTGTTCCCTTTTTTTAAAAATAAGTATTTATATTCTGGCAGCTTTTGTCTGTAAATAAGAACTTTTTTTATTTCTCAGGAAATTTGTCTCCCGTTAAGAAATTGTTATTTGTAATCATGTTCATTTCAGTGAAAGCAAAATAATTATCTGATTTGCAGCTGAGTTATGCAATGGGTGGATCCAAACCGGCTCATAAAAGCGTTCTGTTTTTTAACCCTTTCAGACCACAATGGAAGACACAAAAATAAAGGATGGATGTCCTAACTTGTGCATAGGAGGAAAAACCAATTATCCCTCGAAAATTGGGCAATCAGGATTATTTATTTTATTTTTTTATTTGCAAATTAACTCTCTATTGTGTTAGAAAAAAGAATTGAATGAGAAATTTTGAACGAGGCCTAAAAGGGTTAAGAATGCATTTATCTTAATGTTTTATAAAAGCACTTTTATTGAGTCCTTTTTTTTTTTTTTTTTTTTTTGTCTGTGGTCATGTACTGGAAAACGTTTATAAAAAAAATATATTTAGCAAATGCCATCTTTCAGAATCTTCTATGCCGATGATTTTAGTACATGTCCTTGATCCATTCAGGGACTTAAAGGGGTATTGTACTTAAATGTCCTATTTTTCAGCTGTCATGATGGATAAAAGTTGCAATCATTGTAGTTTCATAAACATGGCTGCCAGCTTCTATGATTCTGCTTTACAATGCAAGGAAAAAAGTGTTACGATACTCAATAGATTTATTTTTCTCATAAAACCGAAGAAAGGACTGTCCATCCATAAACCTGCATTATAAACTAAACGGGTTACTTATTTTTTATCCTAGGATCCCACGCTCGAAGTGGTGTCGTCATGAAAAATTGTAGTCATTCCCAGTTTCTAATTTTGTTAAATCTTCTTTCTTTAAATTAGACAGCCATTGATTCATACCTGATTTTTAAGCTTGGCAACTGTAAAACTTTGGCCGACAGGATATCCTATAAGTAACCAATGAATTAAAATAAATCAAGCTAAAATGGCATTGAAAAAATGGACCATTTTTAAAATAAGACGGTTGGCAGCTGTGCTTAGAAATGCTGAGAGTCTGTTTGGATCCATTCACAGACTTGAGTGGCGAAGAGAAGATAACAGCAAAATAATAAAATGTTTCCTTGAGCTTAACGCACATTTTAAAGTGTGATCCATCAGTGAAGAATAAATAAATAAAAAGTATATAAAACCATTCCATTTCTCCATTATGAGTAGGAAGTGATAGAGGGGGGGAAAAAACAAAAGAAAACCTATTTATGTGTGCATTCTACAGAAAGACAGATCTGCTGAAATGTCGGATAAATGTGCATGTTTCTTTCTCTCTCTCTCTCCTTTTTTGTTTTTTATATTTTTGCTTCTCTCAACATAAGGCTGTGGGTCTCAAACTTGATACTGAGCTTATAATATAAAGTTAAAAAGAAAAAAAAAAAAAAAACAGATGTATTCCAGTATAAGTGTTAGAGACTATCGAATCTGTACTTGTGCATATATACTATATATACATAGAACTGCTATTTAATTTATGTCAATGGATTCAAAGTGTATGTGTACAATTCTTGTCTCTTTGAATGTGTGTACATAGTATTTAAAGGATGATGATGTACATTTTAGAGGGTGCGTCTGCAAAGTAGATGCCAAGGATGGATTGAATGGACTCACCCTGAAAGTCCCTGTACTGTATAATACTTTGTCACTGTGATTGGGTATTGTTAAGTCACAAACAGAATTCCCTCAATTTGTGATGGGTACTTCCCATCTCATAAGAAAGACCCGAATTGAGAGAGTGGTTTTCAAACTGTAGAAGTGAAAGGATGAATTCAACCCAAATGTGCAATGGATATTTCTAAAAATTTTACTAAAGCCTCGTATTGCAAAACTTTCTTATTGAAACTATACAAATTTCTGCAAGCATTTTCTTTTTTTACTCATAAAGAAATGGCGACCTCTATTCTAAATAATGGATCCTTCTTACTGGAAATGACTTGCTAAAATAGGTAGGGTTTCTAAAGTCATACTTATGAATCCAAAATAGGAAGATCGACTCATACTCGCGTACCTTTGTGATGAACTGTCACAATGTTATTGAAGTATAGTTTTCTGTATTGAAAACGGATAAGAACATCATGAATTGAGGGCTGATCTGTGTCGTGTTTTTTTCCACTAGCAATAATGAGTCGGGACTTTCCTCCAAAATTGTGTGCCAAAAGCTTTCGTTGACGGCTGGCAATCACTCCCTTGTTGTGTTATATCCAATGTGATAGACGTATCCTAAATTGGGGCTGATCGTAACTCCTCGTGTGATAGAAGATATTTCCTTTTTTCCATTTTGCTTGCATCTCTTCTCCTTTTGGGGCACATGTGTTGTGTAAGTTTGAGACCCTTCGTCTTTTTCCGTAATCAAAATAAGGTGTTTGTTCCACAGGGGATAATAATGCTCAAGTGTTCAAAATTTTTTCCAAGTCCTGTAGTATTTTTCATATATGTATACATACCATGGTCTTGAACCACATTGTCTATTTTATTACGATGATACAAACAGAAATTGTGACGATCGAGAGAGCCCATCGAGTGGACAGTTGCAATGGAATGAATGCCAGAGCTTTCTTTAGATCTAAACCCTGAGGTTTATTTTGTACCTGCACGGTGTCCACTCGACTCTCTCTCGGTCAGTGTGTTCATTGCTCCATATAATCTCAGTTATGTATGTGTGCACCATTTTTCATTCTGTCCAAAGAAGTTTAGTTTCTTTATACTTAGGGAAATCATATC
The DNA here is from genome assembly GCA_038373885.1 of Cheiracanthium punctorium. NCBI lineage: Eukaryota > Metazoa > Arthropoda > Arachnida > Araneae > Cheiracanthiidae > Cheiracanthium > Cheiracanthium punctorium. Next base: position 53,398 of record JAWZYV010017067.1, on the reverse strand, counting down.
ATGTTTGGCATATACTATACTTGTAGTAGTATTAATTTTGTGTGTTATTATTATTTTTGAAATGTATCTAGTGCAATTACTTTATATATATATATATATATTTATATCCATAGTATAATGATGACTGCTCACTGAAGATATTTAACAGTGTTGTGCCAAACCCTATTCCCCCCCCCCCTCCTCCACTTCTCTTATGCAAAAACAGTTCTTTGTATTGAAAGGGAAGAACCTCCGCCATTTTGTAGACCCTCATCATTCCCGTGCTCTTTACTTAACGTGTTGTGCAAAGAAGGCCAGGTCAGTGATTGTTTTCCCTCCATTTGCGAGATTGAAAAAGAAAAAAAAAATAACTGCCAGCCTCAGAAAATTTGCAAAACTTGCTATCTCGCCCCCTCACAAAAAGAAAAATGGTTTCCTGTACTAGAGTGTCGATATTACTTGAGTGAGTGTTACAACTCTTTAAAGTAAAATGATGAGACTGTTTTAAAAAAATATTGGCTGTTTTAATCTATTCAGTGTTACTCTTGTTTTTGGTTATGACATCATTCTAACGTGAACTGCATCCCATGTTGCCTCGCGTGTTCTGGACAGCTATCAAAATCGCAATGAATTGAATTCTTAAGTGCAGAAGGGGTTAATATGTATGGATTACTTTGAATGTGCTCTGGGCAATCCATCCTTTTTCCATTGCAATCGAAACTGTTGTAAAATTGGAAGAGTGGTCTTATTTTTGGGATTGGGTTAGGTTGGACAGAACACATTCAAAAATAACTCCTATACATATACTTTTTTAAAATACGAATCAATAGAAAAGTGACCTGAACTCCTTGTATCGGGGGGGAAACAGGATGGAGCTTCGGATGACGATGTTGCCGATTCAAATGCTTATCAGTGCCTTCAAGATTTTAATTTTGAAGGGAATAACAATTGCGCCTGGTCATAATTGCGGCCTGCCCATTGCTTTCCCCCCCCCTCTTTTTACAGATTTCAAAGAAATGTTTGTTTTTGTGATAAAGGGTCATTTAAGAAGGGACAGCTTTAGTACCATCCCTTTTGGGTGCTATTATGGCTCGACGACAATTTAATGTCACTCTTTATTTTAACGTACTACTGTATTTTTCTTTTGTTTTTCAGATTGAGATGTATAAGTCTGTGTTATATATTTGCAGATTTTGATTGGCTATCCTTTCGGTTAATTTTGACTTCATGAGGGTAGGGCCTCTGAGCTCCACAGTCTCCCCTGTTTTTTTCTATAATTTAAAAACAATGATGCTAACAGCCATTTTCTAATGCAATTGTTAAATGCCAAAAGTAAACCTAGATGACACAGCACTGAATACAATAATATTAAGAAAAGATTTTTAAAAAATTATATAACTTCACGTCTAAACTAAAGGTATGCAATGGCTAGTCATTGCTGTATCATGTCGTTCTCCATGCCAAAAAATGTCGCCCAGAAAGGGATGATTATCAAAGTTGTACCTTTAAGCAAAAGAAAGAAATAGGTTCTGTAAGTTCAAATCTGTCTGCTATTTGCATTTTCATTCCCCCTTGCCTAGTCAACATTAAAAATGATCAACACCCAGTTTTATTTTTTTGTAGAAAAAAGAACTTAAATGAATGAATGATTTTTTTTTTTTTTTAATGTGTGCGTGTGTGTGCTTTTGGTTTGTGTACTTGAGGACTGACCTATATGTGAGCCATGAAATAAATCACTTTTAAAAGCGAAGCCCTCCAACTCTCCAATGTCAAAAAGAAAGGGGTTAAACAAAAAACAGATCATTGTGGGTTCAAAAATAAATTATTTCAAAATGTGCCTTTTCTCTCTCTCCAATGAATAAACTTCGATGAAAAGGAAATCTCAAACCATCAACACAACGAACCTTCTGCGAGGTCAAAAAGGTGGCTGACGACATTATTTTTTTTTTAATGTGCGGAGGGTGACATCGTTCTACATCCATCACCGTCAGTGGCTTAGAATGTCAGAGGTACATAACCCTTTAACATGCGTGGGTCGTGCCGTAAAACTGCCCCATTCCAGTCCTTTCATTGCGAGTCGCAAAAAGTATAAGGATTCGTAAAATTTCCTGTCTCCATTTCAGAAATACCAACCGTAGTTCCACAAAGTAATGTTGGTTTGTGACATAACTCTCAGTGCAGTGACCTACGCTAAAGAGCTTCATGCCTGCCAACTCGAATAGATTTTCCAGGAACTCCTCAATATGGGTCATTTCTCCTGATCTGTCCATTTCCATCGACTCTCTCCAGATTCTTTTATGAATTTTGAAAAAGAAAATCCCTAGTTTTACTAATCTTCCATTGACTAGGAATACAGTAGAAAGTAGGCAATCACGAGCAAAGTGTTTACGATCCGAAATTCTAGATTTCTTTGAGCAAACGTGAAAATGATGCTCCAGCATTCCAATTTCATCTTTTCCGATTCTTGCGGATGATTTTTTCTTGAGCCACCCTTTATTGAAATCTCCAGTGCTGTAGGATTAAAAATGAAACATTATTTTATATATTTTTTTAATGTTTTGCCGATTTATGAAATGTATAATTATTAATATTATATCGGATACCAGCAAGCTTAGTTTTAAGTTTTTTTGTTTCAAAATGCGAGTGCACCCTGCAAATCGACTGGATTTTTTCTCCGAAGAATATTGGCAGGTATATAACGGGTGTCTGGGCTGTACAAGTCATCTCATTATGCATTGTAACAAATTTCTCTCTGTACCTCTTCTTTTGGTTTTGCGAGTTGTGTCCCGATCCTTTCTCGATGCTAGCCAAGGTCATTGTTTCATTTATTTGGGAGGACATTGTATTTTGACAAACTCGACGTTGGATGGGTGATGTACCCAATAAAACAGATTTGTAACTGAATTGGGGCTTCCAGCACATATTTTTCTTCTGGCTAAATTCAAATCCAGCCAAATAAGTGTTCTCAAAATGAATAGAGCCGATATATTTAATAAATAATTTTGCAGTGTTCAAAAAAAAAAAAAACAAAAAATGCCTTAAATATGGAGTGTTCCTCGACTTTGTAGGGTAGTGCAATATTTTCAGGACCTATTTTGTGTCCGTAGGGGATGACAACCGCTGCATTGGTCCATCTAATCAACATATCGTGATGTTTGAAATATCAAAATGCATTGAATGGGATCCGTTTTTAACTTAAAGTAGAGATACTCTTATTCAGTGATCAAAGCCAAGCTCTCTGACTTCCAGATTTTGTGAATGACTGATCTAAACTCCAGATGTAGAACGATTTCACCCCAAAACACAAAGTGTCACGCGTCGTGGCAAAAGTTTAATGTCCGAAAAACATCTCTCTCTCCTCCCTTCATGCGCAGTTCTATCTTTTGGGAAAGCGAAAAATGAAAAAAATTTTGGTACTTTCATCCTTAGAAATCTTTTTTCCGAACACACAATGGAGTTGGATGTCTGTTCTGTAAAGCGCATATACAGGCTTCTTGTGGGTCTTGCAGTCAGGGGGGTGCGATATCTATATAGATCCTCCCACTGCAAAACTTTAGCATTATTGATCAAAAAGTTGCAGGGTTTTTTTTTCTTTTCATGGATAGGAATCTTGTTTAATGATGCAGAATCGCTCCCCATCCCCAGAAATAAAATTTCTGGCTACATCCTTGCCTTCAGTTTTGTAGAAAACTCTTTAAAAATAATCATTTTCTCTTCTATTACCTCTTTCTCCTTGATAGTAGGCATAAAATAATCAAAAAGTTACTTAGGTTTTCTTTTAGATTTTATTTTTTAAAAGTAGTTATCAGTTTTGGTATTTTGATAATGATTCCATTTTTCAGGGGTGGAACCATGGACCAGCCCTAATAAATATTGAAACGTCCTTGAAATTGTGTTCTATTTCTGCGTGCCTTTCTTTTTGTGTAAAAATAACATTGACACTGGATGAAAACTGTTTGAAAAGGATCTCGGTATTGAATGGTGTGGTGCCATTTTTGGACGCACTGGCAGCCTTATAAGAAAGCATTGGCACCCTACGAAAAACATTTTTATCGAAAATCAAACCCTTTCGGATCCCTACCTGGAAAATGAATTCTACAATTTTTGTCCTCGGAACAACAAATATTTCAATAATCTAGGTTCCCAATTTATCATTGGGTTTACTTTTCTTCCCCTAAATGAAAAGCCTCTCCCTATATTCGTATTTTCCAACTCTCCTCCTGAACGTAATGGAGACTTTTTGCAGTTCTTGACTGAGCTCTTACCTATTCTGTATGGGGGAAGTCATGCAGTGTCACTAGTTACCCGAAACAAGCCTAAAGATACTAGCAGCAAAAAGGAAGTCAACCTATTGATGAGTGTCAGTTGCATATGTACACTACTACTGGCCAAAAGTATTGCAAGTTTGAGACATCTAACCATCTTTTCAAGAATAAGCCCAGATAAAAATGGACAGGAAATGGGCCAGATTTAAATATTTTTGAGAATGTATATAGTATCATTGAAAAGAATCCATCTGAAAATCCCCAAAAATCAAGATGAGAGGAACCCATTATTTAAGTTGGCACCCTGAAACACCACAAAAAAAAAAAAAAAAAAGTGTTGTAAAACATTGAGGATTCCCTATCTAAAAGAGTGGCTGTTGGGATCCTAGTCAAGGCTGCCCTGCAACATAGCAAATGACATTTATTGATGATCCCCTTTTTGCAGAAGAATTGGTACTCTAGTAAAAATGTTGAAATGTATGTTCAAATGATAACTTATAGGGTGCAAGCCTTTTAGATTGTAATAAGTGTCAATAGGTAGTATGAGCCGATTTCAAAACAAATTTTGCATGGCATTCATCCAACTCCCCGCACAACCTGCAAGATTTTCAGGATTTTGAATGTAAGTTTTGAAAATTTTATTTTGCCTCCCACTGAATTTAAGAAAATTACAAATTTTTGCTCAAAACCTGGAAAAGGATTGAAAATCTGCATTTGTAAGTAAGTTTCCATGACTCGTTTGTGTTGCATTGCTTGTGGTTCATCATTGTTGGGGGGGGGGTGCATAGCTGTAGTGTGTTCACATGGAAGGGGGTCCAGCTTTTGGGAGGGGATATCCATTTTTAATATAAAATTTTAGAGATCGTGAATTTTACCGTAGATATTTTGTAAAAAAAAGAACTTCAGTAGTACAAAAGAACTTTAAATATTCTCAAAGTGTCCTTGTCACTCATTTAATTGTGGAATTTATAAAATTAATATAATATTTTAATGGATGTAAAATTCCCGAGATTTTCATAAAATTAATTTTTTTTAAGAAACTGTATACTGTTTTGAGTGAAGGATGTGGGAGGTGTATACTTGACTATAATGATCGTTTGTGCATAGACTAAGGTGGTTTCTTGGACCCCCCCCTCCCCTCCACTTATGTATGTCTGTGGGGTTCAATATGTACATTGTCCACTTTGAAAGAGAGCGAGAGAGATGCTTTCCATTTGCACACCTTATTCCTCTGTGATAAGATTCCATTGAGAGTGCCACCACAACCACAGATTGTCTGACCAAATACGCTCGTAACTGTGGTATATATATATATATATGTGTGTGTGTGTGTGTGTGTTTTTAGAAAAGCCAGTATTTTGAATAGCTTGAAAAAATACACAATTGTCCCAAATCCTCACAGTGTCGCCAATTTTGAGCGAAGTTTCTTGCTGTGTGCAGCTGAATGTGTTCGATCTTCATTTTCTGTCAAGACGGGCTGTTACACTCCAAGATTCTTAAAGGGTTGGCAACACTGATTGTGTTAACATGTTTGTTTTTCCCCTCCACCCATTTATTTCAATCTCTTCCCCCTCCCGCCATTTTGTTCTTTTGCTCAGGGTCTTCTAATCTTAATGATGTGATCTAAGAATATTACGTTGAACATTATTATTAGATGAAATTGTTCCTTTTGAGAATTTAAGAAAAAAAAAAAAAAATTAAAGTAAAAAAAAAAAAAAAAAAAAAATGGATGTCAATGTAGAGTTTTAGATCTATATATAGAAAGTGTATTTGTTGTGTACAGGAAAGAAAGAAAGGAAAAAAAAAAAAAAAAAGTGACCTGCTTTTTTATATGCAAGGAATAGAGATAAGCAGCACCCCCTCTTCAATTTGGGATGCCCGTGGTGATTGAATTTTTAAAAATAAATACGCACTGCCACTTTAATTAAGGAAAAAAGATAAAACTAACTTCCATATTTGCTTCTTGTGATTGTTAATGCCTGTGTGTATTGTCCGGTGGCCTCAAGTAAAAGAAAAAAATTCACTATCACACATTCATCCAATTTGCAAAGGGGTGTTTGTCATCCAAAAAAAAAATCCTCCCCTATTAATAACTCCTTTTGTAATGATAGTCAATTAAGTTTTCAGCTGTGTATATGTGTACTGTGAGGTCTGTCCACCGTAGCACGCGTGCGTCGTTCCATGGAAAAAACTGTCCAAAGCGCAGATCTGAGACTTCTTCTTCTTGGCTGTTCATCGACTCAAAATGTGTTCATTCAGCACCCAAATCTGTTCACGCGAAAGTCACAAAGTGCCAAGTCAGGTGTATTTATTTCAGAGACGATGTTGAGTCAGTTGTCAAAAACAAAAGTGTGAAGAAATCAGTATTCAAAACTGAACACGTCGGAGAGCCATGCACGTGCCTCTTCTACCCATCAGCTTCTTTGTACATAACAAACAGTTGTGTTGTTCAGTGGACAGACCCTACCCATTGTCGAAGGCTGGCCTTGTAATTTTTGCTCATATATATATATATATTATTGTACAAGACAAGTGATTTTTTAAATGTTACCACCTGTGCAAAAAGAAAAAATATTGTTCCTTTAAGAAAAAAAAAAAACAAACTGAATAAATGATTTAAAAAAAAGTATATATATAATAGTATATATATATATGTATACATATATATATATATTCCTGCTTTGACCAAAACCGTTGTTGCCACACATGTTTCTAAGTGTATTATCTGATTTTGTTTTTGATTCATGATGTATCTGTGTATATATTCTCTAAACCAATGGAGCACAGCAGTCAATTAAGAAAAGTGTCAAAATAGGATTCCTGATATCGTCCCTGTGATTTTGTGCACTTAGCAACCACCAGGGTACAAAAGAAGAATGCGGTATTCTCAGGTTATTTGCATCTGTGTGAGGAAAAAAAAAAAACCAAAATGTTGAACGGGAGGAGGAGAACAAGAGACGCACCCTTCGACTGCGGTTACAATACTCTCTCGAGTCGTCCACTCACAGCCACGGATTCCATCTGAAAATAACAACAGCGCTGGAGATGCCATAAACGAAACATCCGTGGATTCCAGGCTTCTGAAATTAAAAAAGTAATCTAATGAAAATGGAGTCATTCTCTGTTTTTCCTGTATTTTGAATGAAAGGAGCCCTATTCGGGGTTTCCGCAGAACCCCTCGAAAAGGATCCCCATGTCTCTTCTTCCCCCTCCAAAGCAGCCTCTTCTCTTGCTTCAGAGTTCATTGATTTATATTTTCAAGAACTGGATTCCATGATAATGATACAGTATAGAACCTGTTATCCAGAATGATTTGGACCGATGACATCGACTGATTGGATGGGTAACATAAATGTTACTCTCTATTTTTGATTAGAATTAAGCATTAATTGTTAATATACTAGAAAAAAAAAAAAAAAAAAACATTGAGAGAGGAAGCAGTACTTATATGACAACTTTTTGTAAGCTTAGTCATGCACTAAAGAAATAAATAAAATACCGTACCAGATTACTTACATTATAAATTCTAGCAGTAGTCTCAAAACAAAAACATAAGAAATCAACTCATTTTTTGCTTTTCTTTTGGTAAAATATAAGAATTTAATCGATCAAAATTTAATAAGAGATAAGAATTGAATCGATCGAAAAATGATTCTCGATAACTGGTTTTCCGGATAAGAGGTTCCATACTGTAATATCATTTCAAAATACAGAAGGGTGGATCCTTTTTACGGAGGATGAATGTTGAGAGAAATATTGAAAATGACAATTTAAAAAGTTTTCTAATGATTGACGGAATGCTATTATTAGTTTGATATTTTGACAATGATTCTCCAGCGTAGTAAGGCCTAGAATTAAAACGGGCTCCCCGATGAACAGTGTGTACCCTGTGAGTGTGACTTGCATTCTTAAATCCTCGCATTGAAGCAAGGGTGATCTGCTCTCCCACAGAATGGAGGACATGCCACCTCCATTCTGTGGGTGTTCAGATTCGTGAAAGGGAACCCATTTCATGACATTGGGAGCTGTTATGAAACAACCCAGCGATAATGCCTAGATGGAAAGTCGTTTTTCAACGTTCACTCTCCTATCATGAGTCTGTTGCAGGAATTCCTCTCTTGTTCTGCTCCTCCTCCTCCAACATTTTGTTTAAAAAAGTAAACTAAAAAATGAAATACTTATGTGATGTTAGCTGACTTTTTGTACTGTACTGGGGGTAACTTTCAGCATTAAAGGTTTGTGTAATCTGTAAAAAAAAATGTGTTTGTCTCTTTCTTGCGCTTTCACAAAATAGACCGAGAATCGTCCAGTATACTCCCCCTCATTGCATTCACTTGTTAGAAATACAGCTAGTCAGGGTGTCTACCGGTCATGAAAATCATGAAAGTTACGAAAAAGTCATGATTTCAGAAAATGGTCATGAAAAAGTCACGAATTTTGACTTTCAGTCATGAATTTTTCTGTTTAAAAAAAAAAAAAAAAAAAAATCCCTTTTCCAGGCCATTTGATATGATATCAAATGGACGCTTGAAACGGTCTTGACATCACCAGAAATTTGTAAGTCTTTGTCATAACTGTAAGCAGGACGATTGTGAACGAAACAGAACTTGTCGTAGTTTGTTTTTGGGTGCATTCAGACTGCCACCTTTGAGTAACTGGAGAAAAACCCAATTCCTTCACGATGCCAGATTTCACCTTTCTGAGGAGATAAACAAAGCGTTCACGCTGCCAAGCTGAGTAGCATTACTATATGTATTTGTTAATTATACGAAATTCTACATTACAATGACATATGCAACAATAATTTTTAACAGTTAATTAAGGTCATGAAATTCAGTTTATGAAATGTGGTAGACACCCTGATCAGGCTGGGTGCCCGCATGTCTGTGTGCCTGCTCACAAGCTATTCAATTATGTTTCAGAGAGAGAAAAATAAATACTGGACGGGCAGAGTTAGGCCTTTTTTGGTGTGTGTGTGGATAGGAAATAAAAAAAAAAGGTACAAATAAACAAAAAATTTTGCATCCTATAAAGCTTTTGCCCTGATTATACATTAGGGTAGCGTGAAAAACAATTCTCTTAATTAAAAGTAGTAAAAATTACTTCCATTAAAATATTAAAAAGTTAAAACATACACATCTAAAATCCCTCGGTAGCAGCTTTCAGTGGCGGCTACCACCTTCCTCAGCCTTTGCTGTTTTCTGTCTGCTCTGATCTCTTCCCCAATGCCTCTAACAGCAATAAAAATAAACAATGAAGCTGCCAAGAAAAATATCAAAATTCCTATGAAACAAAATCGAACTTTCTTCAAACGAATTCGCAGTGATAAAGACCCAATGGATACTAATGAAACAGCCGGAATCTATAAAATAAATTTTACATTTAATAATTGGACTAAAAGGAAAATTAAAGACAGAAAAAAGGAACACTTTAACAAAATTAAATTCCATAAACCCAGCACCGCTCTCTCTAAAATAGCCCAAGAACAACCTATGCAATAGTTACGATTGGGATAGTACGAGAGTTGCCTTTTAAGTTTCTACAAAAAGTAGGAAGAAAAATATTTTTGGGGGAATAAACTGTTTTATTGTTTTTCAAAATATTCGCCTATTAGATTTATACACTTTTCCACCCGTGCAAACCAATTCCTGAAACAGCTTTTCCACTCTGAAGTTCATATCTCAAAACATGATTTTGGAAGGTATAAACAGCTTCTTGAAGTGCTGAAAATCAATGCCCACGTTTTTTTTTTTGTTTGACATAAGGGAACAAGGAAAAGTCGTTAGGCGACAAATCAGGAGAACATAGGCAATGAGGCATTAATATTTTTATCCTTCAAATAATCAATTGTTACACGTGCTGTGTGAAAACTGGCATTGTCATGATGAAGAATGATGCGTCGATTTTTGTTGTTCTTCCCCGATTTCATTGATGACTTTCGGCAAACAAATCTCTGTTTATTTCGCATTAACAGTTTTTCGATCCTCTAAAGGAATAGTATGGATATTTTTGTAAAGCCGAAGAAACAAGAAAGCATTTTCTTGGAAGTGCTTGGTGAACAAACAACTTTAGTAGGATTTGGTTCATCTGGAAACACCCAAACAAAGGATTGTTGTTTAGTTTCCAGCTCATACGAATATATCCAAGTTTCATCACCTGTAACGATGTTATACACGGATTTTGCATTTCTCAATTTGTATTTTTATAGCATTTCCTTACGTCAATTTGCACGAGCCTCTTTTTGAGCTTCTGTCAAATTGTGCGGAATCCATCTAGAACAAATCTTTTTAATAGCTAAATGTTCATGCAAAATTGAATGTATTGCAGTCCATGATATGCCAAGGGATGCTTCTATCTCAAGATATGACATGCCAATCATCTTGTGCATAGCATCGATATTGTCTGGAATCTACTGATTTTGGTCGTCTTTCACGAGATTCATCACTGACGGATGCACAACCACGACAAAATTCTGCAAACCAATTGTAACAGTCTTTTCTGATGGTGCTTCATTACCAAAAATTTCACGAAGTGATACTAAGCATTCTTATCGATTGAGACCTTTCTTAAAATCATAAAAAAAAATCGTCCAACGGTCACAAGTTATTTCCATTTTTTTCACTCACTGGCTTCTTTAGAACACTCATGTAAACAAAATACACAGGCAATTTTTTATAATGCCACTGATTCAAAGATAAAAAAATCTGATGTGTCCAACACATGACTTCCTTGCACGTCCATTAGATCAAAAATATTTTCGACGCACTTCCTCTAAATGTATTTCTTTGAAAGAGATAAAATATCAATAATAGTAAGGTTTAGCGATTTCCAGCCAAATATTTTGATATCGCCAAGCTGAGTTCAATTTGAAAGATTTCCTTCTGACACTTTATTTGGCGATATTTCACCAAAAGCCGAATAACTTGAGATAGTCTGCGAGATTTTGGGGATAGCCAAAGTAGTCATTGACCACAGACTTTCATTAATTGAATGCATCCATACACCTCAATTTATTAGAAGTCATTTGGCTCACCCTGTAAATAAATTCTCAGTCGATTGCTGTCAAAAAAGATATTGAAAACAGTTAGATATTACAATAGTTCTAAATACAAAAGTTAAAAAATCTACGGGTTAGTTTTAGAGTTATACAAAATACGAAATAATTTTTGGCGCCAAATTTGGCGATATTTCGGCGAAACTCGTCAATGTCGACGACATTTGGCGAGATTTTAAGCATGAACCAAACAATGACAGATTATTGCCAAATTTGGCGATATTTCGCCAAAACTCGCCAAGAACGATGACAAATGGCGATACTTTAGGCATGGACCAAATGACTGACTATCGCCAAATTTGGCGATATCTCGCCAAGGTCGAGCAGAGCCGCTCCTTACGGTTGTGCAGGTTGTGCGTCGCACAAGGGCGCCTCGTTGCTAGGGGAGCCAAATGGAGGCAAGGCTGGCAAGAAATTTTGTATATGAAGCTAATATTGTAAGGTGCGATTTTAGTGATTCAAATTTCATATTATATCACCAAAAGTGGGACTTTAAGTCCTAAAAACAATAATTTTTAGCAGGGCGTAGCTAGGGGTTTGGCATGACTCGGGCGGCCCGACTCGGTAAGCGAGGCAAGCGTAGTATCGGGGCGCCATATTCGAAGGGATGCCATTTCGAACTCAAAAACGGGAGAACTTGATCAAGAGCATAAAAGGGGGAGCCTTTTTTACTTTTGCAGGGTGTCGACACGTACCCTAGGGCCACGTCTGGCGGGATTGGTCCCCATCTGGGGCGTAGGCAGATAATTGAACACAAGATCAGCTGGATCACAAAAAGTGTCGGTAGAGTTTCACTGTTTCATATTTTCTTTTTTTCAAACTAGCACATCTGCAAGACGCAACAAGCAAGAAGAATAGGTAGGATTTTGTTAAACACAATAATTATGAGGGAATAGAAATTTATTAATAAAGTTGTTCAAGAAGTAATGGAAAGGGGCACAATTCGGAATGTTCTGCCAGGGGTGCAAAACCACCTATCTACTCTCCTGGTTTTTATCCCTGAAAAAGATTGTTTTCTATATAGACCAGTGTCGCAACCGGAGATTGATACAGACAAACTTCAAATTTGCGGCCTCTTCTTATAATTTTCGTGCTCTTGGAGTCCGGGGCATGTGCCCCGTTTGCCATACTTGGATTTGAATACCATCCTTCTTAGAAAATATTCTGCCGAATCCCATGGGCTCATGAGTTATTTTATTTTAATGAAATAAAATAATGTGGTACTGAGAATTTATTTGATGTTACCAGTATCTGTAGCCTCCGGGGAAAGAACTTTTTCGAAATTATATATATAAAAATAAATAAAAAAATTTAGTCTCAACTATGGGTGAAGAACTACTTACAGACTTATTAATGATTTTCACTGAAAACGAAATTTTGGATACATTAGATATAAAAAACTTAATTGAGAATTTTGTTGCAATGAAAGCATGAAAAGTAAATATTTAGTTTTAACTGTTTTTTTATGATATACTAGCTGAAGTACCCGTTCTTCGCACGGGAATGAATGGGCTTTTACATATTGCGATTTGTTGCGATTACTATTCATTGCAATAAAGAGATATAGCAAAATGGATATCGCGTTAAATTGTGTCCAATAATCATGCATACCGAATTTCAAGGCAATCGTTTGTACGCTGCAGGCCATGCGGCGTAGCGCAATTAGTGGCGAGTTTTAGCAAAACGGATACGGGGAAAATATTCTTCACATTCAGAAATCGCTGAATACGAATTTTCACTGGACAGTCCTGAAGTTCATGTATTGACGCGACATCGAGTGGCAAGTTATAGGAAAATGTATAGCGCCAAACTCTTCCTCGTGTTCAAATATCTATGTATACCTATTTTCATAGCGATCAGTTGCACAGTCAAGAAGTGATACACTGCAGCGCCATCTAGTGAATAATTAAAGTAATGATTTGCTACAGCGCCGTCAAGTGGCGAGTTATAGCAAAATGGATAACGCCAAAATATTCTCATTGTTCAAATAGCTATGTATACTGATTTTTATAGCGACCGTTTGAATGGTCAAGAATTTGGCCTGCTGCAGCGTCATCTAGTGGCGAGTTAAATTAATAATGCATTGCAGTGTCATCTAGTGGTGAGTAACATAAAAAGGAACGCAGTTAGAATATATTCTTCGTGCTCAAATGTGTAAGTATAAAAAGTTTTATGCCGATCGGTTGAACTGTATAGAAGTTGATGCGTCGCGGCGCCATTTAGTTGCAAGTTACAGCAAAATGGATAGTGAAAAATATTCTCCGTGTTCTAATATTCCCGTGTACCAAATTTCATCGAAATCGGTTTGAAGATATTCGCATAGCAAACGGCTAAATGGAATAGAATTCGACGTTGTGCTGCGGCACCAAGTGGCAAGTTAGAGGAAAACAGATAGCATAAAAACCTTCTCCATCATAAAAGACTTAGGTGAACCAAATTTCATGGTGCAACGGTGCTCAACGGTTCTGGAGTTTTTCAACCTTATACACATGTACCAACATTCATTTTTATCTATAACCAGTGTCATTATATATACCAGTCTCAAATAAAATCCAGTTTTAAATCTAAGCCTCGCCAAAGTGCCAACATACGCCATTTTACAAGAGTTTTTTTCAGGGAATCATTCGAAGCATTGACTTAGCAGCAATCAATATGGGAAATGGTTCGAGCACCAAAAAGTAAAGCACGCATTTATTTGAAAAGTGGAATCCCTTAATACAGCCGAATTTTTTTAAATTATCAACTATAACGTGTTTTATTCATCGTTACTACGATGTTCTAAATGAGAAGATTTCAATTTTCTGAAATTTGGCGAAATTCCCCCAACTTAACTACTCAATTGGCGAGAATTCTGAAGATAGATCGCTTGAAATCCCTTAATAACTGCATTATTTCTTCACGGATCATTAAAATTTAACGCTGTATTTTAATAAAACCTTTGCACTTGTTTTCAAAAATCTATTTCCTTAAGCTCTCAATAAATTGCGCCAAGCCGAAAACTATGCAAACCGCTAGAACTCACTTTCTCAAAATCGGCATTTGAGCCATTTTATTTTTTCCGCAAACTAAAAAATTTTACATATTAGACTCGGAAATCTTCAATTCTTATTGTTTTGCGTATAAAACATTTCATGCCTGCTCTGTTTTCCCATGCACACGATATTATAATTAAAAAAAATAACCTTACGAATATAACAAAAAACAATCATTATTATTCTTTTATTTTTACTTAAGAATTTAAAACATTTTATTCGGCAAAATCGCCACACATGGCAACCACGATCCTTATTTCACACTTTTTTCACTACAGGGGTTACAATTACGGGAAGCTTTTTGCGTGGAGAGCATAAAAAATCTCTTAAATTCCGTGAACGGATGGACTTTCAAAGTTTTAAAGTGGACTATGATTTATTCTATATTATTTTACATATCTGTGCAAAATTTCAGGCTGATAGGTCCATTTTTGTGGATTTGTATACAAATCAAATCCAGAAACAAACATAATTTCATTTTTATTTATAAGATTAGTGAAAATTTTATTTAATTTTAATGTACTTCTTATTTGAATACTTGAAAATTTTAATGTAATAGTAAACATGTCAATGTTATGAATATTTGTTTTTGTTTTCTATTTATTGATAGTATAAACAAAAGTTATTTACGTTATAGACATATATATGGAAATGTTAGCTATATATTTATATGAAAATTTAAAACAAATCTTAATTTAAGGAGACGGGGGGGGGGGGGGGGGGGCAAAAAATAGTTTGCACAAAGGCGCAATCCACTCTAGGAGCGGCCCTGAGGTCGAGGACAGACGGCGAGATTTTGGGCATGTACCAAACAATGACTATCTACAGTAGTATTATATTGAAGATGTCCATAGACATTAAAGTACTGAAATTCTTTCCGGTGGTCCTGTAAATAAACTCTCCAGTAGATTGGAACCAAAAATCGAGATGCACAACTAGCTGTTACAACATTCTTATATATGAAATTTCATAATAGTTTTTGAGATTTGAGAGTTAAATATGCACACACGTACACCAAAAGTCGCCAAGCTTGGCGACTTTTGGCATAGTTCTTGAGGGGGGCACGTGACCGTGGTCGGACCATTACCTAACTTATGTGGTAGGACGGTATTGTGCTTGAAATGGATGAATGCCCCTAAAATTGCCATTGACCGTAATGTATTGGAAATCTTTTGAGTGTTCCTGTAGCAGAACTATAAATGATAAAGACACTTTCTTTAATGGAGAAATTCATTTTCTAACTCTTTACAGCATACATCACTTCTGAGTCGTTTGAAATAGCCCAATACCTCTAAAAAACGCTTTGATGAATTTCGGCCCATAGAGCGTAATGTATTTCGAATCTTTTGGGCGGTTCTGTAGATAAACTATCCAGTCGAATGGAACCAAAAGGGGAGGTGCACAACTAGATGTTACAACTATCCAAAATATGAAGTTTCGACATTCTACGCCTAATAGCTTTTGAGTTAGGCGAGTTTAATGAATTTCGGCCCATAGAGCGTAATGTATTTCGAATCTTTTGGGCGGTCCTGTACATAAACTATCCATTCGATTGCCACCAAAAGGGGAGGTGCACAACTAGATCATAGAACAATCCTAAATATCAAATCTCAACATTCTACGACCAATAGTTTTTGAGATATGCGAGTTACATACATACGTACGTACGTACGTACAGACGGCATGGAAAAACTGGCCACAGTAGACTCGCCGCTGGTCAAAATGAGTTGCAGACGCGTTAATATGATCGTGCATGCTAGCCTACGATGAGATGCATCGAAAAATTTTTTTAAATTAAATTTAGAGGTAGTCAAAATCGTTTTTTTTGTCGAAATTTGGCCCCCAAAATTTTTCGGGATCACATTACTTCCTTATACTACGTACAAGGAAGTAAAAATTGTGAATTTTACAAATATCCTGAAGACAAGTTCCAGCAGTGCCTCTTACTGGTCGTTAGTAAAAACATAAAAGGCAGCCTACGTGAAATGAGACCTCAAAATTTGGCTTAAGCTTCACTAAATGCCTCTAAATTGGGCATATTTCACTAAAAATGGTATGCAAACATGTCAATGTGGTAGATACCAGACGTACCTTCTTATGTGAAAAGTAGTTTTATTTCACTCAAAAGTCAGATTCTTTTTCAAAATGTGTCATCCACTTCCTAATCATTGCTCTGGAAATTCATCTTTGGTATCCAAAACTTTCTAATGGTTGTTCCATTTTTTTTTTTTTTTTCTTGTTGTTCTTCTGTCATTCAATTCATTTGAAACATGAAATAAAAGTGATTGCACTATTCTTGTGTTGGTTGGTATGGGCAGAGCTTCCAACGACAACTATTTGCTACTCTTTTCAGCAAAGACGGCTATTTAAAAAAAAAAAGGCCTAAAATCAACTATTTTTTGGAAAAAATGTAACTTTTTTTTATTAAGAGAACAATTTTATTAAGGACCTTTTAGATTGCGAGGTTTGAAAACAGTTGCGAGCAGCTGTTGCAGAAAAAAGGTATCCATTCGTTGGATTATTGATATGTTCCTTACGTATATCTGTGAATACTTGCTAACTTTTACACTTTCTGCATAATATCTGCCCACTGGCGACTAAAAGTCAACTATGGCGACTAGTTTCATGTAAAAACAGCTAAAAGGCAACTATTTTTCTTGGAGTATTGATGCAATTTCAGTTTTTGCTAAGAACATTGAAGCTTGTGTAAACATGCCATCACCCGTCCCCAGAAAAAAAAAAAGTTTTAACATAGCGTAGTATTGTTCACAGGACAATTTTAAAGAAAATCTGGCAAGAATGAACACATTGTCCTTTTGTAATTACAAAAATCTCAAAATTCAAAGACGTAATGCAGCCAACTCCCCAAATGACACAGTGGAACATTATTCATATCAGTGTTTATTAGTGATAATGTATGCTTTATGGAAATTAATACACTTGCTTGTAAGCTGCTTATTTTCTTTCCGCTAAATTTTGCACTTCAGCAAGAACTGTTGGTGGCTGGTGTAGTCTTTGAATTTGCCACCCTATTTTTTTCAAATTTTAGCATTCTGTCCAATTTGTTGCATCATTCTTTCTGTTTTGTCATTCTGCGATCCCTTATCTTTGAAAGCGTGCTGCCCAGGGCAGCCAGCCTCTGGGTAATGGGTAAGCTGCTGATCAAAGAAGAAAATTAAAATCAGGGTGGCCACTCTTGGAGAAAAAATTTAAGGACACAATGAGCATACATATTTTTGAGATTTTTTTTGTCATTATTTCTATTTTCTTATAAACCTAATTTAATCTCATGGTTTCATGAACACACATATATTGAATATTCCCCAAAAACACTTAATACTATTTCATAACTCCATCATCCATTGATAGCTGAAAGACATTTTTTAACGGCAAATCTTTCAAAGACTGCTTAATGCTTTCAAGCAACACTTCAGCATTTGCGTGCCCTAAAAACACTTGTTAAATAGTGTGACATCACTTTGCCTTTGTGGCAACATGCAGTTGCAATGCTTGCGCTGCTATTCTATTTCTCACTTCTCTCTAGATTTTCATCCGAGCTGTGGTATATTTCTGTGCCAGAGAATTTATGTACACCAAATAAAGCTTTTCTTTAAAATTTATGTGGTGTTTTATAATTACGAGCACCCCATAAAAATGGTGACCCGATCTTTTCTTCAAGTTGAACTTCTCCGTTTGAATATTCAGCCAACTCTTTAATTCGCCGTAATCTCTGCCGTGGTAAGATCTTTTTAAACTTCGTTTATCGTCTGGACGTAAAAATTGTTTTATTTTACTTTTGAGTGAACGGAGAACATATTTTTTAATTCAATACTACTGAACTTTATGCTTATTTACGTTACTTAATATGGCATTTTCTGGTACAGCAGTTGCAGCCTCTGAATTGGTGCACGTCGCCGTTAAACCTTCGGCCATTTTGGCAGAAAGATCCGGAAACATGGTTCCTTCAACTTGAAGCTCAATTCAGTTTAGGTTCTATCACAAATGATGAAACCAAGTTTTACACAGCAATTTCTGCGATTGATACTAGTGTATTACCATCTGTCCGCGATAAACTGCGTGTTGCCACACCTTCCTTCCAAAAGCTAAGATTTGGCTGTCCAGAAACATGGATCAAAATAAGCCATCGATTCCATCGCACAATCTGTAGGACAAGTGGCTTTGCATTACTTTCAATGCCCAAAATACTTCAGCCGTCATTGATTCTGCTTTTTGAAAACATGCTACCGACGAGGGCTGTTCTTGTAATACCAATGCGGAATCATTAAATGATGGTTTACTCGTGGATGATGAAGATTGTGATGACGGTACTTTGGATAGCAGTCCATCCAGGGTTAAGGTGTTCCTTTTATTTTCGGTAAGCGACATGTGCTTCTTACCTTGCATATGGCTCCTTAAGGCAGACTGTCCCATTGATGAAATGTTGATCATATCAAACATCTTGCCACGTGACTATCACCGATAACTTTTCCGATCCACGTGGCAAAATTTGGATCTTGTAACCAAAGATCGTTAAAATGGAATTTCACATAATAATCAATATTTTTAATAACTACAAATGAGTTAGATCAATAAAAATACATATTACAGCAAGGAAAGATATATGCACACACAACTGTGATTGCAGTGCGTTTGTACATAACAGCTCCATGCTACATGGTTTCATTATCGTACGGGCTGGGAATAACCGATAAAACAACAAAAATTCAGCAATTGGATAGTAAAATTTAAGGATATTCGAGACTTCCTTTCAAAATTTAGGGACATTCCAGACATCCATTCAAAATTTAAGCACATTCCAGGCCTTGAACTTTTTTTTTTTGTAAATTCAAGGACATTCCAGGTTTTCAAGGACGCGTGGCCACCCTGTAACACCGATAAGATTTTATTTTGTGTAGTTGTTACTATGAAAGACCAAAATTGGAGAATGTTGACTTTTACCGGTGAATGTCAACACACACCAAATGCGTCCGTGAAAGACTGAATATTTGCTTGTATTCTAGTACATTCAGCCTAACTACCACTGGTTTATGTCGACAAACACAGCTATGCTCTGGCGGATGTCGAAAAGTGAAGCCGAGGTCAGCAAAGACGTAGAAGGTAGGTGGAGTTTATTTCTCCATGAATCCCCATCGTTACAGAAGAAAAGTCCACTATGTATAAATACAAAGTTCTTTATTAGCATAACGTCAAACTAAAATCTTAATGCTTAACATTTATTTAAGTACATATCTATCGTTAGTAGGAAGTAAATATTATTTGAAACTGTTAATGAACTAATGCTTGCAAATTAAGAACTCAGTTAATCCTTGATTTAAAACCGATGTCAGAAATCTGACTACTACGTGGTACTTAAGCATCCCTGCCAGAGTGCAGTCTACCTTAATTCATCACCACGTTGTCTGTTTATGCATTAGGCAGATTGCTTTCTTTACCAGACAGCTGTATTTGTCCAGCCAGTAGTTCCATGTAATAGTTGAATGTCGGACTTTGGTTTCCTTAAAAAAAAAAAAATCGAGTGACTCCACTCGACTTTCCGAACACTTACGATTAAGATCATGACCAAGCATTTGAATCGATGAATCATTCAAACATACATACCAACTCGAAACTCTATCGAATGTACCTTTTAAACGCTTGCACACTTTCAAGAATTTCTCTCCATATGCCATAATATAAAAGAAATTTTTGTCGTAGCCCTGTAGGAGAACTATAAGTCTTATACACACCAAAATCAATACCGGTCTTGCGATGGTGGTTTATGGCATATATATCCAATTTGAGCTCAATCGAATGCTCCGTTGAGGAGCTATCGTGTTCACTCACATACACACAAACATACATACATCTCGTAAAAATAGCATAAATGAATTCCGAAGACCTCCAATTGTGTAAAAACACCAAAATCTCGAAGTCGAATTTTTTCATGATTACAATACTTTCCTTACAGGGTGCATGTTCGGTAAGTAAAACATAATTCATTATAGAGCACTGTTTCCCATGCAGTCGTCAAACTGTCTGACTTCGGTTTCATTTTTGACAACTACAAAATAGCGTGTCATTTCAGAAAACAGTAGAGGGTGCTGTGATTTCTCGTACTAGTGGAATGTCTGAGACTGGTTTCTGTCAGCGGCTATCTATAACCATTATAGATAGCCATTACTTGTGAAATTTCTGACAACTGCAGTGAATTATTTTTGGCATTGTAATCGTCAGAAATGTCACAAGAGAACCTAAATAACCACTGATAGAAACCAGTGTCAGACATTTGACTTTTACACAGGACATAAGGGTGCTGCTGTATTGTTCTGTTATGAATGGACACCTATACGTGGCCCAGAAAACTTTTATTTCTTTTTTATATAGGATTTACCAATCTACCTTAAAAATTCAGTCATGATTTTACTGAAAGTATTTTTGGTTTTTTCAAAGTCGGTCACTTCTATATAAGGTAAAGGAGGCTCCCCAAGTGCTTATTATAATTATGCCTGTGATAGTAGTATATTCTGATTTTCCGAGTCAAAGAAGTTCTGAAATGAGAAATGTTATGATCAAAATAGAATTTAAAATGAAATATGGGTAAAACTTTAAAAGCCTGAAAGCGGCCGAAATTCTGAGACCAGGAATGTCTGCATTTTCTTGAGAAAAGGGCTGAGAAAAGGTCCCTACTAGGTTATGCCACTGACTACCCCACTGAAACTTAAACCTCCTCTCCCCTGAATTTTTTTTCCTGGCTACAGCTTTGATCCGTTGTAAAGCAAAACGATAACCAACAGAAACTAATAAAATAATTTATTTTTATTCGTCTTATACACAGATCTCTAATCACACAGCTACTGCCAACAAAACAGTTACATTCTAAAGAAATTTTACAGGTGTTGATTTTTCTTATTTTAGATTTCATATAAAAAATAATTTTTATTCACATAAACAGACAACAATAAAAATGATATATTAAAAATAAAATAAAAGAGAAAGGGAGCGATACAATTACTAAAAAATAATTGACTAGCAAAAGCTCTACAAAGCACAATTATACCTAAATCAACAATAAATACAGCAAAAAGACATCGAGGACACAAAATAAATAAGGTTTTGAATCTAGAATTTAATTGGGGGCCATCTGTGATTCACATAGAATAAAATCAAGACTATTTTGAGAAAGTGAAAATGCATCTGTTCTCTTAAAAGAGTCCCTTGTTTAGAGTGGCTATTCCGTTCGAGACACCCATGCAATGACTGAATTTCTGGGATGCAGGATTCTTTAATTTAGAAATCGAATAATTTCTTAGTTACAACAGGTAGAGCTGGTTTATGACCGGAATATTCTTTTTTAAAAACATTACTACACGTTTAATGACACTCCAAAGACGGATCCAGGCTGAATTTTCAGTGGGGGCATTGTACTTTTTATAGATAGTCTACAAGTTAGAATACAAATTCAACGTGTGGCTTCATGAAGTATGCAAATCTAAAGTTCTAAACCAAAAAGTTCAGAGGGGGCTTATGGGGCCTCCTTGACACACTCGCAGTTGTTACGCACAACCACTTCACTAACGCATGAAAACATCATATAGAAAATTATATTTGGGACTGCCAAGAAATATACCTTAATGCAGTTTAGTTTATGCAAATTGTGAAACATACATGCTGTGCAAGAAATTGTTTTCCAACCAGAGTGAACACGACTCTGAAAGACTACACCTATAGAGAGACTGTACACTTTTGGTTCGAATAATTTCTGGCCACAGGCTCGAAGTTCGTTTTCCCTCTATCGAATATGACCACTATACCTCACTGAAACACCATTTTTCAACTTTCCAATGGGGGGGGGGGAATCCCTCTTTTCTCTTAGATAAAAAGAAGTCATCAATCCTTTCAAATTTGAAGATAAGAGATTGCCATTTGTCTAGCTGGTTAAAAAATAATTCTTTGAAGCTACTATATAGTAGTAGATACGTCATAAATTTATTCCATACAGCTTTTTTTTTTTGTGAATACATAAATATATTGCATGAAAATTTGTTTTCCAATGATCTCTATTCAGACACATTTACTAGGGTCCAGTAGATGGTCTCACTCTATTAATTTTTGGCAATCAACTTAACGACATTACAAATAAAATAACAAAGCATTCTATGTGACTTCTTGTTTTGTCAACTAGAGATAAATGTTTTTCTTATCTGGATCGATATCACTACAGAAAACATCTATGAACAGTCATGAGATTCGACAGCTGCAAAACGGGAATTTTTTTTTTTTTTTTTTTTTTTGGAGCTGCTAACTCTTGAATGTCTTTCAGAGTCTTAAGAATTGACTATGACAAGTTCTTAAGACTGTTCAAGAGTTAACTAATAGAGAGAAAAAAAGCTTTACCAAAATGCTGAAATAGCAACTGACTTCTAAAAATGAATGATAGCTGCATTTTTTAAGCATCTTATTAAAAAGAAATAAAAACAAGCTGGAAATAGTCCTCCCTCGTAATATCAAATTTCACAGTTTTGCTCAATCACAGTTTTTGACCGACCTTAAAAATAGGGATTTAACGAATATTCGGCCACTATTCAGTATTCTGCCTATTCAGCTATTTGGCCGAACATTTCTATGTATTCAGCTGAATAATTTCAGAACAAAGAGAGAAAACTTGTACTCTTCAGTGGATACCTGCACATGTTAATATTGCAGGCAATGAAAATGCAGATAAACTAGCAAAAGAAGCCAGAAAGCTAAACCTCGACAATAATAACATGCTGCTGCAATAGCTAAGTTTTAATTAAGAGAAATATCATTTCCAACGAAACACCAGCTCTGTAATATTATTGCTGATAGATTAACCACAAAAACCATTGTCCGGCTTAGAACCCATCATCATAGAGGCATGAAGATGGAGGGTCTACAGAAATTGTGATAACTGTCCAGATACACAGGTGACACCGAGCCATGTTTTTGACTGCCCAGGTATGGTCCTGACCTAAGAAGTTCTGCCATCTTTGGTAGAGCTTTATGTTGGGAATGTTCTTGAAATTGCACAGGCCGTAATCAAGGTACACAGATTTATTGAATACGACCATGACAGACACGACAAAAAAAGAAAGTTTTTTTTTTAATACATTTACAGATAATACTGCTTAGTTATACTTAAGTATGTTAATTTCATATAATAAAATATCCTAGTCCATTGAATTTTAAGATGAATGAAACATAGTCTAATGTATTTAATAATATTACAGAAATATTGCAGACTCGCACTACTTGACTTTAATTGAAAATTGTCTTTAGTGGGTTGGGTAAGAGACATTTTTTCAGATCCTCAATTGCAAACATAATATTGAAAAGCTGCTCAATATGCTTCGATGCGTAATAAATATGTAAAGCCCAAAACAGGATGCTATTTTGTATAGTTACCAGATGAATCACATTTACCAAAGCCTATTTATTAAATTATGACTATCTCAAAATATAATTATTCTGTTATGAGTGTTTAACTTTATAAAAGATATTTTTTCATGACCCAGATTTTTTAGTTTTACAGATAATATACTGTTGTGTGGTTTTAAGTACCTACCCATAATATAAAATGAATTTTAATGAGTCTTTATTTAGTTTTTAATTACCAAAACTGAAAAGTGATATTTTATTTAAAATTAAAATGAAATTTTAAAATATTTAATATTCGGCCAAATCACTATTTGTACATTCAACACATTTTTTTTTTTTTAATGTATGTTGAGTGATTTCTCAGTTACCAATTAGGACCACTTAAAGGGTATTCTATTCAAGTATATCTCATGGCAGTCTCAAGTATATTGCATGAAGCAAACTGTTTTTGAGAAAATTGGAGAAAAAAAAAGTTTATAAGATTCCAATGACACACTTACTGAAGAAATCTCTTCTACTGAAGTTGTGCTTTTGGAGAAATAGTCAGTTTGCTCTTCAATGTGCAGTACATCTCTTCCGCTCAATCCTTATTATGGAACAATTTGGGATATTTTCATAGGCTAGTGGCTGTGCGTAATTAAACGTGCAGTAATAACATGGTATTTGTAATATCTAATATTAATATATTTTATGTCAAGAGACTCTAAACAATGATTAAAAATATTCAGTTGGGTCATAAACAGCCTTTCTAGACTCATCGCTGTAGAGTCTGGAACAGATTCATCGCAATCCATTTGAGATGACAGTACATTATTATTATTATTATTATTAATGCATGTATGTTTAGTCCTCACAATTTGTCTGCTTTTTAAACTAGGCCATTTCTCAAAAGCTTTCACAATTTTTTTTTTTTTCTCCCCTCCCCGAGCTTTCCATTTTATACGATGTGTGATAAAGATATTGGCAACAAGGCAAAAGTTAAGTTTTTTTGAATGAGGTTTAACCCTTTATCTACTGGTGATCCTTAAAAGTACAATGAAAATATAAATTTTAAAATTTCATTGATTCGTAGTAAAACAGTCATCAGACATATAGCTAGTGTTCATTCATTCACTAAACATAACTAAAACAAGAGAAAAGTAATAAGAGTTTCACGCCGATGTTCTTGTCAGTTCTTATTGCGGTAGATAAAAGGATAAATCATTCAAACTTGTGCACATTTTAGCAAAAGTGGCTCCTGTTTCTTTCATATACTTTCTTTCGCATTTTGCGAAAAATGCAACTGTAGCTTGATTCTCACTTTAACTGCCTCTTACATCTGTTAAATTCACACTTCTACAATGAATGGAATTTAAATCCAGAATCACAGACGGAATTCCAAATAAAGTAAATAGGAATAACCACTTCAGATGTAAAAATGGGGGGGGGGGGAGAATTCTGAAAATTTTCTTTATTTAACCCTTAAACTCAAGGTGCCCTTGCCGTGATGTGAATAAAATACTTAGGGGTGACCTAAATTCTACGAGAATCCATTACTTTTTAGCACATCATTTACCCATACAAATGAGCTGTTATTTGTAAAATGGATGTCAGAATTATTATTATCAGTACCAGCATCTGCTGAGAACTGGAAAATAGCATGAAACTACATCCATATGGAAGAAGAACTGGATAGACTGCCTAACACTGAAAAAGTGCAGCCATTGCCATCGCTCGATTGAACAACCAGCACCAGGGTCGTGTATCGAATCGGCCATCGCATGCTTCAGAGCTAAAAAACTTTTTTTGACACAGCTGGCTGTGCATGCACACAGCCATCTGCATGTTAAAAATGTTCTTCAGGTCTGTGGCATGCAATGGGTGATTGGATTGACTGTCAGTCATGTTGCTGGTTGTTCAGTCGAGCGATGGCAACAGCTACACTTTTTCGGCATTGGGGAAAGGTTGCGCTACGAAGGGTTACGAGAATAAATAATGCCATTTCCAATTTCTCAGTCCAGATGCATGCTTTTTTTCCACTGTTCAACATCATGCTACAAGGTAATAGTTGCTTGTACAGACCTAAAGCTGAACTTTTTTCTTTTTCCCAATAGAGTTACTTTTTTGAAAAGCAAGCTAAAATCGTTTTTTTTTTTTTAGCAAATCTTGTAGATCTGCTTTACAATTATAAACAATGATTACAACATAATAGTACAACCAAGGGAGGGAACCCTATCCTTCAATAAATGATGAGTCAGAACCAGGGTGTGCCTAAGAGCAAAATGCTGTGTGTGTGCAAGAATGATGACCCTTACAACAAAAACGGGTCCCTCAAAAAAAAAAAAAAAAAAATGGTATGTGTGCTCCCTAACTGAAATGACTTGGATCTTAGCATTTTAAATGGGGATTCAAAACCTAAAACTAATAAGTAGCAATCCATATTAAAATAAAATATTGAGTACCGTTTTGTTATTTTTAATTGTGTTTTCATGGATTCGAGGACTCACCCATAAAGCCAACTTCAAGAGGCGTGTTGTACCTTGCTTGTTTGAAGCACCAACTCCTAACAGTATTTTGCTTGTTGAAGTAACACATTCACGTGGCTCATTTGCATTCAAAATGACATAAAAAATTTAATTTTTACCCTATTATCTTTTCAATGTTTCTCGTTTTGGTGGCCCACTCAAAATTGCATCGCACATGCCTTAAGCCGGTTCTGGTCAGAACAAGGGCAAGCATGCATAAAGGTGTCTGAATATAGACCACTCTAAACAAAGCACTGGGTACAGTTTCTGCTCTACAAGGTCTAGTGCAGTGTACAAAAACATTTAAAGTAAAAATACCACAATAAGTACAGAGTCATTTAAAAAAAAAAGAAAAACTACAAAATTATAACATTAAAAAAGAACTACACAAGGAACTCCAAAAGTATCCTGCTGTTGTCTTAATCGGGTGAAGCCTGCCTTGCCGGTCATCAAGGGACTCTCACAGCCAATCAATAGAAAGGGTTCTATTTCTTGGCATTGGAAATGTTTTATAAAACAACTTAAGTAGACTATGGAACCTGAAACAGCCGCGCATATTACTGAATGTCATAAAAAAATATATATATACGGAGCTTCCAATTATTCAACTGCAGATTGTAACTTCTACCCTCTACAATAATAACTCTCTCTATTATGATATCTTTTCACAGTCCTAGCTTGGTTTCCTTTAGACCACTGTAACCAATAACAATAATTCTCTCTACGATGACGGTCCTATTATCCCTTCCATCCTAATAATTCTCTCTTTGACACTATTTGTTTTACAAAATCCGACAGATGCAAATGAAATGTTACACACAGAAAGCCAAGATAAAATGAGTCCGTACCCTTGAACGGTGTTCTCTGTTGTAAAACTGGATCCCAGTTTCCATTTCACTATGTATTACACAAGATGAGTGTGACACAGTGTATTACAAGAAAGAGCCTTTCACGTAATACATTTTACAGAAAACGTTTTGGGATTTTATTTATTAAAAATTTATTATTCAAATATGCAATAAACATTTATAGGCTATGCCATGTCTAGAATTCCGGCTAAAACTTGAGTGTGCAGTCAAAAGGACTCGGGCACTCTAAGCATGTTCTTCTCATTCCATTTAATGTATATTATTGTTCGCGTGAGTGAGGGGGGAGGGTTGCTGAAATGAAAGCAGAGTCCCCCCCCCCCACACCCACACACACACTATAGGATAGACTGTTTTCACTCCAGTACGGATTCACTCTGTTGCGATCACTCTCTGTACAGCAATACATTATTTTCATTCCCCAAAATAGCGTTACAAAGGGATTTCACTCTACTTAACTTGCATATTATTATGCCAACACCTAATCAATATCTATACGAGTCAAAACACTTATGGCTGGCAACATTCAAAAGGATGAGGTATTCCATAAGTAAACAGCTGCCTAATCTAGCATGAAATAGTAAAAAGGGAACTCGGCGAATGCCAATAGGACACCTATTTTGGACGCATGAACAATCCATTGGATTTCAATAAAAACACTTAAGGGTGACAATTACACGAGAATCCTGCACATCATTTCTCATAAAATGGATATTGGAATTACTTGTATCAGTACTCTGATATCTACAGAGAACTGAAGAATAGGATGGAAATACATCCATGTAGAAAAACAATTGGATATAGACTGTCCAATGCTGAAAAAGTGTAGCAGTTGCCATGGCTCCATTGAACGACTGGCAACATGGCCATCGATGGAATCGTCCATCTCATGCCACAGAGCTGAAGAACATTTTGGATGCAGCCTTTCATCATTGGGAAAGGGTTGTGCTTCGAAGAGTTTACACTTTGGTCAAAGTGTTCCTCGGGGTCGACTTTTAACTCTCTGAGCTATAAAAGGACTGGTGACATCTGTTGTTTGTCATTTTATCAAATGTTATCGATGAACCTTTCAGTTCATATACAGTATGGAACCTCTTATCCGGAAAACCAGTTATCCAGAATTATTTTTCAATCGATTAAAATGTCTTATTTTTTCCAAAAGAAAAGCAAAAAATGAGTTTTTTTTTAATTTCTTATGTTTTTGTTTTTTTATTTTGAGTACTACAACTAGAATTTATAAAGCAAGCAATCTGGTAAGGTATTTAATTTATTTTTTTTAGTGTGTGACTAAGTTTTCAAATGCTTACTACTTCCTCTCTCAATGATTATTATTTATCTTGATCCTATTAAGAGCTTTTTTTATATTATTTTTCTAGTATATTAACAATGAATGTTTAATTCTAATCAAAAATAGAGTAACATTTATGCTACCCATCCAATCAGTAGATCTCATGTTAATCCGCAACCAGTTATCCAGAATACACCCGGTCCCAAACATTTCGGATAACAGGTTCCATACTGTATATATAATTGACAGCAAAAAAACTGAGTTAAGTAGGCAGAAACTAGTTACAATAAGAATCCCTTTTTGAGTATTCAGTAGCCCTATTTGCAGTATTTTACTCAATGGTTTTTATTTACGAATAAAATCTATTTTCAGTATTGGCACAACACTTAGTTCAATTTTTAGGGTGCAAGCTTGTCCAATTTTATGTTAAAAGGATGTTTTCTTACGTGAAACTTTTTTCTCTTTTTAGAACATGCCTTTTCCCTATAATTCCTCATTCAATCATGCTTAGAATAGTTTCTTCATTATAAATAAGAACAGTTGAATGTTATCATTAAAAATAAATAAATAAATAAATAAAATAAAATACAAATCTTTTCCAAGGATTAAAAAAAAAAAACACATGAAAAGCACCAAAAACTTCAAAATGTTAATGTTGCTGGTGAAATGGGTCTAGTATGTAAGTACCCATTTTACATGTAGCAAAAGACATTTTAAAAGTATAAAGTACATTTAGCGAATTAAAACGTGTAATTTGGGTGGAGAAACATTGTTTCTGACTACATAGAAACCAGCTAACACCGATTTGAAAAATCAACATTTTTTTTTCAGGAGATGTCCATTAGCACGTATTTTTTTTACAAATTAGCAATGACACAGACACGTCAAACACATCAATACCAATGACACTAAAAGTTTTTGCACTTTACCCTGCCACATGTTGAGTGACACCATGGATCCATACTGAAGGATAGGAATTTTTTATGGGGCTAAAGCTCTCAAAATTGTAAAAAAATAAAAATTCGACATCAGAGGACTCTGATTATCACAAGTAAGCACGTACAGCTGTATTTTAGGACCTGCCCATTAAAAAGCAATGTTTTGGCAACAAAATAATTCTTATTTTTTATCCATGAAAATGACACTCGAGACATTTTATTTTTTCCTACTTAAAATAATTTTTTATTCTATTTTCAACAGGATAGTTTCCATAGTAACGTAAGCCCCTGTTGCCACTTCAGTTGCTCATTCAAAAACTTAACGTTTTACTGCTAGTAATATTTGTGGAAAGGATGCCACACATGCAAAGAAAATAAAATGCAAAATACTTAGAATAGTTTTTAAAAAATGAGTATTTAAAAAGTCCCAGTTAATATTCCATTTATTTTATACTTATCTACTTTCATTTTTCTAGCTTAAGAACTCTAAAAATGAATAGGATCCGTTTCACTGGATTGCTGAATGAACAAATTCAGTGACAGCAATGGGTTATGTTACTACAGAGATGCAATGTTGAAAATAGAATACGATAATAATTATTTTAAGTGAACAAAAACTAAATGCTTAGAGTGCTATTTTCACATACTAAAAATTATTTTGCTGCCAGAAGACTGCTTTTTGCATTTGAAAATAAAGGTACACATTGGCACTTGTGTTTAGCCCCCTGGTGTCGGATATTTTCGGGCCATTTTTCTATTATGGAGATTCCCATCCATGAGTGGCAACATTTAAGGAAAAGAAACTCTCTTCAGCAGATAGGAAAAAAGTCAATTCAAAGGCAGTTGCTAAGATCGCTTGGAGAAGAGTTTTTTCTTTATCTTTGGCGTGCCTTTCTCGCCTTCTTCTTTCTTCTTCTTGCTTTTTTGCTTGTTTTTCTTGTTTTTGCCACTCTTCTGCTTGATCTCTGCTGTAATGGGTAAGTCACCTGTTAGAGAGAAGCAACAAAAAACGGAAGAAGGTTACAGGAAAGCCCAAACAACCAAAAGCCAAGAATTGCAAAGGAAAGGTTATGCGAAAAGGCATTAGAATGCATGCAACAACCCGTCAGAAAGAACTCTCTCACCGGGGCTTGATGACAGGGTTGCCACTTCATTTCTCAAAAAATTCCTCGGCTTTTCCAGAACATTTCTGGTGAAATTCCAGCCTGTCCCAGACAGCACAGCAAAGTTGCATCAAACTTGCAGCATGCTTGATTTATCAAGTCAATAAACTTGAATTAAGCTTGAAAATTTCAAGCATGTAAGCTTAATGCAAGTTTGAATCAAGTGTTCAAGTTTACACTTGTCCAACTTGCATTAAGCTTGACACAGCAAGCTTAATTCAAACTTTAAAAAATTTTCCTAAATACATGGTGCGCCGGTCGGCGAACTCGCCCCATATATTTTATTTTTCCACGCATTTTCCCCTCTATGCTGAAATCTCAAGTTATTTTAATCTGTTTCCGTCTATCGTCCATGACAGGGATCGAACTCTGTACCTAAGGCATGGGAAGCCAGCGTCCTAACCACCATGCCAATCTCATTCGAGGTGGTATGACTAAAATTTGAAGTGACTGTTACAGTTGTCATGCTGTTTTTTGGCGAGATTGATCAGTATTCGCTGATGCCAATCTATTTCTTTTATTTTTCCATGGGATGAATCAAAATTAAAATAATGTTATGTGTGATTTAGAGACTCTACCAATAGGGAAATAAGCATAATATAAACTTAAAAGCAGCACATGTTTTAAAACTTTCACTATCGCAACAGTAATGTTGGCAATAGTGGCCAAAACTGAGACAAACGACTGATCTTGAAATCCATTTTGTAGTATAATTGTATATTATTTTGAAGAATTTCAATATTTGGAAATATAGAATCTTTTCTTAAATTCTATGGTCAAGTACATTTATGACTGATGATACATTATTTGTTATGTGGATGTGGCTTTCCAAATCAAGCAGTCATCTAGTTGTATTCAAGCTTGACAGTTCAAATGACTTAAATTCGTCAGGAAAATATTTGGTGACTCATTTTTTTGTAATCTTAAAGCTTGCTGCAAGCTTAAAATGAATTGAACTGTCAAGCTTGTATTAATATATCAAATTCAAAGAAATGTCAAGCTTGATTTAAGCTTATGTGCTGTCTGGGGTGTTGTTATGATATACTATAATTTATAACAGTCCAATCAAGTCAGATGATCATGAACCCTTATCACACCTATTCAAATCATGTTTAGAGAATTCCAGACAGATGACAAACATAATAAATAAATTGGATTTGAGATCATTTTCTCGGTTTTTAGGCAAAATTTGTAACATTCTCCAACTTTTCCGTGATTTTCTTTGTCAAAATGAAATTCCCCAACTTTTTGCTGTGTGGTGGCAACCCTGAATGACCGCACAGGTCCACTAAGCCTCAGCCTACAAGCCCCGAAACGATTAAAATAGTTTAAGTTCTTTTCTTATAAAAAATTAGCATAAAAAACATGAATGACAAGAAATAAAGAGATGCACTTTTACAAAACATGGCAAATTTGTTTGTTTACACCAGGTATGGGGAACCTTTGAAAAGTTGCGGGCTGTATTATTGGGATTTATATTGGAGTTTGAATGGTTTATATGGGTTTTAATAGGAGTTTTGATATGTTCTACGGGCCAGATCAAAAGCCTTTTAATAACTTCCTTTTGCGCTAGTCTGTTTGGTAAAATTTTTGTAATCAAACTTAAGCACAACATTTAACTTTTAAAGGATCTCTCATTTCCTATCACTCATATTTGGAAAAATATTGCTCTTTGTCTAAGAAGGTAAATTTAAAAAAAATCCCATGTCTCCGAGTGAAATAGTTACAGAGATATTCAATGTTGAAAATGACGATTTACTTACAACACTTTACTTGCTATGTTAGTGTCCATTTTTGGGCGAAAAAATTCTTTAGGAGACCCACTATTTCAGGAGAACACACATTATAGGATAATTCTAGCTAAAATAGGATTTCCAGAGGGCAAATGACAACCAACATAAATTAAAATCCATTGAAATATAATTTTGTTATTTTTTACTTGAAACATCACTTTAGTATTTGGTGACCCATGCTAAAACTTGCAATATCTCAATCACTGCTCCACTCACAGACATAGGATATTTTTTTTATTTGCTTTCTTGGATACATTTTTTCAAATATTAAATTTTGTATTTTAATATGCATACAGTCTTTTGTAAGAAAAAAAAAGCCATATTTGAAAGCTACTCCACATTGGAAGAGCCACAAAGTATTTTAGGTATTCTACAGCCACAGGAATTTTTTTTTTTTTTGTTGTTGTTAAGATAGATAAACCATGATGGGGAAGGACACCGCATGTTTTTAATTAACTTATTTTTACAAAAATCAGCGTGAAAAAAAAAAGTTATTACCTGGAGAAAAATAGTGTTCATCTCAAGTTATTTCTTTTAATACCATGTCAAAGACCAAAGTTTTTAAAAATAAACTTGAAAATTGAAACAGCTGAAACAAAACATGGCTGTCTTACCAAGTTTTAAAAATGGGTTCCAGCACAAAATATGCTAAAATTACAGATTAAGTGCAACTGAATTATTTCAGTATTCGATGCTTTCTACTGTTGTAAATCCTTGTACTTTTCGTTTCCGATCCAATTTAATAAAACGAAAAAAACAACCCTTGCTAAAAATTCATTTGTTTGAATTTATTGTAAAAAAAAAAAAGTGACATTACTTTTGATATATTTAATATGGTAAAAGCATAATTATCCAGCATTCAAACATCTGGAAAGCTCAACTAACTGGAAAATTTTTCAGTCCTCCCCCTCCTCCCTTGTATTGTGACCTAGAGCTGTGCCAAAAGGGAATATGTTGGAGGGGGGGGGGGCGACAACACTGGGTCTGTTCAGAGACAACATATACAAGATTGTAAACAAATCAGAATCCCTTAGTAATCTGTGTGACTTATTTTTCACCCATTAACATTACAAAGATTCAAGGGTATAGTCTGGATATAGAAGCTTGAATAGAAGGGGGGGGGGGCAGATAACCCACACGCACTTTCAATCTATTTATCTTTAATCATTTTTTCAGTCTGGATGACTCAAAGCATTTTAGCTTTAGAAATCACGTAGGTATATTATCCTTATTTTCAAGGATGTAAAGGCATTTTTTCTTCTGCAAGACAATTTAACTGTTATGCAAACATCTATTAGCATTCCAAAACATTTTGATGCAGCAACTGCGCCCAAAAACTGCGCCAGCGAACAACATTTTCTTTCTTTTTTTGCAAACTCAACTTTTTAGAATTTTTAAGTATCCGGCTATTGACATTTCCCACACTTTCTGAATAGACACGTTTTTACCATAATGATTCTACGAAATAAAGAGAAAGTTCAGTAACACGGCAAAAACTTTTTAATGAGCCAAGGAAAGATGAGTTTTTTCTCCACAGGAGATGCCAAGTGAAAAAGTGTCATCTCTATGAGCCCTGTTTCAGGGACTCAAAAAATGAAAGAGAGAGTGAATGAAGGGGGAAAACTCACCGTTTTTGATTTCCAACTGCTCTTGCACGCTGTGATCCTCTTCTAATTCTCTGTTGTAAAAATAAAAAGATACAGGGGGTTAGTTCCATGTGGCTAAACATAACAGGCACACACGCTTGATAATGGCTTTGCATGCTTATCTTAATACAGTAACCAGCATAATAAAATCATATTCGTTCCGAAATTGATTTCAATAAGCGGCTGATTTTCACATGGGGTGAATATTATTGGAACCCAAAGAGGGTGTGTCACTTGTTGCTACTTCCCAAAGTGGGAGAGAAATTATGGAAAATGACATTTAATAGAATTCATAAAGAAAATTAATTAATTTCTTTATTAATTAGTCACTTAAAATTTATAATGCAAACTTATAAACACACGCTGCATGCAGAGTGAATTTACTAACATATTACATAAAATTGTTTTCCAAGAAATTATCAGTATTGCATTGTTTAAGCAGAGAGGTTTAATATTTCAAGGAAAGAATCCAATTTCTGTTAAATTCTTCCATATACAAATTTTCGTGAGTGTTCTCTAACAGAAATAGAAAGTCTCAAATTACAGAGAGAAAAAAATCATTCCTTGGTCACTGGCCAATCTCATACAATGGACAACAATACAAATGCTCTGCCCAGTTTTTTTTTTGCCTCAGGTTAAAAAAAAAGAAGTTTCTATCCAGTCAAGTCCTACAAAGATGGACTGGCAGATAATGTGAGCTTAGAATGCCTTTTTGTAGAATGTCGAAACTTCATATTTTGGATAGTTGTAACATCTAGTTGTGCACCTCCCCTTTTGGTTCCATTCGATTGGATAGTTTATCTACAGCACCGCCCAAAACATTCGAAATACATTACGCTCAATGGCCGAAATTCATTAAACTAGCATATCTCAAAAACTATGAGGCGTAGAATGTTGAAACTTATATTTAGGATTGTTGTAACATCTAGTTGTGCACCTCCCCTTTCGGTTCATTCGACTGGATAGTTTATCTACAGAACCGCCTAAAAGATTCGAAATACATTACGCTCTATGGGCCGAAATTCATCAAAGCGTTTTTAGAGGTATTGGGCTATTTCAAACGACTCAGAATTGATATATGCTGTAAAGAGTTAGAAAATGAATTTCTCCATTAAAAAAAGTGTCTTTATCATTTACAGTTCTGCTACAGGAACACTCAAAAGATTTCCAATACATTACGGTCAATGGCAATTTTAGGAGATTCATCCATTTCAAGCACAATACCGTCCTACCACATAAGTTAGGTAATGGTCCGACCATGGTCACGTGCCTCCCTCAAGAACTATGCCAAAAGTCGCCAAGCTTGGCGACTTTTTTGTGTACGTGTGTGCATATTTAACTCTCGAATCTCAAAAACTATTATGAAATTTCATATATAAGATTGTTGTAACATCTAGTTGTGCATCTCGATTTTTGGTTAAAATCTACTGGAGAGTTTATTTACAGGACCACCGAAAAGAATTTCAGTACTTTAATGTCTATGGACATCTTCAATATAATACAGTTGTAGACAGTCATTGTTTGGTACATGCCCAAAATCTCGCCGTCTGTCTTCGACCTTGGCGAGTTTTGCCGAAATGTCGCCAAATTTGGCGATAGTCAGTCATTTGGTCCATGCCCAAAGTATCGCCATTTGTCATTGTTTTGGCGAGTTTTGGCGAAATATCGCCAAATTTGGCGATAATCTGTCATTGTTGGTCCATGCTTAATATCTCGCCAAATGTCGTCGACATTGACGAGTTTCGCCGAAATATCGCCAAATTTGGCGCCAATCAAAAAACCCGTAGAATTTTGAACTTTTGTATTTAGAACTATATTATAATATCTAACGGTTTTCAATATCTTTTTTGACAGCAATCGACTGGGAATTTATTTACAGGGTGAGCCAAATGACTTTAAATACATTAAGGTGTATGGATGCATTCAATTCATTGAAAGTCTGTGGTCAATGACTACTTTGGCTATCCCCAAAATCTCGCAAACTATCTCAAGTTTGTCGGCTTTTGGTGAAATATCGCCAAATAAAGTGTCATTAAGAAATCTTTCAAATTGAACTCAGCTTGGCGATATCGAAAAACCTTACTATTATTGATATTTTATCTCTTTCAAACAAATAAGTTTAGAGGAAGTGCGTAAAAAACATTTTTGATTTAATAGACGTGCAAGGAAGTCATGTGTTGGACACATCAGATTTTTTCATTTTGGTGGTAGGAACGCTATCTAAACAAGTTGCTCGGTCCAATGGCAGGTAGACGTGTGTTTTTACAACCATGGCTGCAATGCTCCAGGTATGAGGATTTCAGCAGAGTAAGACAATGAAGACACCTACGCTCCCCCACTTTTTTTTTACTTGTAGTTTGGGGTCATAGTAATATTTTAAAGTTTTTTAAGTTAATTCAATACTTACAGCTAATGATTTGGAATCCGTGTTTTAAAGGTTTAAATTTTTTCTTACTTTTTGTAGGGGGCCATAACAATATTCTTAAGTTATTGCAAAAGGGTAAATTGAGTATGTTTCAACTAAAATTAGTTATATAAGTGTACCCGTTTCAAACTGATTTCTATAAAGTTGAGTCTTGAATTTGTATTGAAGATTTTGTTTCGGATTTTGTGATCACCTAAGAATTAAGAGCGTTTATTTTTATGTGAGTCCCCCTTGTATGCTATGTGCATAAAACCCTTTTTGATAGTGTTATTTGCAACCCCCCCACACACACAGACATAAATTACCTCGGTTATTCAAATTAAGATCGTATGTACAGCTTGTTTAACAGTAGAAAATTGTTATTTTTTTTTCTCTGCCCAAGGCATTTCTAAAAGAGTATTATCAGAATAGGAGTGCACCTCCTGTGATGCAGTTAATCACATATTTATAATTAATTTTCATACAGTTAATTACACATTTATAATGACTACTGTTTTCCCTTCACCTATTCTAAATTGAATACTCTTTGCCACTTTTAAATCTCCCATCTGTCCATAATGCTATTGAACCTTTTCTTAAATTACTTTGGTTTTAGCATTTGCAATACAGTTTGTGGGTGCCTTTCGTCTGAGAATTCTTTTTATTTTCTTCGTTCCCACGGGGCTTTAATCATTTTGCATAGGTTACATTTTATCTCTATTGATCTTCCCTGTGGCGTCTCACATTTAAATTTTAGCAAACACATGTAAGGCCCAACGTTTCTTTTCATTTTTACAATCCGGCGATGGATTAGGCGGCATTTCCTTTGAGCGCTCTGCTCTATCGCCAGGTTGGCTTTGGGTTCTCAGACCTGTTCCACACACACTTAACGCCTTGGTCTCTGCCCTGCAAGGTCACGCTTCATATCGCTATTTTGCCAGCCACCACACTCACCGTATATAATTTGTAATTATTGATAATCTAAATAAAATATTGGGCAACTGTCTTTCGGCATGGAGTTCCGGGTTATTGCTTACTTCCACTATACGATAGAATATAATAAATTACTTTTCGCGAGTGTAAAATGTTTCCCACTGGAATCTACACCCTACCTCCTCCTGTCCATCTCGATGCTGTCGATGATGGAATTCCTCTGGTCTACAATGTCCAGAAGTTCCTGCGTCAGGTCCTCTTCCTTGCGTCTGTCCTCTTCGGTCTTCTCACAATCTAACGGAGGAAAGAAAAGCAGAGTTCATTCATCACACAAGACATTCAACGGATAGCGTTTTAATCAAAGTGCACTTTGAATAACGACTGTCCTGGATTAGATGTCTGCAACATTCTTTAAATGACACCCGACTCCTGTCAAGTGTCATTTAAAGAATCGACCATCATCATCAGGGCAGTGCTCATGTAGTGCAGCTTGCATACTATTTTTTCCTGCACATTTTTAGATTAGCCCAGAGGGTGTTTACAAGAGAACTTTTCTTCTTAACCCTTCATTGCATTATTTTTTAAAAATTAATATATATATATATAGGGTGTTTCAAACTGGGCTTTAATTCTTTATCCATTAAAGAAGTGGTTTCTACTCGTTTCTACCGCTATATTAAAACCTCTCAATCTGAGCAGTTGGCTGGGAGTGCAGGGTGAAGTTCAGCCAGCGGCTAGAAGCCGCATTTAAATTACTTTCTTTTAAACAGCGAATTGCAGGTATTTTTTATTTATAGTAAAATGTGACTAGAATCTCTTGGCTGTGGGACCAGCCTGTTGAATTAGTTATGTAAACTTTCCAAAAACATAAAATTTACAATTTTGTTTCTAATTCAGCTAAGTGTTTGAAATGTTTAAATAATGATTAGTTTAACGAATGGCTCATGAGACCAGGATAATTTTGATAATCTTTATGTATCTTGCAAAATGTAGTTATGATTGCTTATATAACACAAGTGGAAATTGTCTTTTTAATAAACATATTTTAGCCTAGTTTTAGCTTTGTTTCAATCTTTAAATTTAAGACTGGTAAGCAGATGTTAGGCCTCATGATGTTTAGTTCCTCAGGAACAGCAGCTACAACTGCACTTCAGACTTATTCTGAAGATATAAATCTGATAGAACATCAGGCTTATTCTGGATGCACATCATTTTCCAAACATGGTAAAAAAGAGGCAGGATGTTTTGATGGCTTTTGTTACCTTATTTACACAAATGTATTCAATACAGCGCTTGGAAGGAGGGGGAAAATTCTAAAAGCAAAACTTTTTTTGTCGATTCTTTTTATTTTACTAAAACCTTCTTTTGAAACCAAACAGTATATCGCTTTGATTTATTCATTTGGAAGAAGTTCAGCTTTGGATTGACACTTTTGTATTCTTAAATGCTTCCTGATTTAAAAAGCAAACAGTTTTCGGATAAAAGTGGAAAGGTGATATTTTAGTGTGCAATCTTTAGTTTTGTTTACTTTTTCATACCCTGGAATTGCACGGATAGGGTGCAGAATTTGCTTTAAAATGATGCTTTTTGCAACAGGAAATACCAAGAGCAACGAACTTTCAAAAATATGCTTTTGCATCAGGACGTATAATTGGGCACAGCTGTAGCACCCGCACAATGAACACTTTTGTTTTGGCATCCTTCGATTTCCTCAAAAGCCGTAGGTTTCATTTAAAAAAAATTGCGCCTACCCACTCCATCGACCCTCCCTGCACCCAGTAAGGTCAATCCACGCTACAACTCACCTGGCTTCTCCATTAACTGGCGAATTTCCTTCTCTATCTGGTGTTGCTGCTCCTCCAAACGTTGAGAACGTTTTCTGTAAAAAAAAAAAGAGTCACACACACCGAAAAAATAATCTAATTTCATTTAATAATTTATAGGGTGGCTCCAAACATAGTTCTTCATGAGGTAGGAAACATATGAAATCATTGGGCAAATGAGGGTTCCTACACCACAAAAGAAAACGAGTTGTGTTAATCCCTTAAGCCTTGTTCCCGTCAAAATCACGGGATAAGCTTTCTCCCACTATTTCTCGTCCCTGTACTATTTCTGGGCAATAGTGTTCAATTGTTATGCGCCACAAAGATAAGAGACTTTCCATTCTTATGCACAGATTTTTTTTTTTTACATCTCATTTTACACAACCGATGACTTAATTCAGAGACTTTTAAATAGAGGGCAGCCGTATGCCAATACGAGTACTTGCGATACGCATTGTGCAATCTTGGCTCACTTTTTTTACTTATGTACAGAGGAAACTTCAGAAATATTTATTTATTTTACGAAGTAAGTTGAATAAAATTCCCCTTCAATATTTAAAACCTATATTTTGAATGATTCCCTGTTGACTACAAAATACACATTCAGTCACCATAACCCTGAATGTTGGTATGGTGTTTATGTATTATCCTGGCGGTCATTCCCACCAAATTATTATTTCGCAAAATGTGCTGGCAAACTGTTGCCAATCGTATTCATCACCACCAGTCATTTCATGCATCCGGCATTTATATTGGTGAAAAATCGCTTATCTTGGTGGACCACTGGGATAATAAAGTACTGTTGGCATTTCTTAGAGAAATGTAACTTTTTATTTCATGCTAAAAAATTGTCCAAAACGTTAAAATGAATACATATATTGCACATGCTCTTATTTTTATAAGATTTTCCAGGAATTAAAAAAAATAGGCATATTTAGACCATTTTTTAAAAAAATAATAGGACCGTTAAGGGGTCAAGGCAAGAGGGCCTTGGGAGTGCCTAGGGCAGAGTATATTTAAAGGAGTTCTAACTTCTAAAGTGTTACATCTTGAGAAAACTCTGG
Organism: Cheiracanthium punctorium; assembly: GCA_038373885.1. NCBI lineage: Eukaryota > Metazoa > Arthropoda > Arachnida > Araneae > Cheiracanthiidae > Cheiracanthium > Cheiracanthium punctorium. The sequence goes on along the minus strand of JAWZYV010017067.1, from coordinate 13,250 downwards.
ACCACTGAACGGACAGCTGCAGGGTAGGACAGAGCCCTGGACACTTCAGCAATGGTCAGTGCCGTATATATTCAGCCATGGTGGGCCCTCCAAGATGTTGAAGTGTTAGTTCAATCATACACTATTTACAGAGTGTCCAAAAAGGTGGTACCGGGCTTTCATTCATTATCTTTTAGAAATAAGTGGGCAGTGTCCTTTGAAAAAATGTTCAAAATAAGGTCAGAAATAAAGACTCGATAAGAAAAAACACCTCTCGTTCATTTTCAAAAAATTATATTTGTGTATGACCCCCATCCAGAAAAAATCCCAGTGAGTAAAATGTGCCCCATACACTCATGAATTGACATACAAAATTTGACAATTATACCTTAAAAAGTGTCAGAGACAGGAAGATCAATAGAACACTGACTTAAACCCTTTTCCATGGCTCTCGATGGGAAAAAAATCTTATTTCAGGGGTCGTACAGAAATGACGAAAGAAAATCTTTTTTTTGTCCACTCTAGCCATAAACGTTTCCATTCAAAACCATTTAGAGTCCCCGATCCTCTTCGTTTGAAGATATCTCTGCGACGTTGTAGAATAAATTGCTAAAATTGGGTACATCACCTGATTAGTGTATGGGGGCACATTTCACTCACTGGGAATGCTTTTGTACGGGGGTCTTACACAAATTAAAAACTTTTAACTCTTTGAAAATGAACGAGAGGAATTTTTCCTTAACAGTTTTATTTCTGACCTCATTTTGAACATTTTTTCAATGGACACTGTCCACTTATCTCTAATAGATAAAGAATTAAAGCTTGTTACCAACTTTTTGGGACACCCATATACAAAGTTTTATAAAGAATGATTTATTCTCCAACTATTATAGCATGTAAAATGAAATATTCTTTACACAGATCCATTTTATTTTTGTATTTTTTACAAAAAGATATCATGAGGGGGGGGGGGGGTTATGTAAATGCACTATCAATCTAAATGTGAAAGTCTGTTTCTTTTTTATCTGGGAACTCCCTCAACCTATCAGCTTGAAATTTTGCACATACATGTAAAGCGACATAGAATACACTGTAATTAGAGCCTTATTATCGCACGGGCAAATCGGGACTTTGCCAAGGACCCCAGACTCAAATGGCGCCTAGTTTAAAATGTTGTTCTGAAATATTTGTTTTTATATCAAAATTTTATGAAAAATAACACAAAAATCATATATGGGTCCCCCAAACTCATCAATGCCGGGGCCCCTGTTGGTCATAATCAGGTCCTGACTGTAATCTGCCTTAAAATTCTGAAAACTCAATTGTTCCACGATTTTTTGATAATTTTCACCTTTAGAAAGCTTTTCCATTTTCCGATTGTCTAAAATAGAGATCATGTGATATGCCATCTATAGGCTGGCGATAGATGTAACTGTAGACAAAGTGGTATATCATAAATGAAATGACGTCATTTTGATGTCACGCGTTTAAAAATGCATCAGAAATTTTACTACTGTGCAAAATAGTGATCATGTGACATACCCTCAATAGGGTGGTGATAGACATAACTGTAAAGAAAGTGGCATATCATAAATGAAATCAGTGTCATTTTAATGTCACACGTTTAAAAATGCATAATGTTATGAATGTTATTAGAGCTCACAGACTCCTAAAAAATTTTTTTCAAGTGGGAAAAGCTTATTTAGTTTTAGTTTGTGGTTATAGTGTCGTTTTCTGAACTTGCAGCTGGCAGGGCAGATTTCATTGTTTACATGGAACAGACAGTGCGGATTTTAGAGCCTTGCAGATTTCGGATCGGCAGATTTTGGGTCTTCTACTGTATATGTGTAAAAAAAAAAAAAAAAAATTCATTTTCTGCTGTGCAGAGAACGGGCATGTAGCTAGTACATAATAAATGCTATTGGAAAGTGTTTAAAATTTTTTTTTTTTTTTTTTTTTTTTTTTTTTCTGTGGAAGACTGGAATTTTCAATGACGTATAAGCTGCTGTTTCATATAGCATAAAGACATATCCAGAGTTTTTGTATGGGATAGTATTGGCAGTACCTGTAAGTGATTGGATGGAGGTTGTTGTCAGAGTCATAAGTGTTGTTACCCGTTAATTATTGGGAGAGAAAAGACCAAAATAGACCCTTTTCGAGTAAGTGGGAAAAAGTAGCTTGATGCGCAGAGCTGCCAACCTCCAACTGCAAAATATAGGAGCATCCATATAGGGTGCCATAAGAGAAAAATTAAGGGGGGGGGGGACTTCATTTTAAAAAATCATACATCAGTTTCCTAATTTTAGAGAAATTTTCCCTTTTTTAGAGGGAAAAAAAATGATTAGTCAAGCTACTTTATATATGTAGTGATAATCATACACTATACTGCAGTAGTAACTAGAACGATAATTATACACAATACTACAATAGTAACTAAAACAATTATTTTAAACGAGTGAAGCAGCATGTTATAACATGACTATCTGCATAGGCAGCCATGTTATAATTCATTAATAAATATTTCACAAACACATTTCAAATGTAGGTCTTTTAAGTAGATTTGAATTTGACCTTAAAAATCCATTGGGACATGAAGAATATCAAAAGTGAATTTTAAATAACAATTAATAAAAATATATAAATAAAACTCTAAAATAAGGGTTCATTTTTAATCATTAGGTATTGAAGACTTCAATAAAGAAATGCATAGTAAAAGATAGTCATTCACAAGAAGGATGAAGAAAGATTGAAAATTTCTCCCTGCCTCTATTGTTGTATTGTTTTTGGGGGATAATGTTTTTTACAAATCAAAAGCAGTAATTTTTTTTTTAATTGTTTTAACCACTAATTATTTATTTTCTTAATACTTGTAATTAACTTGGAAGTTTAATTTAAATACCTTTTGTCAGGAGATATAATGGTCTGGATGACTCTTCTTCTATAACTCAATAGCTAATCTTTTAAATTACTACTAATCATCCTTTTTTTTGTTGGGATCCTCTTTTTAAATAATTACCTTTTCTTTAAATTAATTCTGCCTTTGTTTGCCCGGTCTCCGGAGGTGTAATTTTAATTATCAGGTAAATTCTGTCGATTTTCTGCTGACTATTAAGTTTCCCTCTCTCTTCAATAGCATAACTCATTTCTTGCAATATCTCTTGTTCATGTCCGGTTTTTAATTAGTTTTACTCTCTTCTAATTTTAATTTTTATTCCAAATTTTACCCAGGGTTGTCTCGGACGATTAGCTATCTCCCGCTAAAATTTTAGAAAATTTAATTACGTTTTTAAGGCCCTTGTGATCAATTAAGTTTTTTTTCCCCATTTCAAGATGGCCGTTCTTGCCTGCGTTTCTTCTCGGCCAAGTTGGTTTCTTTCCCGCGTGCTAGTAGTTGCTGGCCGCCATTTTCTTTTTCTCGCTTCCTTCCCCCGTCGATCGAATGTTCTCGAAGTTTCCCGGCTGAGATGGCGCGCTCTGATTGGTCCCCGCGGCCGGCGTCTCTTGCATGCTCCTCAAGCTGGCAGCGAAAAAGCGTCATTCTGAGAGCTGACGCGGTGCTGTAAGGAGGGTGATTCCTGGACTCTCTTCTCGCCTTTTTTTTTTGTCCAAGTTCGACGTTTGACGGCGACGACGTTCGACGTTTATAGGATGTGATCCCCCAAAATCGTAGGCCAGAGGGCCAGGACTAATGATGATCACCTTTTCACAAATTTTATTTTTTTTTTGATATTTGGACGTCAAATCACTTGAAGCAATGTTTTTTTTTTTTTTTTTCCCGTGGGAGAGACGTCACGTTCTTAACCCTTTGTTAGGGCGATATTCCACCACCGCCTCCTTGTTTTTTGTTGTGATTGAAGAAATGGGCTTGCGGCTCCCATCATCGTTCAAGCAGACTACCTGATGGGCGACAAGTTTAGCGCCCCAGCGCTATCGCTTATGCAAGATCGACATACCCAGGCCTGAAAAGGGATCGTGGTTGCCCGGCTCAGGAGCCGTCGACGACCGAGTTCTGCACCATCTGTACCCAGTGGAGAGCCGTTATGACGCCCACCGCTAAAGCCATCATGTTTTAGACCTTGTGCTCCCGCCCAAAGAAGGTCTATGCTGCTCAGCCCTGCAGCTAACTGCGTCCGACCATCCGCGCCCTGAGGATCACTGTCACCGAACCACTGCTGGTCAATCGGGTGAGCCCATTCCTATTTCTTCTTTACTCCAGATATGCTAGACAATCGACTCAGGAAGCCTGTCCACTCTTGAACTATCCTAACTTAATGAAGTTTCTTTTTTTTGTACCTAACATAAGGGAGGGGGGGGGATTGAAGACAAATGTAAAAGTTAAAATTTTTCTTTAAGTATTATCCCGAAGTGTAACTTACCTGTAACGCCATGTTTTAATCTTGTCAATTGTTGAGTTCAGTTCATTATGTCAAAATATGTGAATATCCTTGCCACATTGGGGGTTGTTAATTATGTATTCTTTTCTTGTCTTACTGATTTTGCTTGCTGAAACTTCTTGATTGTGTTTGTTTGCATATCCAAATTTTGTGGCTTATGGGGAAAAACAAAATACTGTAATGTGATTCTTTGTTTATTTAGAAGGGTGGGGACTTGTTTGCCCAATTTTTCCTTTTTTTTTTCTTTTTGGTAGGATAAATTTTTTTTTCTCATGCTGCAGCAGAGCCTTTTAACTTAAGTACTTGGATCCAATCAAACTACCTTTGTCATGACAACTTTATTTAAGCATTTCCTTTTCCTTTTTTTTTGTTTAACTTTCAAGGGCTAATAATTGGGTAATTAAAGCATTCTAGTATTCTTTTGTTCCTGAGCAATCCTACCATGCGCTGTAAAACCCCTGCGCAGTGTTTACTTCCTTTTCATTTCTTTTACTGATGTCGCGAGGCCACTAGCTGTTTACCACTGTTATTTGTTAAATAAAATTTTGTGATTTGGTGATCTAATACGATGTCTCTGTGTTTATTTTACCACTTTTCAAACACACACTTCAGGCAAGGCTGAGATCATTGGGTTATTTTCTACACTTTCGGACACAACGCATGGTAAAATCTTATTCTGATTTTGGTAACTTGCTCAATTTAAAAATCAAATCTTTTTTTAACTAAACTAAACTTTCACGGCAGTAGTAAGTAGAATACTACAAAATGGTGCCGTGACCAGGATCTTCGATTTCTCCAGGCCTGTCTAGCTCCACTAGTAGTCATGGGTATAATCTTAGGCCACGTGATCAATTTGGCTTTGTAATTAAAAAGTAGTGCTGGGTCTTTTATTTGCGAATCATTTTTTTTTCCTTTTTGAATTTAAGTGTCATTTTAGTATTGCATTTTTTTTTTTAGTGTTTGCATTTGTGTTTACCTTTTTCGTTTACTTTTAGTTTCTTGTGGATGGGTTGTTTTGTTTACTTGTTTGTTGGTATCAATCAAATTTTACCTGCACAATCTGTGTTATATGTTGTTACATTTTTATACAAGTTCCTATTGAAGTAAATATTTTGTTTTGGTTTGATGATTTTGTGTAAGTGTTATAATCTGATGTAGTACCCTTTTGGTAGTACAAATTGTGTATGGCTAAGGGCCATTGCAATAATTCATGTGATATTTTTTTTTTTACCTTTTATTTCTGTCTAACCACATGAAAGTTTTCGTAAAATACTTTTACCTGATTATGTCAAACAAAAACTTGTACTGGAATTGTCAAATCAGTGCAGAGATTTCTGGGTTCAAACTTTTGTTCTCTCTGTAATGGCTTGAGGAAAATTTTAAAGTTGTTAACTTTGCTGGTGTAGACAATCCCAGGGCCTTTATCTAAGAAACTTGGGGTTCAAAATTTTTTTTTCTCACTTGGTTTACAATAAGTAATTCCTTTTGTTACTACCAACCTTCAGCTTACCTGTGGTTATATGGGTGGGTGTTTGCTAAGTTATTCATGCTGGTTTGGGCTGTTTTCTTAAAATTACCTTGTTTTGTTTTGTTTTCCTCTTTGGAGAAAATGATTAGTGTCCAGATGTGTTTCTAGAGCCTTCTTGGTCACTTGAATTAACCTCCATGTTTGGTGGAGATTGATCGTGGGTCACAATTGGGCTGGTGTTTAGCCTGTTGTACTCAGACCAATTGCTGCTGGATGTGAGGTTATTCAGGGATCATTTCTCTCCTGTCTCCTAATGCGTTTACCAACTTAACCTCTAAATTAATACATTAATTGGGTTTTTTCATTCTCTACAAATTTGGGATTGTCATGCCCCTGTCAAAATTTTTTCTCACCATTTCTTTGAAAGGGGGGTGGTTCAACATCCTAGGTACTTGTCCGCCCTTGCCTGCTGGTGGTCTTGTATTCAATACATGACACTGACTAGCCTTTTATTTACTTTTGGAAATCTCTGAACTGATCTTTACCCACGCTTGTGACAACAAACTCCAAGTAGTGACTACTTATATGAGGACTTTACAAAATTTTGCTACTGACCACTTCCTTGGACTCTAAATCATCATGGTCAGTATTGCGTATCACCCTTTTGTACCAAAGATTTTTACCTTTTCGTCTTCGTTTAATGTTGTTCTGTCATGTTTTATGTCGTACTACATATATACTGTATGTTTTTGTTGTGAAGGAATGTGCAGGTAAAACTTTGCCTTTTGATTGATTTTTTCTTTATGGAATATGTAGGTATAGGGTTGAAATTTTTTTTTTATGTGTCCTGACTTGGGACATGGGTTCTTGATGTTTATTTGAGGTAATTTGCATTATGCAAAATTTTTTTTTCTGGCTGCCATGGCTGGTCTTCCCCAGGTTTAGTTGTCAAAATGGTATTATACGCTGCTTCTCAAGACATTTCACCAGTGTGTTCCTGGCTTCTCAACGAAAAATTTTTTACTTCGTAAAAAATTTTTTGGGGGAGAAGGAAGGATAATATGTTGTATTGTTTTTGGGGGATAATGTTTTTTACAAATCAAAAGCAGTAATTTTTTATTTTAATTGTTTTAACCACTAATTATTTATTTTCTTAATACTTGTAATTAACTTGGATGTTTAATTTAAATACCTTTTGTCAGGAGATATAATGGTCTGGATGACTCTTCTTCTATAACTCAATAGCTAATCTTTTAAATTACTACTAATCATCCTTTTTTTGTTGGGATCCTCTTTTTAAATAATTACCTTTTCTTTAAATTAATTCTGCCTTTGTTTGCCCGGTCTCCGGAGGTGTAATTTTAATTATCAGGTAAATTCTGTCGATTTTCTGCTGACTATTAAGTTTCCCTCTCTCTTCAATAGCCTAACTCATTTCTTGCAATATCTTTTGTTCATGTCCGGTTTTTAATTAGTTTTACTCTCTTCTAATTTTAATTTTTATTCCAAATTTTACCCAGGGTTGTCTCGGACGATTAGCTATCTCCCGCTAAAATTTTAGGAAATTTAATAACGTTTTTAAGTCCCCTATGATCAATTAAGTTTTTTTTTCCCCATTTCAAGATGGCCGTTCTTGCCTGCGTTTCTTCTCGGCCAAGTTGGTTCCTTTCCCGCGTGCAATTGTTGCTGGCCGCCATTTTCTTATTTTCCCGCTTCCTTCCCCCGTCGATCGAATGTTCTCGAAGTTTCCCGGCTGAGATGGCGCGCTCTGATTGGTCCCCGCGGCCGGCGTCTCTTCCATGCTCCCCAAGCGCGGGGCGAAAAAGATTCATTCTGAGAGCTGACGGAGGCAGTAAGGAGGGTGATTCCTGGAATCTCTTCTCGCCTTTTTTTTTTGTCCAAGTTCGACGTTTGACGGCGACGACGTTCGACGTTTATAGGATGTGATCCCCCAAAATCGTAGGCCAGAGGGCCAGGACTAATGATGATCACCTCTTCACAAATTTTATTTTTTTTTTGATATTTGGACGTCAAATCACTTGAAGCAATGTTTTTTTTTTTTTTTTCGTGGGAGAGATAGTTTTTTTTGTTGTGATTGAAGAAATGGGCTTGCGGCTCCCATCATCGTTCAAGCAGACTACCTGATGGGCGACAAGTTTAGCGCCCCAGCGCTATCGCTTATGCAAGATCGACATACCCAGGCCTGAAAAGGGATCGTGGTTGCCCGGCTCAGGAGCCGTCGACGACCGAGTTCTGCACCATCTGTACCCAGTGGAGAGCCGTTATGACGCCCACCGCTAAAGCCATCATGTTTTAGACCTTGTGCTCCCACCCAAAGAAGGTCTATGCTGCTCAGCCCTGCAGCTAACTGCGTCCGACCATCCGCGCCCTGAGGATCACTGTCACCGAACCACTGCTGGTCAATCGGGTGAGCCCATTCCTATTTCTTCTTTACTCCAGATATGCTAGACAATCGACTCAGGAAGCCTGTCCACTCTTGAACTATCCTAACTTAATGAAGTTTTTTTTTTTTTGTACCTAACATAAGGGAGGGGGGGGATTGAAGACAAATGTAAAAGTTAAAATTTTTCTTTAAGTATTATCCCGAAGTGTAACTTACCTGTAACGCCATGTTTTAATCTTGTCAATTGTTGAGTTCAGTTCATTATGTCAAAATATGTGAATATCCTTGCCACATTGGGGGTTGTTAATTATGTATTCTTTTCTTGTCTTACTGATTTTGCTTGCTGAAACTTCTTGATTGTGTTTGTTTGCATATCCAAATTTTGTGGCTTATGGGGAAAAAACAAAATACTGTAATGTGATTCTTTGTTTATTTAGAGGGTGGGGACTTGCTTGCCCAATTTTCCTTTTTTTTTCTTTTTGGTAGGATAAATTTTTTTTTTTCTCATGCTGCAGCAGAGCCTTTTAACTTAAGTACTTGGATCCAATCAAACTACCTTTGTCATGACAACTTTATTTAAGCATTTCCTTTCTTTTTTTTTTTTTTTGTTTAACTTTCAAGGGCTAATAATTGGGTAATTAAAGCATTCTGGTATTCTTTTGTTCCTGAGCAATTCTACCATGCGCTGTAAAACCCCTGCGCAGTGTTTACGTACTTTTCATTTCTTTTACTGATGTCGCGAGGCCACTAGCTGTTTACCCCTGTTATTTGTTAAATAAAATGTTGTGATTTGGTGATCTAATACGATGTCTCTGTGTTTATTTTACCACTTTTCTAACACACACTTCAGGCAAGGCTGAGATCATTGGGTTACTTTCTACACTTTCGGACACAACGCATGGTAAAATCTTATTCTGATTTTTGGTAACTTGCTCAATTTAAAAATCAAATTTTTTATAACTAAACTAAACTTTCACGGCAGTAGTAAGTAGAATACTACACTATAAATAAATTTTGAAGACCGAAAAATCCGAGTTTTTCATTAATTATCGGATTTCCGGAGCAAATTAAAAATATTGGAGAAACTCCGGTGAAATCGGAACATTTGGCAGCTATGGATGCAGAAGGAAGTACACAAGCAAGCAAAACACAACTTAGAAAAGTGCCAAAATCAAAATAAGATAGCAGGCCGGTGTGATACATGTCCTTCATCTGACAATTAATCGGCTGAAAGTATTTACAATGTTATAGACATGAATTTGAAGTGTTGAAACAACTTGGCAAGTTTATGTATAGATACAAAATGTCCCAAGAAGGTGGTAAAGGGCTATAATTCTTACCTATTACAGATAAGTGGGCAATTGTAAAAAAAAAAAAAAAAAAACCACACTATTTTTGAATAATTTATTTAGATTTATATTATTACTAGCCAATTAACGACCAGTTGACTAGCCATCTTAATAAATCTTGTTCGGAGAGAACCTTGTTTCTCACTGGCTTCCATGGCATTTAAATTCTCAGATTCTGAATGGAATTTAAAATTAAGATGGTTACAAACAGGTGCGTTCCTAGAGTAAGTGGCGCCTCCTGCTAACATTCAAAAAACTGTCCCATTTTATGCTCTACTTAGTTTTTGAGTTCGAAATGACACCCTTTAAAAGACGGCACCCCGATGCGATACGCTTACCATGTCGGGCCACCACTTCTAGATATACTAGCCGTTATCAAAAAATGGAATGGAAAAAAAAAGTAAGAAAATCTGAAACACTTTCAGATTTTAAATATGCACTAGAGTGCTATATATTAAAAGGGTATCATAATCTTGCGTCGTCCCTATTTTCTTTCCTTATTCCATTAAGGTGGAAAGTATCATGACTCATGAATTTGATTAAACAAAATTAAAATTGATATTTCTAGTATCCTTTTTGTAGATGTAGTACAATAGAAAAAAATTGTGGAAAAAGATGCGCAGAAAAACGCAGAATTCGAATTGAATGAAAGTTTCAAAAACTTATTTTTTGTTTATTTGGGTAACATGTATTTCGGATTTGTGTGCTTGGCTGGAACTCGCTTATAAATCTACGTCAGAAGGAAAAACTTATTCAGCTGCATTCTTTATCCAAGCATAGCAGGCAATAAAATGATTTTATTTAATAAAAACGGCATATTTTATAAGTTTGCACCATCTGTCGACTGCTATGTAAAATAGAAACTCAATTCTATTCTTTTTTTTTAATAAAAGATAGTTTTTTTGTATATTATAGGAACAGCGCTTTTTTCGAGTGATAAAAAGTAGCCTATATGTTAATCCAGGACTTTAACTGACTTTATTTTAAATTTCATCCAAATCTGTCAAACAGTTTCAGCGTGAAAGAGTAATAAAATTACAAACATTGACATTTATAATATTAGTAGGATTATTTACTTTATATTATAAATAAATTGATGAATGCTTTTATTAATCTATGCACATTCTATAAATTTAGAAAAAGGTAATTACTTGCTGCTAAGATATTAATTTCATTTTCAACAAAATTAGCAATTCTTACTAAACAACAAAAAAAAAAAGAATGAAAAGTTAAAAAAGTTTTTTCTTCTAAAAACTTTTTAAGGGGTGCAGAATTTGAACAACTTATTTTGTTTCCCTTTATTATTTATTCTATTATTATAAATAACAATATGCCACTAATAAAAATTAAAAGATTTTTATAGAATTTCTAAATCCTGAGCAGTGGCATAGCAAAAGTTTTTTTTTTTTTTTTTTTCCCCTCCTGACTGACAGCATCAAAATTGAGATAAAATATTAAGCTGATAAGTTTATTAAAAAATTTAATTTTAAACTAATTAGTATTAATTGAAATAGATTATTTCATGCCAGTTTAATTTTAAGATGAATATCAAATTATTTAACTCATACTAATTAGTTTAATTATTTATAGTAATTATCATTTATTAATTAACTTTTAGAAATGATTAAATTGGAAATGAAACAATATATATTTATTCAGTGGCATCACTCTATTGCTAAGGCAAATTCATCTGATGCGGGGGGGGGGGGGGTCCCTTCATTAACATGATGTGTTCTAAAATGGTGATATTTTTTCTCTCTCAAATAATCCTTCAAATTTTTATACTTTTTGACTCTTTGTGTTAGTACTGCAAGTAGGTAACTTACATTTATTCGATGCAAAGCTAAAAATAAATATTGTTATAGGCTCGTACCTGTCTTGGGCTGCCCCCCCCCTCTTGTCGATCCTTCAGCCCTATTATTATGCCACTCTATTTATTACTAGTGAAAATTTTTTATAAGTATTTCAGAACTAAATTTTTGAATTCATTCCACTTCTTTCACGTATGGACAATTCATTCACGGTTCCTGTCCCAAACTAATCATAATAAGAACAAACAAGTTAATAATGAACAACATGATCCAAACCTACATGAACAGTGCATGTAGCCTTCTGGATGAAAATACAACATACATGGCAAAAATCTTGTGATCCGTGGCATATTGTATTTGCTCCACCCACTGCCATCAAAATAATAATATTTGGGCAGCACCATGAACGTAGCCACTGTCGTGAAAATAATATTTGGGCAGCACCATGGACATAGCCACTGCCTTATTCTCTGCTTTCCTTATCCTTATTAACAATTAAAAATCTGGAGTGACTCCACTCAACTTTCCGAACACTTAGGATTAAGATCATGAACAAGCATTTAAATCCATTTGAATCGATGAATCATTCAAACATAGATACCCAATGGAAGCTCCATCCAATGTGCCGCTTAAACGCTAGCCCACTTTCAGAATGTCTCCCCATAGGCTATAATGTAAAAGAAATCTTGGCTGTAGCCCTGTAGAAAAACTATAAATCCTATACACGTCAGAATCAATTCCGGTCTTACGATGGTGGTTTATAACATGCATACCCAATTGGAGCTCCATCGAATGTACCGTTCAGGAGCTATCGTGTTCGTTCCTTTGTTTGTTCCTTCACACACACACACACACACACACACACACACATCTCGTGAAAATAGCATAAATGAATTCAGAAGACCTCAAAACGTATCCATACACCAAAATCTCAAAGTCGCATTTTTTCAGGATGACAATACTTTCCTTACAGGGTACATGTTCGGAAAGTAAAAAGCAATCAAAAACCCCATCAATATTATCGGAATGACAAATTTCTCAATTTTTACTTTCCGTACATGTACCCTGTAAGGAAAGTATTGTCATCCTGAAAACATTCGACTTTGAGATTTTGATGTATTGACACGTTGGGAGGTCTTCTGAATTCATTTATGCTGTTTTTACGAGATGTATGTATGTGTGTGTGTCTGTGTGTACGTGAGTGAACAAAATAGAACTAAACGGATCATTCGATGGAGCTCAAATTAGACATATAGGTTATAAACAACCGTCGCAAGACCGGTATTGCTTTCGGTGTATATAGGACTTATAGTTTTTCTACAGGGCTACGACCCAGATTTCTTTTACAGTATGGCCAATGGCGGAAATTCTTGAAAGTATGCTAGCGTTTAAACGGTCCATTCGATGGAGCTCAAATTAGGTATATAGGTTATAAACCACCATCGTAAGACCGGTATTGATTTTGGTGTATATAGTTTTTTGACAGGGCTACGACCCAGATTTCTTTGACAGGATGGCCTATGGTGGGACATTCTTGAATGTGCGCTAGCGTTTAAAGGGTGCATTCGATGGAGCTTCCATTGGGTATATATATTTGAATGATTCACCGATTCAAATTGATTTAAATGCTGGGTCGTAAGTGTTCAGAAAGTCACTCCAGATTTTTTACTCTGTAGTAAAAGGAGCCAATCACTTGAAGGAGGGAAAGGAGAGCCACTCACATGTACATGAGCTCGGCCTGTCTTCGGAATAAGGCATTCTTCTGGTTGACCAGTTCAAAGAGCTGCATGATGTACTCCTCCTCCTCCACGGACGGCTCTTCATACTGGAAAAGAGAAAAGTGGA